>OY764962.1:93917866-94401158 GCA_963668005.1 Melieria crassipennis
AAGTTTGGTGTAAGAGAGGAACATTTCATTCGCCTCACAAACAGTTATATTTCTTATGTAAATAACTGCAAGCTGTACTTACATCTGGGCGAGAACGTTTTCGATCGTCGGAGCGGTCACGAGAGGTATCCTGAAATAAAATTCCTAGGGTTAGAAATTATATAGAAATTCGGCTAAACATTTAATGGCGTCGATCGACAATCGAGTTACACATGTTGTGGTTCGAAATTGCCATATACACTCGATACTGTTTTTATGCGGTTTACTGGGACCAAAAAATTACCGCGTAAAAACACGTAAACAAAAATGAAAACAGATTTACATACAAAATATTAGTTCCATTTTAAGAATAAAATCGTACAAAATGAAAATCCGCGCATAAAGTAAGGTTTTCATATAAATTTCCCAAGTCGTTCCGCAGAAACAAATTTCACTTATTTTGTACATGTAGAAGAGATATAACTTATTCAAAGATACATACATATATGTATGGTTATTATATTCAAATGAAAATAAAGGAACGAAACATCATATAAGTTTAGTTCGATTAAGAAAAGGGATGAGGTTCAATAAAAATTGAATTTTACTTCTTATTAAAGCAGTCAGTAATTAAATTTCGGATTTTTCTTTCTTTTGCCTCTTTCTATAACTTACGACTGATGATTGGTTGATTTTTGAAAATCACGCCGAAATTATGCCGATAGTTCATCTGTTTTATTATGAATAAAAAAAATGTTTAACCTTCACACCGACACCAATTTGTATGTACGGAAACCGACACTATTAACGTATGTTAATATTTTTCTTCTCATACGATTTTTAAAGACATTTTTCATTTTTTGAACTAAGTTGGTAAGCAAAAACAGAAAACAAATTGTGCTAGACATTTCAGGTCCAAATTAGTTAGAATTAGTTGATTTTTCAAAAGTGCATTTCCAAATATATTCTCTCCAGATTCGTATTTAAGAATTTTAGGTAATACCACATCACATATCTAAATTTGAACAAGATCGGCTGACTATATCATATAGCTGCCATAGGAATCGTTTAAAAATGTGTCGCATGGAAAATTTTGTTTAACCAAATTTGGTGCATTAAAGTTGCAATATAATTTATACAAATGCTAAACTTGCAACGAGTGTTTATATTTGAAAACTGAACGGATCATGCTTTGATATGCCGATATGATATGCTTTCTAACTATGATTTCGGATTTGCCACGGCAATTTCAAACCGCGATGCTAGAAATTTTGGTTTTTTAAACTGTTGGAACGCATCGGTAAAAAATTTTCTTAGTTGCAGTGGAAATAACTAATAGGAAAAGAATTCAGTTGTAAGTGCTTTAACGTTATGTCGCTCAGAATCCACGAGCTGTGCCATTCTTCTCAACAAAAACGGCAAATGGGTGTTTGATTGGCACTCCCCAATTTGATGGGGCCTATGGTTTTGTTGCAGATGAGGACGATTGTGGGTATTCCAAAGTTAATGGTTCTTGGCTTATGCGTTACCAGGTAGCAAAAATAAAGCAAACAACAAGAAAGCGTTACATTCAGTGCAAAAAGAAAAACACTCGACTGTAAGCAAAAGAGCAAAATTCGAACGAAATGCTATACAAATTGTAATAATGTTGTTTATATAAGCTCATGTTTTCACAATAAAACAGGGGAAAAGAATAAACTATTTAACAAAATTCATGAATGAAAGCAAATATTAATTACATATATTAATGTGTCCAAATTTTTATTTGTAAAAGATGGAAAAAAAAAAAAAAATCAATTAGCATAAAAAAGTGAACCGCGTAAAATAAGCAATTCAGAGGTGTTATGGAAAAACCGCATAAAAAAGAGGATCAAGTAAAATTAGAAAAAAATTATCGAATAATAAAGAACTCTACTTTCATTCATTCGTTCATTCATTAGCAGAGTTCACTTTTCATAGCATTTTAGGTGCAAAGTTGCTATCGTAGCAATTTTTGAATTTTCGCAATGTTTTTGAAAGCAGTTGTGCCAACAGATTGCTACGATAGCAACTTTACACCTAAAATGCTATGAAGAGTGAACTCCGCTATTGTAATAATTGTTTCATAGCACGACCTGCATTTTCCGTGATCTTTGAAATGAAACTGAACATGCGGAACGAGTTCTCAATTTTCCAAGTACTCTTTTTATTGCGATGTTTTTTCCCTAATTCAAAGTATAAAACACCAAACTTGGAATCCATGTTGGAAACAACCCTACATACTAAACCCAGGGGGTGCAAAATTAATAACAGAAAGTCTACCTGTATCAAATGCAAAACCCACTTACATATCCCCAATTGTAGTACATACTAGCTTTTCATACTTACGCGATGATTTCGCTTATGCGCTGAATCATGGCGGCCACCATTGTTGTTGTTGTTGTTGAATCGGTCGCGATTGCGATCGTAGTATCCACCGCTGCCGCTGGGTCCGCCGCCATAGTTGTTGTAACGCGACTGGTTCCCAGTGTAATGGTGATGGTTGTTATCGCCATATCGACCGCCAGGGCGTCCAGTATTCTGCATGCGATTGTTGTTGTAATTTCTATAATTATTCCCACCGCGACCGGTGCCAGTACCACGAGAGGTATATCCACGTCCACCACGCATTTTGCAGTTCACTAAAGATGAATATAAAATTTATTTTTTGTTTCACAAAAAATTTTCGATTCTTAATAGTTTGTATGTATTCGGCGAGTCTGTACCGGCTGCGCGAAAAATCGATTGCACGAGAAATCTAGGTACATGCAAAACATACTTGCGTAATACTTACGATCTTTTGACGGATGGCGTTAAAACAATAATCAAGCTGATTGATGAATTTAGCACTTTTCTTTTATTTTTACACTGATATTACACTATTTTAAAGCATTCACAGCAGCTACTTGCAAGCGAAAAAATTTCCCGAACTATGGCGTCAGAAAATCTACACGAGAAAGAGGCAAGCTGACATTTTAACTTCTAGCACGGTTGCATTTGGCATTTCGATTCCAGTTGTGTCAGCGTATCCGCTCCAAAGCAGCATGAGCGTGTGTTCACAGTTGATTTTAAAGTTGTCAGCTTGAGTGGTCAGATGGCGCTATGTGTTGCTTCACCTCATAGCAGTGTTGTTAAGTCCTTTTTCCAAATTACTGTACAGCCCTTGAAAAATTACTGTATGTTGGGTAAAGTTACTGTGCGGCTAAAGAAAAATTATTTTTTGATTTATTTTTTACAAAAACAATTTCATTTCCTTTTACAGTACTTTTCGCTTAAAGCGAACTTCGAGGACTGGGCAAAATTGTTCGAAAGTTCGCTTTTAAAGGGGTCCGCAATAAGCGAAAACATAAAGCGTGTACTTTTTAAATTGGTTCGTTTGAGGCGGAAATTCGTTTTAGACGGGTTCGTTATAAACGAAAAGTACTGTATATAAGAATAAACACTATATACACATAGCTATAATACAAACTATTTTTTTCATATGTACATATTTACAAAAATCTAATTTTCACTGAAATGGTCATAGCTAGGACTGAGGTGAATATGCAAAATGTGTTTCAAGTGGTTTAGAAGATTATTTACCATATCAGCTAACAGTGCTGCCATTTTCTTTTATTGGTTCATGAATTGATGAGAGCATAAAACAAGGAGCAGGATTCTATATTTCGCACGAATACATAATTTGTATGTTGTAACTAACACTCGTAATTTGTTTGTTCATACAAGGTGCACCCCAAAGTAAACAGGACTTTTATAAAATAAAGAAAACGGATGATTATTTTTGTATAATTCTTTTTATTTATTCAAAATACTCTCCTTCTGCTTCGATACAACGTTTTGCACGGTCCAAAAGCATTTGGAATGAGTGTTTTAGGTCATCGGCCGGCATCGCCTTCAGAATGTTGGTACAAGCCTTTTGGATGTCCTCAACGTCCTTATAACGGTTTCCTTTCATCGGCAAATGCAACTGACCGAATAAGTAGAAGTCACAGGGAGCCATATCAGGCGAATACGGTGAATGATTGATGGTAAAAATGCGATTTTTGGTCAAATAATCGGTCGTAACTAGGGCTCTGTGAGCCGGTGCATTATCATGCAATAAACGCCAACTTCCTTCTTCGCGATATTCTGGCCGAATACGACGAATGCGATGCACCAAACGCTTCAAAACTTCAACATAAAACAAAGCGTTAATTGTTTTTCCCGGTGGAACAAACTCTCGATGAATTATTCCCTTTGAATCGTAGAAACAAATGAGATGAGTTTTGATTTTTGACTTCTCACGGCGGGTTTTTTTCGGATTTGGCTCATCTGGGTGCTTCCATTCGGCACTTTGACGCTTTGTTTTGGGATCATATTGAAAGCACCACGTTTCGTCACCGGTTACGATGTTGAACAAGAAATTTGGATCACGTCTGGCTTCCCGAACGATGTCTTTTGCGTGCTCAATTCTCTGCGCTTTTTGGTCGTCGGTTAAAGTGTGCGGAATGAAGCGAGAACACACTTTACGGAGACCCAAATGTTCGGTTAAAATGCGATCAATTGATGTTTTGGAGATGTTCAATTCCATTTCCATCAATTCCAATGATGATTTTGGCTGCATTTTGATAAAATCACGCACAGTTTTGATGGCATCGTCAGTAATCACAAATTTCGACTGGCCGACGTGTTCGTCGTCATTCAAGTCTTCACGACCATTCTTGAATCGATTCAACCACTCATTAACACGGCCACGGGATAAACAATCATCACCATAAACTTGCTTTAACAATTTAAACGTTTCGGTAAAAGTTTTACCAAGTTTAAAACAGAACTTAATATTAGCTCTTTGTTCGATCGACATTCTCGTACCAAAGTTAAAAACATACTGTCACATTGAGCGGGATATTTCGGCGTCTACTAGACCAAATGTCATGAAATTTAGACAGTATGTGAATGAAAGATGTACCTTTCCAACGCATGTCCTCACACATACATGGCGCCACCAGAAACGTCCCTATTGCAAAAGTCCTGTTTACTTTGGGACGCACCTTGTATAAACACCAAAAAATTAGTTATTGTAAAATTACTGTATTCGCAAGAAAATACATTAGACCTGGCAAAGCATGTGCAAATGAAGACTTTTAACTATGTGATTAACAAGTAAATTACAAGTAAATCCTTTTGAATCAGATATACGAGTATGCCTAACCATGCCTATCCTATCCTTTTTTCGCGGCATACTCCTTTTTTTCAGCTTCTAAAAACCAATCCCGCGAAAATTTTCTAAATCCTTTTTTTCTATATAAATCCTTCTTTTCTCATACAAAATTCCCAACGTATATTGTTGAAAAACAAATGACGGATGAAGATGCTTCAGTCTTAGCGTCGACTGTCAACCACTTTCATATGCTGACAGAGATACAGAGGGCGCCTTTGGCTTTACAAAACAGATGGGAGGTCAGCGGCGTGGCAATGCTGTTTTTTGAAATGGCTGCGCATCGGTTTTTGTAAATTTTTTCGCATCAGTTTCTCGTACATTAAAAAAAACAAAAAAAAAACAAATGCCAAAAGGAAAATGCATCTTTAAAGCAAAACTTTGCGAGAGGTATCCGTTTTTGGAAAAGACGAAGTCAGAAAGTGATGTTTTGTGCAAAAAATTCCACAGTCATTTCTCATTGGATACACAAAAACGGCAATGGAAGGCGTCTGGTCGTACCACACCATCAACGCTAACCACAGTTTTAAGTCATCGCATTGTGCGACCCGGAAATATTCCACCATATATGATGCCAATGCTTGTTCGATTGACTTTGAATACGATGATGATGACGACGACAACGACGAAGTTGTAGCAATGCTAGTTGATATTTATCCAATAAAATATGTATTTTTTTCAGAAAATTTTTAAATTTTGTATTTCCTTTTTTTATGCTTTTTTCCAATTCGATATCCCGCGAAATTGTCAAGCCTAGTGGATTTATCCTTCTTTTCAGCCAAAAAGAGATGGCATGGTTAAGTATGCCCCATATACATAAGGTTGAACTAAGGTTATACTTAGATTAAAATATATTTAATAATATATTATATATTTTAATACTCTTAAGTGTAGAATCAATCAATAAATGTTTGTACTGTCAGTTTATTTTTTTAGTGTTAGTAGGGTTTGGATTCTAAAGGTAAGGTCCCACGATTGCCGCAATGCGTAGAAATTTGACGCATTTAATTCTATACCTCGATAAAAAGGGCTACATCCAAAATGAAAATCATATCCCAATAATTTACCATATATATAGAAGAGCCAATAATAAAATAGTTACCTCAAAAATCCTCAACTCAGAAAACAAACGGTTCGATACATACATCTCAAACATAGACAAAATAGAAACTCTCGCCATCAAAATGAGCTGTTGGTGGCTAACAGAAGAATAGGAATATTAATTATATCGGCTTGTCTGTTATATATAGCTCCGTATTTTAAATCTTTTATCTTTTACAACCATTTATGCATCGTTTTTTGATCACTTTTTCCTTGCAAAAAAAAATGTGAATTATACGAGCCTACAAGTTAGGCATAAATTTATTCAACAATTAAGAAAATGTTACTTGTTACTAGTTTGTTAAGTACTTGAGAGCTCGTCTAGAGACATTGTACATAATACACATATCGTTATACTATTGTTTATTGTAGTATTAAGTTCATTTATTTGAAATAAATAAACATATTTAAAAAAAAAAAAAAAAAAAAAAAATTTGACGCATTTAAAAAAAAACAAATGCCAATCGTGTGAACTCGATTCGATTTCGGCGCAAATGTCAAAAATATTCGATCTGCCTTCTTTTGCGCCGAACGAAATCGGTACAATAGCGCCAATCGTGTGAACAGTTGATGCCAGACAAAAAATTAAAAATTGAGCCGAATTTTGTCGGCAACTCGAGCACCAACCACAGGGGCCGAAATTGGCTTAAGTGCAGAATAGCGTACCCTCGTAAAAAAAATCAATAAGTATGCTTATGCAAAGAAGTTTGCCTCCTGAGTCTAACAAACTAAAAATTTTGCTGGGGAAACGCCTACAAAAGGCGTGGCACGGGGTCAAAGTTCAAAACTTTTATCAAAATAACTCAGTAAATTTTCAATCGATTTATACGATATGGATATCAAACGAAAGGTCTTTTTCATACCTTTATTTTGATGTACCACATTATATACTTTATATGTACGAGTAAAAAATTATAAGCAAAAAAAATAAATAAATAAAATTTACAAAATTTTTTTCTCTCGAAAAAATCATAATAAACATATAATAAATTGGTTACCATATATTCTCTACGGAATTATCTTTACAATGAAATATAGAACATTTGAACTTTTTTTGTTTTTGTTTTTATATTTAAATTTAAATTGAGTTAAAAGCATCTGCCTGCAATATTGAAATGGCGTTTATGAAAGTTATTGCTTAGGTGCGATATTTTCCAATCATAGGAATTGAATATAAAAATACTGTACGCTCCTTACTGAACCTGATGCCGTAGTTACTCCCATGAGGGTTATTTTTCAAGCAGCCCGGCCGAAGGCCGGCCACTCAAAAGGTACTTGAATGCAGAAATTCTTTGCTTAGGCGCGATATTTTCCAATCATAGGAATTGAATATAAAAATACTGTACGTAACTTTTTTTAATATGGCAGGTACATTGTACAACCCCCTTCAGCCTTCATTGCCTGAAAATGATAACGAAGGGGATTACGAAATTGTTTTGGACCAGGAGTCGATTTAGAAAAAATTGAAACACGCATTGAAAAAAAAAACAAAACTGTATGTTTTTATATTTCATTGAAAAGAGAACTCCACACGCTATAATATAGTGTAAATTTTTTTTGTACCTTCATAACGAGGTTTTTCGAGAAAAAAATCGGGGTTTGTAAATGTTATATAAAAAAAAATAATTTTTTGCTTATAATTTTTTCCTCGTACATATAAAGTATATAATGTGGTACATCAAAATACAGGTATGAAAACGACCTTTCGTTTGATACCCATCGTACAAATCGATTGAAAATTTACTGAGTTATTTTGATAAAAGTTTTTAACTTTGACTCCGTGCCACGCCTTTGGTAGGGGTTTCCCCAGCAAAATTTTTAGTTTGTTACATTCACAAAAACAAGTTCTATATAGCCAAATTTTCATTTTTTTTTTCACGAGGGTACGCTATTCTGCACTTGTTACCCGAAATTTTTGTCGGAACAAAGTTGTTTTGAAATTGTTTCATATTTCAATTCGATTTTATTCGATTCGTTCTTCGAGCTGCCGTTTTGGTAAGTTTATAAGCAAATTTGTTTACTTCACTAATTAAATATTTTCGCAGCAATATCTTTTAAACACAATGAACTCCGATGCCGACGACCTCATCGATGACATAGTTTTGCAATCAACGCGGAAAATGGTCCACCACAAAAGAAACGCCGCACGAAGCCATAAGTCAGTGCGACGTGGCAAAACAAGGATGTCCGTGAGCTGATACTGGCAGTTGAGCAGCATCCATGCGTTTGGGTCTTTTCAAATGTGGACCACAAGAACCGCACAAAGACGGATGCAGCTTGGCAGTCTATTGAAAAGTAGCTTGGGGGACGTTTCTCCACAGATGACTGCAAAGCAAAATGGGCTAATGTTAAGACAGCGTACTTAAAAGTGAAGGGAAGGGAAAAATAATCGCGCCAAAAAGTCAGTCCAAGGTACGACCACTCATGATCCGCAGTGGACATTTTGGCCGGACATGCAATTTTTTTATGAAAATGAAAATGCTAAAAATACATTGTCCACGTCAACGTTAAATCATACTGACATTGTTGCTAAAAGTATAACTGTAAGCGCCAAGAAACCAGCTGACAAGCAAATTTTATCTTCACAAGATGCCTTAAATCGTGCTGTGCAATTTCTGGACCAAGAAGATGAAGATGAATGGCAAACAGTGGGGAATTAATTGTCTTCACAACTCCGGTATGTGGCCAGCAAAAATCAGAAGCTTATTACGGGTTAGTTATGCAAGTTTTTTCACCTGAATACAAATTTATATTTTTGGTTTGTCTGAAATTTGATTAGAATTCAAACGGGCAATCGTGTGATCTACCTATGAAATCGTTCGGTGCGATATTTCTGTTCGCTAGGTTGAGCCGACACAAATTTCTCGAAATTGGGGCAATCGTGTGATCCAAATAAAAAACGTTTTGCTCAATAGACAATTTTTGCGTAGTCATTGCCCGACCAGATCGGGCTATGATCGGTGCATTTGCGGCAATCGTGGGACCTTAGCTTAACACATAAGTAACGCCTTACTGACTTACTTAACTGGCCATAACAACACGTTACCAGGCTGCGGCTTGCCACAAAAACTCGTTCGAGGTGCCTCTGCTTTGCGCGCCTTCTCCAATTGGTCACATCAAGAGATGATAGGCTGTCCTCAACTTGATCCTTCCACCAGAGACACGGCCTCCCTCTTCGCCGTTGACTTCCGACTAACGCATTTTTCGCCGGAGCTTCATCGTCCATACGGCAGACAAGCCAGCGTAGGCGTTGGATGTTACGATGTTCACCTTACTAAAATTAAATTATCACATAAATAAATTTAATCAAGTAGGTAGTGCAGCAATGAGTGTTTACAAAACTTACGCTATAGGAATTACAATTTGTGTTGGCTTCCGAAACAGATTGAATTTTTGCTGCTTCCATTAATGGTGATTGTAAACCACTTAGCCACATTTAACCTACAGTCTTTAACAATTGCTTAAAGGTCGTAGAAAAATATCATCGACTAAATATACATACATGCGAAGGTAAAACACACACACATATACTATAAGTACATATGAGACACCAACTATTCAGCGACTTAACAAAGCCGCCAGGAAGCCCTATCGCAGTAAAACGAAGTAAGCTCACACTCCAACAGAAACAGTTCACATATGTACGTGCAATTGAGCTGTGATCGGCCTATTCCAAATATTAGGTTACCAACAGCCAACCAACAACAGACAGAGCAGGGCAGCCGATTTCGTTGCTGCTGTATGTCGTGCAAAATAAAGTTCAAACAAACTGCAGCAAAAACGTAAATCGTTGAAACGTAAGTATTTATGTATGTCTAAACAAAACGTTGATTGGCTGGACTTGATAAAACGTATATGTTACTGAATGCAGATTTTTGGAACTTGTTTGAAGATTGGATATTTCAAATCATGTTTCAAATTTTGAATACTTCAAAGCATGATACATAAATATGTTATACAGGTAGTTTCAAGAATGATAAAATAAAGATTACGACATCCGGCTGATGACGTCACTGGTGAAAAATTATAAGGTGACCATTGCTGAGTATATGACTTTATTTTTATTATTCGTGCGAATAGTCTTTTTTAAGACGGAAAACACGTTTATATACATATTTTTGACAGTTTAATTAATTTCTGCCAATTCTGCAATGATATGTGCAGAATTTTGCTAAAACAAAGTTTTGCTTCTTTTTGTATTTTTCCTCATCTTGAAATATAAATATAAATAAAATTTGAATCCTATGTCAATTGGGCACCTTAAAATTATTTTCATTCGTTATGAAAGATTTGAGTGGCCAACGGCATTTTTTGAGTTTTGTTACATTTTAACGCGAAAATTTTACCAAAACGGTGTGGAATCTTCGTGAAAACAGTTTGCAACAATTGTAATGAGTTTTTGATAAAAAACGAAACGTAAACAATGAAGTGTGCAGTGGGCCAATGTCGGCAAAATAATACAAAAAAAACATGTAATTTGTGAATTTCAATATTTGTGTGCCATGTGTTGCGTTGTTAATATTTAATACGATTTTTAGAAATTTTGTGTAAGCCGCAGATCCACACGCAATGCATTATTTGAGGTTATTTGAGATGTACATTTTGGGTACATTTGTGGACGCGACAGTATCATTTTCATTACTGAAAGAATTTGACGAGAAGGGCGACTTTCATTCAAGTTAAAATTGGAATCATATACAGATAACCTGATCGTTTTTAATTTAAAAAAATAATATTGTTATATTGATTAAACAGTTAAAATATGAATTTATATAAAATATTAAAAAAACTATTTTTAATAAAATATATACATATATATTTACATTAAATAGCAAGAGTGTTATATAAACAGAGAGGCCAAATCTGCCTTACTTCTAAATCGCTCTAAGCAATTGATAAATAAGTATGTAAATATTTAATACAATGAAACGAAATACATAATTTCATATGCATTTTCATAAAATCTTTTTTTTGGGATATATTAATTTTGTAAAAGGTCGTACTTGTCCCACTGTTCCTTGACAGTTTGAAACAATTCGAACTACGTCACTGGTGAAAACTTCAATTTTCCTGTAATTGGTGTCGTAACCTTGTTTTCTATAAACCTTGTTTCAAATTTTGAATACTTCAAAGCATGATACATAAATATGCAGGTAGTTTCAATGCGACAGATTAAAATAAAATTGACAATTGGAAAAAAAATATTTGTTTGCTTCAAAGTATTCAGTAGATGACAACTTTCAAAAATTCTTGCATTAAAAATGTTTTGCTTTATTTGTATATCAAATCGTTTAAACATATACACGTGTGTTTTAAAACAAAATTGAAAACTGGACATCACGTGGGAAATTGCATTCGAACCGCACTGCGCTTTCACAAAAATTCAACACTACTCGGATATTCGACAGTAGCGGCACCAACAACTAAAGCATCAGCATCAGCCACATTATGTTTCTAGTCGGCTTTGTCTCCATCGCACTTGCCCTCGTGGCGATTCTTATGTGCGAACGAATTTTATAAACGTCCACATGTGCTCAAGTACGAACATCTCGTATGCTCAGTACGCAACGCTACAGTTCCAGTCACCCACTTTGGGGCGCTAACGCAAAAGTTCAATATTGACGCACGAATTTCGGCACTGCCCACGAGTTCTGCTTCAATTGACCAATTCCTGCTAACAACAATAACTTTACATTCAAGTAGGTGAGCTTTGCATAATTTCACTGACGTCTCAATCAGTTGTGGCCGGATTTTTGGCATTGCTGGTGCGTTACGGTTTAGTGATTTTGAATAGCAATGATATTTTCGCTGCTGGTGTACTGTTATATACTGTTACCGTCTATTAACGTCTTGGCAGGCATCGACGCTGGCCTCAATTTAACAGATTTCACGCGACATCGCAATGGACGCAGTCTGATTTTTCAAGGCGGCGGCACTATAAAGGTGAAGTGCTACAGTTAGCCAATCAGGTGCAAATTTAATAAACAGGGATCAAGAAAAGTTATTAAAGAAAAAATTATGCATATTGAAGCGTTGGAAAACTGTTTAAAGCCTACGTTTATGATCCTTGCGACCATAATTGTAATGTGATTGGATTAATTAGTAATTGTAGCGCTCCAAGCTACCAGAAGCTGCCAACTCAGGTGTAATCTATAATCACAAATGCGTGCTTGTTGATGTGATTTTACTGTTAATGTGATTTCAATGATTCCGAGAAAAATCAAAAGTTTTGCTCTGCAGATGTGCAATAAGATCTTTTCATTTGAGAAGATCTTCTTAGTTGCACGATATACATATCTGAAACCAAATTGTTTAGAAAAAGCTATGGGTTTGTTATTGCGAAAGTGACACATGGATGTTAAGTTATTCCGATTGTCTATGTTTCGATTTCGTTTTTTGCATTTCGCTTAACAGTCAATTTGAAATCTGTTTATTTTGCAGTTTGTTGTTGGGCCTGCACTGCCAGTAAATTTAGCTGATCCCGTTATATGGCGTTCGTTGATTTGCAGCTACAATTTACATGGCGGCCATTATTCCATTCCCACCGAACCACTCTATCCGTGGGACAAGTGGGAAGACACTTTTGCGCGCTCCATGCAGCGAGTTCAAACATATTTTGATAAGGTCAACCACGACTACCAACCAGATGATTCACGACTCTTTACCTACACCGCACTGGAGATGCTTCTGAATCGGAAGAGCGGTGGCAGTGGGCGTGCCTGTTTGTTGCGTTCCATCTGCGAGAACGCACAGGTGGATCACCATGTGGGAATGTTTTCGGAGATTTTGGATTTAATTTTAACGTATGGCTTTCGAAATGCAACTTTTTCTGTTTTGTACATAATATTTATAAGTCAATGTTGTTCAATTGTTACAGACCTGGCAAAGAACATTTGGATTTGATATACAAAGCAGCACAAGAAGCCGGCACAGCGGGTGCGGATTGTTTAAAATTGTACGCGGACTGCCCAGCGGGTTCTAATCTTCTCGATTGGTATTTGGATTATGTTTAAAAATACATAAAGATATGTGTTGATGTAGCACGAGTAAACGTGGACTTGAATCAAAATTTATTGGGAAATAGAGAAATGAAGCACAAAATATGTTGTCAATTAAATTAGGCACACATTCCATGCAGTCCAGTTCCACTATATTTATTTCCAATATAATTTTGCTAGCAGGCATTGAATGGCGTGTCCGCAGGCAGCACGCTACGGTTGCGTGCGGGCAGTTAGAAAATCACTCAGAAATCCACTACATCCAACGAAATATTAGGATGACACGGAGTGGAGGGCGGAAGGAGTTTTGTGCTTGGCAAGGATTTAGATGTCGGAAATCATTTGGTATTCCAGTTGCATGCAATGATGTTCGCCAGCCAGGCCGTCGTTTAGGGGTGGCGGTGGAAAACAGGTAATCAGAGAATGGTGACTGTGGTGAATGAGACACCTTGTGATTAGGCGGATCTGAGTGATTTTTAGCTTCGGCACGCACATCCACAACACCATCAACATCATCATTATCGGCGTTGGTGGTGACAGGAGTAAAGGCAAAAAGCTGAAGGCAGCCTCAAGAAAGCAGAACGGCAAGAATAAAATCAAAATGGTTAGAATGCCGCTTACTTGCAGTTATTTATAAGTTTTTGTTGTGCGGCAAAGTTGCTCGGGCTTTGTTGCTGTTGTTATATTGTTCAGAATAATAATGCTAATTCATGTAAAACTGTTGCTTGCGGCAATTTAAGGTGTAAGGTTTCTGGAAAAGAATACAAATATTCTCTAGCATATAGAAGCTGGGAAAAATATTATTTGATCAATGGATATGTTTAGAATCAGGGCGATTTGTTCATAATATTGTAATATTTACTAGATACATACATATTAATCAAAGAAAGTAAGTATATAGTAGACTATAATTTAATTCACTAAAGCTGCTGAATAGAATGCTACACCTTTGATGGGACCTTATTAACCCTTTGCACTCGAGCGGCGAGTAGTATCAACTCGAGCGGCGCTGCTTCGGCGCCCGGCCGAAAAAATTTTGGTGAAAAATTGGCGAAATTTTATTATTTGTATACGTTTGTTTGTTTATAAATGTTTTTAAAGTACTTGTAATGTGTTTACCGAAATCGTCTCGAGTTGCTGGTTCGCGCAAGCGAAAAAGACCTCGAGTGCAAAGAGTTAGAATATTCACAGGCTATGCCTTCTGACATCTTTAGAAACCACAATTGCGCAGTATTACAGGTGTAATGAGCGGTTAAAAGTAATATTTTTGAAAAACTCAAAAGCCTATATTTTGTCAAATATGATTTAGATTTTAAGGCTATGTATTGAAGTATTTCTTGTACCAAACTATATGTCAAATGATTATTTGATTGCTCGTATTTGTTTGCTCTTTTTAAAGAATGCATTTTTACATATGGCTAATTTAAGATTTTTTTTTGGAAAAAATTGGTTTTCATAAAAAAGGTGTTTTCTTTTTAAAGTTGATTTTCTCAAAATCTATACACTTTTTACATATAAATATACAATATATCAAAAGAAAGGACCTTTCATTATCTTTACAATGGTGTAAAGGTAATGTTTGTTTTAAATCGGGACCAAATTTTCGGGCTTCAAAATTTTTTGAAATTTTGACCTTTGACTCTTCATTACATCTGTAATATACATTAACACCAAAATTTGTTTATAGCCTTAAAATCAGTAAAAAGAGGATGGTTTCTAGGTCTTTTTACCTATAAACATTAAAAAATAATAATAACAAATGTTTGTTGGTAAAACCGATATGTTTTTGTTTTAAATAGTCTACTTCAGGCCCAATACAGCTATTTTTTTTTTTTTTTTTTAACTCGAACGAACGCGCAGTGGATGACCCCTATTAATGCGAGGCATTGCATTGGTTCAGGAAGGATATAAAGGTTAGGAGATAGGAATAAGAGTGAAGTGGTTATGGACTCTTGCCTTGAACCCATCGAGATCATAAGTGCTGGGGAAGATATTCGCAGGGAGACCATTCCACAACCGCGCTGTGCGGGCCAGAAACGAACTTTCTCTGTAATGCGTAGTGCGCTGGAACATCGTTTCAACGTGGAATGCATGAGCGCCAGTGTTCAAACGGGTTGCCCGTGGGAATACCATGATACCATGAATATTTGCATGATCTTAAAGCATGTCTAGTGAGCGTTTTAGATCGCCGGCCGGGATGTCCTTCAGGATGTCGGTACAAGCCTTTTGGATGTTTCTTACGTTCTGATTGGTTTTTTTTTCATAGGCAAATGCATTTTTTTTGAAAAGATGAAAGTCGCATAAAAACGGGTCTTGGTAAAAAAGTCAGTCACAAGTTCACCAAATGTTCAGATAAAATGCGATAAATTTATTTTGTTGAGATGCTTAAGTCCAATTTCAAGAATTTCAATGAAGAATTTGGCTGATCTTTGATTTAATTAATTTTGATGAATTTGGCGGTGATCGCCGATTTTAGTTGCCAACATGATGGCGATCATTTATGTATGTCCTGACATCGTTTTTAAATCGCGTGTACCACTCATGAACTCTGTCATGGGATAAACGATCATCACCACAAACTTGGTTCATCAATTGAAATGTTTCGGTTGCAGTTTTACCGAATTTAAAGCAAAACTTAATATGTGTTTGCTTTTTGTTCGATGCCCATTTTTGTACTCATGACACAAAACACTTCAGATGCAATAACTTCGCTTCCAGTGAAACAATTTCATGAAATTTTTTACTAAAAATTTGGAAGAAAAAAATATAATTTTCAATGCACTTAGTCACATATAGATGGCACCACCACAAACTGTCCTGTTTGGAAAGTGCAGTTTAGTTTAAAAAGCACGTAATACTAAATTGACATTTTTTAAAACCCCCATGACCAAGTTCTGGTTACGCACCTGGTTCTTGAAATTAATACGAATGTAATCGTTTTTGATTTACCAACAAACATAAACCATAACATAATGGCCTCGACGCTTTCATGTTTTACAATAAATATTAAAAAATTATATTGTCTGCAATTTTTTTTTAACACAACAGAAATTGATTTACCAATGTACCGTCGCTTCTACATCGACTTTCTCCTTCGTTTTAGGCCTCAGTTTGTCCATATGTGCATTAAATAAATGCACATAGAAATTGATATTGTTAATTTAATTTTATACAGCGATGTTTGCCTAAACAAGTGACTGACCGCAGTGGTTGTCGTACGTTACGGTTCGCTAATGAGTTATTCCAATATTTACTGAAGATGTATTTGATTTTTCCGCTTCAATTCTTTGCTTCTTCTTCTAAAAGCTTCATGCCTACGCATAGCATTTGTCGGCGAGCGCCGTCACTTAACAGATTGTATCCGCGTTCGATACCAGAATTGATGTCTTAATCAGTTGTGCCGTGTTGGCCACAGTTGTTAGTACTCCATCGTCTACTGTTTTCAAACTGAAATGACCGTTCGATGTCTGCTGTTCGGCTGGCTGTTGCTACCAATTTCCGTGGTGTTTTCCGGAATTACCGATATCGATGTTGGTATGAACTTGACAAAGTTTTTACGGCATCGCAATACACGCAGTCTAGTTTTTGAAGGCGGCGGCATCATAAAGGTGAGGTGTCAAAGGGTGATATAATATTCTTAAACATTTATATGAGTAACTATGTTGAATCATATATATAAATCGTTAAATCGACTGTTGCTGTACGAGTATGTGAACATATTTTTGTTAACAGCTTGTTGTTGGACCCACTATACTTTTGCAATCCGGTGATCCTATTGCATGGCGTTCGTTGATTTGTACCTACAATTTACATGGCGGCCATTATTCCCTTCCTTCCGAACCACTCTATCCGTGGGACAAGTGGGAAGACACTTTTGCGCGCTCCATGCAGCGAGTGCAAACATATTTTGATAAGGTCAACCACGACTACCAGCCGGATGATTCACGACTCTTTATCTACACCGCACTGGAGATGCTTCTGAATCGGAAGAGCGGCGGCAGTGGGCGTGCCTGTTTGTTGCGTTCCATCTGCGAGAACGCACAGGTGGATCACCATGTGGGCATGTTTTCGGAGATTTTGAATTTGATTTTAACGTATGGCTTTCGAAATGCAACTTTTTCTGTTTTGTACATAATATTTTTAAGTCAATGTTAATTATTACAGACCTGGCAAAGAACATTTGGATTCGGCGTACAAATCAGCAAAAGAGGCTGGCACAGCGGGTGCGGATTGTTTGAAATTGTACGCGGACTGTCCGGCTGGTGCTAATCTTCTCGATTGGTATTTGGATTATATGTGAAAATACAGTACAATTCTATGTATTTTCAATAAATGAAAACTGCAAAAAAGCAGCATGCAGATGCGTGTTAAAATTTGGAAACCTCTGAAGCGTTAAAGTAACATTTTGAAAATCATTTGACATCATCAGTTTTTTGCTGTGATTAAGTTAAAAAAATCAAATAACGCTAATTGATAGTTTAAAGCTAGAAAAATACTAAAGTTCCAATCACTTTCATGGTTTAAATTGTAAATAACAATTATTATAAAAGTTGTTATAACAAAGATCAGGACTAAAACTTTAAAGAAGAACTCGTTGGAAGCTGTTGAGAAGAATATTTATTTGAGGAGAATAGGAACATTATTAGCGGCAATTTTAACGATATTGTCCTGAGAAGAAAGTCTCACTAAGTAGAAACTATTGCAAGTAATGAAGTATTTAATAAATGCAGTACGAGTGCATAATTTTTTACTGAATACAGCGGTAGAACATGGATGGTTGCGGGAAGCTAGGACTAAGTCTCGTAATCAGGCGTAATCGTGGATGCTATGCTTGCATGTGAATACAAAATTTTTGAAAATTTTTCATTTATTAAATAAAAAAATTTCAATTTCACTTCATGTGTTACCTCAAATCATGTAAATTAACATGATTTAAATAAAAGAATGACTACCAAAAAAAAATTAATATGGAAAGATCTTTACTTCCTGAAAACTTACTTTACTCATCAAGTTTGAATCATTTCTTCTATGTATTTGTGACCATTTTATGTACAACAACTATTAATGAAATGACTATGAAATGATTACACCGTGCGACAGCATTTTTCACACCGGAAAAATCCATATGGGCGTGAAACTAGAGACCAAACATAGTAATACTGCGTACTCAGTTTTGCAGTTTTTTTAACATACTTACTTTTCAAGTAAATTCGATGTAAATTTGCAAGGTTATAAAGGATTACAATTTTCAAAGGACCTTTTTCATATCCTTTTTCTACCAATAGATAAAAAATTAATTTTATTGCAATTCTTGAGCCTTCCTCTTTCATTTGATAAACATATCGCCATGTTCTATCGAGGCTAAGTATTTTTTATATTTTTTTATTTTTTATCCCCTTCAAAATTGTGAAGTCCTTTTAAAAGGACAATGGATGTAGAAATAAAAAACTGAGTACGCAGTATTACTATGTTTGGTCTCTGGTTTCACGCCCATATGGATTTTTTCCGGTATGAAACTATTTTTTTAATTTTTGTCGCACGGACAAATTTTTAACTATTTCAACAACAAATCACTGGGATACATAGGATTAGTAATATATTAAAACAAATTAAAAATTGTAACAATAGGATTTCTAATTTACACTGAGAAGACGTTATTTCAAAATAATAGAACTGATTAAATGTTATACCGCACTAAATTTACCATAAGTATTTCGGTTGATATAAAAATATCGAAAACAATCAAATTTGGAGCAGTAAGATAGGAATTGTTATGCAGTTTGTTGAACGCTAATTTGCCTTTCGTTTCAACTTTCTGCCCCATTTTAAACAGCCGCTCCCCCCTACAGTTTAAATGGACTCCAACATGCACTTTCAGACAGTAGGTGACTGTACATACTTACGTATAATTGTGCATTTGCAACATTTGTCGTGTTGGCATGTGCCGAATGACAAATGCTGTTACCGCTCTTGTTGTCGTTGTTGCTATAGCTGCATGTTTTAGCTTGTGAGTCGCGTCTTTTGTTGAAATCGCACACAGACTTTCTGAATGTGCATTATATTTTGAGAGGCGATAGGAGGGGCGAGAGGGGGGGGAGGGGTGTTAAATGCGTGTGATAAATGCGCCAAAAAGCATTTTAACTGTCGCACTCAGTGTGCAGTTTGCGAAAGTTTATGCGCTTCCATTTCAAGAGAAAGCACGCTAATGTGTGTCTATACGTATGTTTGTCTGTGTGAATCTTTTTGCTTGTGTACACTTGTAACTAACTAATTTAAAAGCGATTTTACAAGCCACTAACAGACTGCAGTGGCTGAGAATGCGGCATTTGGTGTTGTGAATGTGAAAGCGCCGCCGCTGCACTTATGTGACTTTACATACAAACAGGAGACTGTAGTGGATATCAACAAATACTAGTGCACCCACTTATACATGTATGTGTTCCTACTCAAACTCATCCTTTCATCCTTTTGAATTCCGCCTAGTGACAAAGTGTTTGATTGGTGACTGACTGTTTGGACTTTGAGAAAATGCGTTTTCTGGTATAATATAGTTTAATAAACATGTAAGTATATATAATTAAATATGAATAAGATAAGTTAAAAATGTTTCTCACAATAATCACATTATGTGATTAATTAGAAATGCAGCCATTATCAATATTTCAGGAATTTATTTCATGGATTTTATCTCTATGAAAGTCTCTGAAGATGAGTCCCTGAAAATTTTTATTTTATTTTATTTTATTTGATTTGATTTGATTTGATTTGATTTGATTTGATTTGATTTGATTTTATTTTATTTTATTTTATTTTATTTTATTTTATTTTATTTTATTTTAATTTATTTTATTTTATTTTATTTTATTTTATTTTATTTTCTTTATTTATTTTATTTTATTTATTTTATTTTATTTTATTTTATTTTATTTTATTTTGTTTTATTTTATTTTATTTTATTTTATTTTATTTTATTTTATTTTACTTGATTTGATTTAATTTTATTTTATTGTATTTTATTTTATATTATTAGGTATTATTTAATGTGCGTTATACAAGAGGAAAATTGGTTTGCGGAGAGGCTACAGAAGGACCAGCGCGAGGATACGGATCTCGCAAAAATCATCAAAGGTAAGATGCAGGGAGTACGGCCGGACTGGCTGGTGAGAGCCCGATCGCGAAGGCTTTTTGGGCACAGTGGCAAAGTCTACGACTGAAGGATGGGCACTTATGTCGTGAGTGGGATAGTGAGGATGGCAGGACCAGAAACTCTCTAATAGTGGTCTCGAAAGGCAGGATCAACGATGTCATCGAGGCATACCATAACGATTCCAGTGGGGGGCACCTAGGCATCGCAAAAACTGTCGCCAAGATAAAAAGGCGGTTCTATTGGGTAGAATGCCAGGAATCTGTCGCCGAGTGGATCAGAAGCTGTGATCGGTGTTTAGCTGGGAAAGGGTCGCTAGAACATTCGCAAAAATGACTGGCGATGATACTGCAAATTTGGAGTCCAAATGGAACAATGGGTACAGGGCAGAGGGAAGAGAGTTTGGTTTTAGCTAGCAAAGCTGCACGGAGTAGTCCAATAAGTAATGAGTGTAAAGACAGTACAAGTGTGAAGTAAATAAAGTAATTGCTGGTTGTTAACTGCTTTTAAGAATTGAAGTGGTTTTATTTTCTTGAGCACAATCCAGAGAGACGAATAAGCCTGCAGAACGAATTTTCGTAACAATACATAAGAAAAATTTTGCGCATTTTGCGACGATTCTGTGTAGTGTAGCTCTTGAACATTAATGCATTCATAAACACAGAAATGAGCTGCCAGCTGCTATTTAATTATTAATGAATCAACTCCATATGCCACACACTCTCACTCAGAGCAGTACATAGCGAGCTTTAGTTGGCATTTCAGCAGCACACACGCAATTCGAATCGTATATGTATGTATGTATGTATGTATATACATAAATATATATATAACATATGTACAAGAGCAGTAGCACACACAGGATTTTATTTGGGTGCCAGGTTTGTGTACAACTTTTGAAATCAATACTACTTGAAATCATATTTGCCACCGGTGGCGGTCAAAGGCCGAGGTTCATGAGGCAAATGCCATATTGAGAGGGGCCGCAAAATTGGCGAGCGAAGCAATCAATTTTGTATGTGAAGCAAACAATATTTGAAATGGGTGCCAAATTTCAGAAAAATATTGTCTTTAAGCTTCATTCATACAAATATTCAATATAATTTTATATATCGATCGATTTGTATGAAAAATATTGATTTTAAACAGATCACATGTGGTTGATAATTTTCGTAAGTCTTTTAATACAAAAATTTAGGGGGCGGCACTCTGGCGACTTAAAAAAAATCCGTATTTCTTGTTTTAGCTATTCCAATTATATTTCAATGTTCACTTGCGCTACTAATTTACTATAATAAAAATTATTTATTCATTAAAAACAACTTAATTAATTTTAAAATTATTTTTAATAATTTATTTATTCATTTAAATGTGTTTTTTTTTAATTTCGTTTCTTTTTAACACACTTTGCGAGTGCGATATTTGTAAAATAGTCGTCCGCACCTTCTATGTCCATTTGGCAAGAAAATGTGAAAATAGTGGGCGATGGATAAGACGGATTCTGTGTTTCGGAATCTGTGTTTTTGTCGTGTTTACTGCAGCAATTGTGTTGAGAACAGTGTCGCACACAGGATTCCATTTTGGGGAGTTTCGCGTACATCTTTTGAGTCGAATACCACTCGAAACCATATTTTATACAAGAACATTTTTGTGTTTGGGGGGGTTTGAACCCTCGTTGAGAACGTAAATTTAATGTTTATAAACGGATAAGAAGTTTAATATTTAATGTGATTTATTACTTCAGTGATTGTGATTACTGTGATTACTTCAGAAATAATTTCAAAATAAAATGGTAATTTGATCTGAACAATTGTCTACGTATGATGCTTTGTTTGACAGAGCAGTTTTAATAGAATTTTGGTAGAATTTTTCAGGTTAGTTTTGTAGAAAATATTTTCCTTTTGTGGCAACATTGGTTGTCACCGCTGAACATACTTAAGTGCTGGCTGGTGCTATGCAAGTGACCTCATACATTGTATGTAAATACAGTCGTGTCTGGGTATAGTGAACACCTCGATAGAGTGAACACCCAAATTTTAACATGGAGCCTCTAAATCATGAACAAAATTTTGAAAGAAATTTCAAGCAAAAAGTGTATTTTGAGCAAATGAAACGAGTTTTTGAACAAAAATGTTAACCTTGATATAGTGTACAACCTCAATACTGTGAACAGGCCTTGCAATAATTAGTTCACTATATCCAGACACGACTGTACATTGTACGGCCTGCTAATCTGCTTTGCATCCACACAGTTTTGCGCCCGACAAGGCGTCCAAACCGTAATGCACAAATGTTTGACACACATTCATTTGACGGCAAATATGTCATCGACGGTGATATTTTCGAAATTGTTCCCAAAAATCAGAGCCACTCCAAAAACGTCAAAAACATCGTTCAACGGAATTGCATATTATTCATACGCCACGTATGCTGTGTGTGTGTGTGTGACATAGATACAGTCACAGTACATACACCCAGCATATGTACCATGGCAGACCGAATGTAGTGCAAATTGTGGCAATCGCTGGTATTGTCGTTGCTAAGTGAGCGTTTGTGCGTGTATTGTTGCGTATGCGCGTGCGTACGTTAATGTAAATGTTGGTCATTATGCGTTTACATAAACGCACCAACTCTTTAATGCATATAGCCATGCTCGTACGCGCTCCTATACGTATAACGCCCGCACCTGCAATTACGCACTTATTTGGCCTCTCCGTCCACCCTTCGACGAACAACTTCGCGAAATACGCAATTGCAGCGTTTGGGCGTTGGCTTGTATCGAGTTTATTGCACGTACATACGTTCAGTGTGCACTTTTTGCTCGATTTCCCCGCACGCACTTACATATATGTATGTGTATGTGCATGTTTGTATTTATCGCCCAGCCAAATGATTTGCCGTCTGCCTCTGCGTTTGGCCAGCAGCTCTTCGTCAGCTGGTTTGCACGCCTCGTCTGTCAATTTCCCGGACACCTACGGCGAGGCTAGTTCGGTGCTCTTGCGTGAGTGCGAGAAGAGCGCAGAAGGAGTTTTTGCTGGACTGTGCGATGGAAATCCTCTAAAGAAGCGGGAGAGAGAGGTTGCGTGCAATTGTTAAGGCAATGCAATTTCCATAACGCAGTCTATTTCCGAATCCCACTTGCGTTGGCAAGCATTTGCTTGACTTTGCGTATGCACGAAATTAAAGATTCACATGTATGTATGTACGTGTTATGAAAAAGAGTCCCATAGGGTGGTTTGATGGGATGGGTCACTTGCATTTTTTTCATACAACAACTGTTATGCGGATTTCTCGGCTTTATTTTGACATGCGGAATTAGTCTAAAATCCAATATGATACAATGTAAAGAAACCTTCCCAAATGATGTAAACCAACTACAAATTAATTATTTGGGGCTTAGTATGTTTCCATGATGACCGAAAGGAAAGCGTCCTGTAATGAGAGTAATGATTTTTTTTTTAATTCAGTAGTTTCACATAATGTTGTTGCAAATGGTTAGTAAAAACGATTTACTTGTATATAGGTAAAATTTTAATTCATTTTATGTGTTAACTAAAAAACTGAATACTAGTGTCCAACCGAAACCACTTTTTTGGCCGAAACCGAATTTTAGTTTTTTCTTAATATTCGGACGAAACCGAAATAGAAACTTTCTAGTTGAAATAAAAATCACCATATCAAGAATTTTTTTTCAACAAACGAGTTTTACTTTAAGTAAAAAGAGAACAAACATAACATAAAATATTAAATTCTTATTAATAAAAATAATTCCTTAATTTTTTAAAAACATAAACATAAAAAAATCACCCTTTCGTACCTTACTCGCTAATATTCAAAATTAAATAATAAATAAAAAAAAAAAAAAAAAATAATATTCAATTATTATATGCTAAAAAAGTACTTTATTTACATTGGTGGCATCTAAATAACTCCTCCTTTCACTATATATCTGCTACACAATAAAATGTAAAAAATATTCAACAAAGTTTCGGTTTCGGCCGTTCGGGCATTTTTTGGCCGAAACTGAAACCGAGACCACTTATTTGGGCCGAAACCGAAACCGAATATTCGGTCGGACACTACTTAATACTAAACTAAAATAAAAACATAATAATAAATTAATGAATGAATGATCAACAAATGAAATTGCTTTAAAAAACTTTTTGTACTAGCATTCTGGGAACACAAGTCTAGTTTGATTGGTTACTCGAGGCTAAATGTGTGTACAACATATTATGCCGAAAGCAGTAATCGGTAGAATGCGTCATGTATCATCATTAATACTTCAGTATCAAAGCGAAGTGAGCTCTGCATGGAATGCAGTTAATGTAGTAAATATAGTACATGTTGTATGTGCATAGTGCGTTATGTGTTATTATATGCGAACACATAGTTGTGGCCAGTGACACACATAGACATTGCGGTTTCATAAATACATATAAACATACACACATCATCCTGAGACTTAGCGAGGATGGGGGTTTGGGTGATGAAGCCCCTAGAACTATCATTAACCAACATTTTCAATCACTTTCAATGCATTGCCACACTAGCAAACTTTTTTTTAACCTTTAAACTGCTTCAAGTGCGTAGCATATTTTAAAGATCAAGAATTTGATCCATTATCCGCAGCAAGTGCACTTTCTGATCAAAGTTTTGTCTATTCCTCGATGCAATGGTCGAAACCAAAAACAGTTGTCTTAATTTTCTTTCATAAGACTGCATTGCAAAAGAACACTTTTGATTAAAATCCATATGCTTTTTTATTTTGCTTAACAATGGATGTGCATGAACAGCCCCGTGATTAAGTTCTGGCTACGTCCCTTACATACATACATACAAACATACATATGTATAATACAATTGCACATAGCTACGTGTATGCGATTTAACACAATAAAGACCGCAAGTTTTCCATACTTACAAAGCTTACATATTATATCCGCTGATATTTCGAAAAGTAAACATCGGATTTGGCTAATTGTAATAGCCAGTGTTGTGACTAATTTATTAAAGTAATATTACTACTTTTTTTCAAGTTACTTATTACAATATTACTTTTTAGTCAACAAAGTTCTAATTTTCATGTAAAGTTCTATTACAATTATACAACGCTGCACTTGTTCATACTAAACATAGCTCCCGTGTTTCATTTCCAACTGAGTTTGGTAGTGGATGAACAATTAACATTTGCAAGCAAATTCAAGCGGTTTTAACAAAAAAGGTAACGCAATTCAAATTCTAATTCAAAATGAAATAAAAATTTAACCTAATTATTTTTTTGCAGAATGACAACTTTTAATAGCTGGAAATTCCGCAAATATTTCGATTTGTTGACGGAAGCAACCGACTTGCAAAATGCTGCAGTCAAAAACATAAAAGTACGCTGCAAATTGTGTGAGCCAGAAAATGTGACCCTATCTACTTCAAAGATAAATTTTTTTGTTTAAATAACTAAACAAGATGCCTGAAGTTTACAAAATAAATATCAAATATGTAAAAAAAATCTTCGTTTATTGTTTTGGAAAAGCACTGTAGAAATCATGTATTTTTAAAATAACATATTACTTTTTGTAATACATTACTTGACATTTCCAGTAATAAGTAATGTAACGATATTACTTTCAAATGTCAGTAATGTGTATTAAGCAGGGAAAGGATTTTGTGGAAATTGCCTTTTTTGTTTGCTGCTAAATAGAGCATTTCTGATCGAAAATGAGCACGAATTAGGTACTCCTGATTAGAAATATACAACTTTTATTTTGCCTTTTTTTGCCTTAAAAAGGCAGTTTGCCTTTTTCACCCATAAATGCCTTTTTTTAGTGCCTATTTTACCTATAAATGCCACAAAATGCCTTTTTCAAGATTTGTCGAGCGCCTTTTGGTTTTTCTTTCGTTTTTAATATTTTCCCCCTTTTGTTTCGCAAAAATACCTTGAAACTAAAAAACAATTAAGTGGCAACATTGCAATCTCGTTAAATTATCGATGCTTTTACATTGATTTGATCATTCCTAAGCCGTTATTTTTTGTTGTGCAGTGGAAAATTTTATGAAAAAAAACATGCCAAATGTGATACAAGTACGGCTTTTATGCTTTTATAGGAGAAGTTCAAATAGGAATTCAAAATATGTGCCTACATTTATATTAAAATATGCCATATTTTTAATGCCATATTTTGCCTTTTTATGCAGGCACTAATTTTTGGGAGTTTTTAGTGCCTTTCCGTGCCTTTTTTGCTATTTTATTTTGCCTTTTTTATAGGTTTTTAGGTCCTCAAAATCCTTTCCCTGGTAATAAGTAATATGTTACTGTCAAAAGTAATAAGTCTCAACACTGGTAATAGTAGATCCCTAATTGTAGAACTAATTGTAGAACCCGATAAAAAAAATTAAAAGTAATCAAAGCAAAAGTTGATAGAAATACTAAAGAAAATTCAGACATTTAAAACTGAAACACCGTCAAAATTACCGCAATGGTCTTTCTAGTGTTAACTATTGTATTAATGTGCGGAAATATGAGCATGTGAATATTTTATGACGTTATCAGATTGCACGGATTGTTCAAAACATGTAAATTTGAGGTTATACACGAGAGGTAAATGCTGAGCAATATGGCTTATGAGGCGTTAATTTAATTGCGTTTTTTTTTAAGTATGGATACTTGAGACATACACATTGTATATTATTAGTGTGCAAATTGAAATGCGAATACTTATATATCGGGTGTTTTTTTTAGAGGTATAGAACTTCGAATTGAAATAAAACACAAGAAAATAGTTTTAATGTCCATCAATTTGGCTTTGTTGGAAGGATAATTTTATGCCATTAATGTTTAAATATGATTTCGGGCATGTGGCCGCCGCGACTGGCTCGAATAAAGCCAATTCTACAGGTCCAATTTTCAACCACTTTTTCGAGCATTTAGGGCCGTATGTCAGCAATAACGCCACGAATGTTGGCTTCCAAGTCCCCTAACGTTTCTGGTTTGTTGGCGTAGACGAGCGACTTCACATATCCCCAAAGAAAATAATCCAATGGTGTCAAATCACACGATCTTGGTGGCCAATTGACAGGTCCATTCCGCGAAATTATGCGCTCATCGATATGCGCTTCAATAAATCGATTGTGACGTGCGCAGTGTGGCATGTAGCGCCGTCTTGTTGGAGCCACAACTCATCCACATTCATGTCATCCAATTCGGGAACAAAATAGTCGGTTATCATGGCTCTATACCGGTGCACGGTGGCGAATCGATTCATTCGGGTCCTCTTCAACATTTTGCTCTAAAGCGGCAATTGTTTCTTCGGTGCGCACTGTTCGACGTCTCTGCGGATGCGTATTATCACATAGAGTAAACGTAGTGCGAAAACGACCCATGGTTAACCGAATTAATTGCTCTGATGGACGATTATGTCGACCATAAAATGGACGGAGCTTGCGGTAAACTTCGCGAACTGAACCATTATTTTCGAAATAAATTTGCACGATTTGCAAGCGTTGTTCTTTTGTCAACTTGTTCATGATGAAATGGCAAACCAAACTGAACATAAATGACATTAGAGTTACCACAAAATGCCAGTTTTATCTCTATTCGAAAAACAAACCTCTAAAAAAAACACCCTATACTTATATGGCACTCGGTTGTACTCGTAATCATGGTTACACTTACTGGTTGTTGCTGGCGTAACGTTTCATATGGTTTTTAAAATGTTATTCTGACACACAAACTAATTGTATGTAATTTAAAAATGTAAAATTTTTTTCAATATATGTATCTATTAAATTTCATAATATGGTAACTGCATTGCATCAATTCAACTTTTTCTAGTTACTAGATTTAAAAATTATTAAATTATCAAAAGTTTATGCATTAAAGTTAGTTTCATTAAATTAGACATCGGCAAGCGTGAAATGCTTTCGGCTTCATCATTACTAAAACAATAGACAAGCGGAAGTGTAACGCTCGCACTCACAACGCAAAGGTCCTGGCGCTTACAACGACACGCACTTGTGCAAAAATATGAGCGAATGCCAAAATACTCACAGGAATGATGCATTATTCAGCAGCGTTGGAAAAACTGCATATAAAATATGCAAAGTCATGAATGTCAGGCCAAAGCGCACAAGAAGTTGGCTGGTTGGGCTGGTTGGCTGGACGGGCGAGCGGGCTGGCTGGGTATGTCGGTCGACTAGTTGAGGGGAAGCTGGCCGCTGGCAAGCTTTCTGTACGAATGAAATTTGCGAAAAAACCGACTGTCTGCAAAAAGCAAAGTGAATATGTAGTTTAAAGTGAGCTAAAAAAAAGTGCACAAGGAAAATCAAAACAACAAAAAATATGTGCAAAATGCTTGCAATAAAACAATGCAATGAGAAATGTGGAGGAAAAACTTTATGAACATAAACATAAGTCGGTGTAATAGGTTTTACGGCCACATTTGTTCTTTCACGTGTGTGTGGGTGTGTGTGTGAGCGTTTGTATGCACGTACATTCGTTTATATGCAAGCACTCACACCAATGGACGCGCACTTATGTGCAGTTAGTGGACAGTTATAAACGCGGCAGCATATCCAATGCGTGCGCCAAAAAGTGAGTTTGCTTCATGGCGACGCTGCTTGTGCGGGGAAGTGACGGTGATGCAAAGTGAAGTCGCATATGACTTTCAGAAAGATTTAGTAGCAGGGCTGCCATATGTTCAGCGTACTTCTTTTTAAATTCAACTTGAATGCAATTACTACTGAGGGCTACTTGCACTTTAATGTCACAATAGGTCTGTTTGGGTACGGATAATTTTTACCAATTTGTACAAATTTGTACATGATCCTGTTTGTGTACGCCAAATCTCTTGCAACGAAAGAGAAACTGAGAGCGCAAAGGGACAGTTGATTTCGTGAGAACTTGCAAGTTTTTATTGGAGAAATTTTGTCCAGTAAGTTTTAGCCAGTAAGAAGAAGAACAAGAAAAACATATGACTGGCTGCCATATGATCGACTGCAAAGACAAATAAATGTCGCAAACATTTGGAGGCAAATGGAACCAGCAAAGAATTTGCGTGTTCGCAAGTCTTCTGACCCACAACCGTCTTGCTCAGCTTTACATGCTGCAGCTGAAAGGGAAGAATCGCAGATTGAGCCCAATGAACCATTTGCCTTTTGCATTAAATGTCTGATTGAACTTCAGTTTCCCGACCGCTTCAAACCTCAAATGAAACTTTTAGATCACCTTTTTCTTTCTTCAACCCAAAAAAATTATAATCTCAGAATTAAACGAGTTTGATGTCATTTGAAAGGTAAAACTCCAACTAAGAAAATCTCAAAAAAATCTGTGCAAAAAATTAATTAGTGTGTGTGCAAAAGCGGCTCAAAGTTGAAACTTTTTTCACAAAAAAATGTAAACACATATTTTCTGTTTTTTAGTCTATTGAGTAACAAAAATTGTAAAAATACATGGTACCAAAGAAGTTGCTAAACGTTTGAATATAGATTAAGAACTGATGTGTCCATTATCGCTTTCAATGTTTTCTCAAAATGTGCAAAGCTAAGGCTTTTACTTCACTTTTAATTCAAAATACTTTTCTAAATTAAAAATCTGAAAAATGGCAAAACTTAGAGGAAAATATCTAAAAAGTATGTGAAAGTATGTTCCTGGATTTTTTTTAATTTTAAGAAGCATTCTTTCTTTGTCGGATAATGTAATTACATCCTCCTATATCTTCCGATCTCAGAAAAGAATCCAATTTGAAAAGTGGTCTAAACACCTATTTTTCGGCAACATTTATTTTATTTATCCCTAAAAGTATGCAATCAGCTTGAAAAATTGAGAAAACTCCTATATCTTCCGATCTCAGAAAATAATGCAATTTTCAAAGTGGTCTAAACACCTATTTTTCGACAAAATTTATTTTATTTATCCCTAAAAGTATGCAATCAGCTTGAAAAATTGAGAAAACTGCACAAATGCGAAACATACGTCTATTATTATCATTTTTATTGCAAAACTAAAAGGTCCTCATGCAATTTCTGTTACTCTTTGCAATTATCAATGTTGACGTTACCGATTAAATGTAAAATCTGAAAAATGTGGCCAACACACTTGGTGCTATAGCTCACCAAAAATGACGAAAATTGCAAATTTAAGTCTCTGGCATTGCCAAACTGCAAAAGTTTAAGAAAAAAATGGAGACTTCAATTCAGCAGACCATGCTCAACTAGTATACCAAATTTTATGAAGAACAGACCACTCCTTCTAATTTTGTCCCGCGGTTGTATGGAGTCGAATCACTGTGCAGTGGTGTAACCAAAAGTTAAAACTTGCAAATTCTTACAAATTCCTGTTTGTTTACTTTTTTGGATAGTTTCATATTTGGGAGCGTAAGATCGCTTAGTCTGCTGATATTTTTTACTGTATAATTTTTACTGGAAAAGTTCCCAACGACGAGTAAAATTAATGTATGTAATTAACTGCTACGAGCTAGAAGTTTAAGTGGCTTCGAAGGTTGTAGTAATTTTTGTTAGAAAAAAACATTTAAAGTCATAGTTATATAGGCCGGTCTGGTTTGGTCATTAGTGCTATGGATCACTAATAACGGGGTCGTGGATTGCTTTGCTTTAGTTTCAGAGGGCCTGGTCGGCATATTGGACTTTTGTCATATTTAAGAGAAAGTAAAATTGCATTGTCATTGTTAGTTGGAGTTCTTTGCCTATGCAATGCACCATCAAAGAGTCGTAAGGTGTTCAATGCGCTTGGCAACTCTAACTTTACTTTCCCACACACGCACGCATTAATAATTAATTGACTGGCACGACAGCCCGCTTACGCGAGACTAAGGCCTAGCTTCCCGCAACCACCCGTGTTGTGCGTGTGAATTTGTACGCGGGTAGAAGGGACCTACAGTTTTTATGCCGGTTCCGAACGGCAGGTTGGGAGCTTTATCATAGGCAATTTTTACTCTCAGAGGTTTGCCATTTCCAGCTGAGAGGACAGCCACCGAAAGAGAAAACGAATTTTCCCGCACGCATTACCGTCAGCAAATATTGCTGTTGTTGTGACAACTGTCGCTGTTATTGCCTTTACCGCTAGCATTTTTTTTGTCACTGCCATAATTGCTGTTTCTGTTGGTACACGCTATTTTGTGTTATTGTTGTTGCCATCGTGGTTGTTGTCAGATGGCAGTTGTTGTCGCTACCCGCCATTAGCGCTGCATGAATATTCAAAGGTTTTTGAGATGCGGTGTGCCTTTTTTCTCACTGTATTTTATTGTTTTACTTTTATTTTTATTTTTCACAGTTAACAGTAGAATGCAAAAATAGTCCAGCAACTATGCACACACCTAGCTTTGAATCCTGCGATAGCCGTGCCGTGTGTCAGCCATCTGTGTGTTAGTATTAGTGTGTTTGTATGGCTGTGTGGTTGAGTGTCGGTGTCAGTGTGGTTGTGTGTTCATTGAAAAGTTTTTACGGTGTTTATTGGTGTTGTGCTGTACAGCACATTGTGTAGTTCCGATAATAATTCAACTACAAAAACAAAAACTAACAGCAACATTAGGAACTTGTCAACTTGTGTCCACATTTTTGTGAGTAGAAGTGCTGTGATACTTTCAGCTTTTTGCTTCGCCATATTTCAATGTGTTGGTTTTGTTTATTATTTTCCTCGTTTCTCGTGTTTGTTTTGCCTTGTTTTGGCTTTGTTGTCTACTTTTGATTTGTTTACATTTGCAAACAAGAATTAAATTATCGCGCTTCCTCATTGCATTTGCGGCGCCACTTTACCCTCCGCCAACAGCAACAAACTCGATGCTGAAAAGCGTCGGAAGCCATCAATTTTATTCGAGGTAACTGTGCACAGTGCACAGGTTCGGCATATACACAAACACCGCCGTCTAACAAAAAACCATCAACGCAAGCAGCCGGCGGCAACTGTTGATTGTGTTGCCGACTGCGAGGGCGTAGAAGCCGCAAGAAGTTTCATAGTTGCAGTTCGGAGCGGAGAAAAAGCGATTTCGCTTGAATTTGCAAATTAAATTATTTGAATTTGGCGCGTTGCGTTGGCGGCTGGCGGCTGCCGTCTCCGCTCACTCACAACGTTGCCGTTGCTTCCCAACACTGCTATCATCATTATCGTCCTATCGTCATTATGGTTATTTGTGAACGTGGTGCAAAAAGTTTTCATGCCGTCTGATACCGTTTGGCGTCCTACGCTCCTTGCTACCGCCAGACCAAGTCAACAGTATGCGCAGTGTTGCCATTGTTGTTGGGTGTTGCCATCGTCGCTGACGCAGCCGCGCGCATTGCTGCTGCCTCTGTGTATGCATTTAAATCTTGTATTTGTGTGTGTGCGTGTAGTTTTTCTTTTTTTTTTTTCAAATTTTCTAAAGAAAAAAATATTATTTTGCAATGGAAATAGTATTTTTTGATGAGAATTTTCTCGAAGGAAAGTTGCATTTGCTGCTACTGCCGCCACTGCTGCTCTGAAGTTGTATAAATATTTAGCGGGACGTAGGGTAAAGCTCTCCTCCGCATATTAAACGCCTTTTATCCTGCATGCATAAGTAAATATTATTCATGTAAAGCGATTTGAGCGATTTCCTTTGCTGCAAAACGTTGCCTGCTGTCGCTGGACGTTGCTGTTAGCATGGTGAGAGCGATTTTTGAGGGCTTCAATGGTGCACAGAGTGCTATGGTGGGTGAGGAATCTAAAAGAGAAATGTAAAACATACGCAAAGGGGCCAATAGTGGTCCATTTAGTTTTAGTTGTAGTGAACGGTTATTTAATTTCCTGTAAAGTTTCATTTACAGTTTATAAATAAATATGTTTTCAATAAAGTAATTGTTCTTGTCATTGAAGTTTCTGTTTATTCACATAATAGAAAACCGTAAGTATGTAAGTAGAAAAGAAGAGTCAACTAGTTAAATATAAATGTTTTCCCACAAGCTTTCTGAAAAGGGTATATAGCAAATGTGCAGTTTTGAATAAAAGTTCTTAAAGATTCCCCTGTCAGATCCTACTTTGCTATTACTTATACACTACCACTTGCAATTTTGCACTTCTGACTTAACTATATTTATTTAACTTTGATAACATAATTATGTAGTACTGTTACTTACAACTCAATTATATTATAAAAAGAAATAATAAGTAATTCATATTTACACGGAGGGTGTCCAGCAAAAAATCCTTTTCGGATCACGCCTGGATACTCTTTAATTTAGAGGTTCAGGTCGAACCACCCCCGCCATATCGTAACCCTAGACGTACCAACTTGAATCGATTCGCCGGCATGATCCGCAATAGGATAGGCGGAGTACGCCCTGCCAGCATATCCTCAGTAGGGGACATTGACCATAGAATCGACCAATTGGAAAACGCGATGGCTTCCGCGTTCAAAACGTCTTGTCCAATCAAATAATCTAAAAAATCATTCCCACCTTGGTGGAACGATGAATTATCGCGTCTGAGATCGGAGGTCTGGAAGTCATTCAACCTAAGGTATTCTACGGGTAACTGGCAAAATTACAAGAATAGCCTAAGGAAGTATAAAAAGGCGATCAGGGACTCCAAAAACAAGGGTTGGAAGAATTTTTGTTCAGCCATATAAACCACCAAAGATTCGGCAAGGCTAAGTAAGGTGTTGTCAAGGAACCACACCTGCCCCTCATACATCAAGAAGCCGAATGGCTCCTGGACTGAGAGTGCTGAGGAGGCCTTAGACCTGCTGTTGAATAGGCACTTTCCAGGGTGCGAAAAGGAGGAACCACGGATAAGGCATCAGATACTGAATCTGCCCCCGATCAGTGATAACAACATTAGAACTAGGGAAAATCTCGCATGGGCCATACAAAGTTTTTCCTCTTATAAGTCCCCGGTCCCAGATGGCATCATTCCAATGAGGTGTCTCAAGACTCAGTTTTACATTGGCTCGAGGTCATTTTTAAGGTCTGCCTAGCCTGGAACTACATTCCCATTAGTTGGAGGCGCGTTAAGGTCGTCTTTATTCCCAAGGTAGGGAAAAGAGGCCATGAATTGGCGAAGGATTTTCGGCCCATAAGTCTGACATCTTTCGTGCTCAAGACCCTCGAGCGACTCCTCGACCTCCATATACGTAAGGAGGTAGAGCATAAGTTGTCAGCAGCCCAACATGCATACCTGAAGGGAAAGTCAACGGAGACAGCCCTTCACAAAGTAGTACGAACAGTGGAAAGATCACTGGAGTACAAACAATACACATTGGCGGCTTTCATAGAAGGTGCCTTTAACAACATAGAGATAAGCACGATAGAGTCATCGCTGGTAAACCTTGGAGTCAACGTACATGTTCGCAGCTGGGCCACTGCAATGGTCCAATCGAGGGTGGTGAGCGCAACGCTCGGAAACACCCACCTCACAAAATGGGTAACCAGGGGCAGACCACAAGGGGGGGTATTATCGCCTCTTTTGTGGGTCTGTGCCATTGACAACATCCTAACAGAACAAAACGAAAGAGCCGATGAGCTAGCTCGAAGAGGCTCCGCTCTCGATGAAAGGAGGCGTTGACGGTTCACGCCGCACTGGGCTCCATCAAGAGCGAGGTCTCGAAGGACTTCTTCGCCAAAGCCAACACTAGATGGCAGAGGACGGAATCCTGTAAAACCAGCAGACTACTTTGGCCAACATACGACAAGAACAAGACCGCGGAGCTCTTGAACAAGGGTCGCCGGGATGTGGCAAGACTAACGGCAGTCATCACTGGCCACTGGCCCATTGGAGAGCATGCGGCAAAAATGCGGATGCCATACAATACCAGCTGTCACAGCTGTGAAAACCCGGACGAGAAGGAAACCGTACACCACTTCCTCTGCGACTGCCCGGCGCTATCAAAAAGGAGATGGAAAACGCTGGGAAAACCGACATTTCAGAATTTCGAAGAGATAGCAAAGTGCAGTGTAAACTCGCTACTCTCTTGCATTAACCTCTCGGACTGGTTATAAAGGATATATACGGATATATAAATATATAGTCCAGAAGACATCACACAGTGTACCTACCGGGAATAGTGGTAACAAAACGGCGCCAACGCGCTAATTGGATGATGGAACATCGCCACTTGAACCAACCAACCAATTCATATTTATACTTGAGTTGTAATTATGAAAACAGAGTTTAGTCAGACTTACAGCTTAGCACGGCTGCTTAAATACGAAACAAACATGTCGCTTTGCATAATTATTTAAATCGAACATTATGTTTAACTTTTCCCAATTGCTGTTACCGGGCAGCTGGTGTGCTTAGGTTTCACTTCTGACTTGTCAAAATGTTCGTTGCTGTTTTTTCTGTTGGCTGGGTGCACTGATTTGTCAACGGAAATGAAATACGGTTGAACCTCGCTTTGCCGTCACTTACAAAACAACAAAATGCCACAAGCCAAATAAATACACACACATCTGTATTAACACACACACACACATAGCTACATACACACGCGCCATACTCATTTCCTTCCGTTCTTAACGGCAACTGTCCCAAAAGTGAAATAAATTCGTGTTGACAATTTGAATGATTTATTATTAAAGTTTGTCCCAAGACGATGTGGCGAAGCAGAAGCATCGCATCTTGTTGCTCTTGTTGTGTTCTTTGTTGTACATGTTTTTTCGTTTCTTTTGGGTGTCGCAAGTTGATGTGCTTACCTTTTTTGGTTGCGGTTTTTTGGCAAAACGAATCCAAAATAAATAAAGTGGTTTTATTTACTTTCGTCGGCGCGCCCTCTTAGTTACTCATTTGATTTTGGTATTATTGTTACTGTTGCGTTTTGCTGGGTTTACTGATAATATTGTTGTTGTTGTTGGTTTTGACGTTGATTACTTTGCTGCAGTCGTAAAGAGATCTGCTACTGGAAATGTGAAAATCGAGTGGAAAAGTGACGGGGAACATTAATTAAATTTTGAATAATTTTTATGTGTGACAAAGTGAGTAGCGAAGTGGCCAATAATTTATGTCTTAACTTTTTCAAGAGAAATGGAATAAATGTTTTTGTCATATGTAAAGTTATTACTGGCCTTACACATTGATATGTATATCTGAAATTGTAATTGCCCTGAAACACGGAAAACATGATAACTAAAATGCAACCAAGTAGAATTTAAAGTGGACCACATATCGCACACGCACTACAAAAGTGACACAACTCAAAATTTTTGATTTTTCAGAAAACGCAAAAAACTGTTTTTGAGGTAAATAAACATTTTTTTAAAATAACGTATAGACCGTTCAGTAGAAAATCCTTACAGATTATGCTTTAGAATAAGTTACAAGAATTTTTTTTATTTTACACTAGGAAATCCAAAATTTTGAGTTGTGACTGTTTTGACGATATTTTAATTCAATAATTACGGAATTATTTTAAGTTATGTCACTTTTGCTGAGTTTTATAATTATAAATTACAGTTAAAAAGTCGAAAGGAAAATTTTGAGAATTCGAAATTAATTTTTTATTTGAAAATATATACTAAAATTGTCAGAACTTTGCTTAAAATTAACTTCAATAAAAATTTATTTCGTCAAAAGTGTCACAATTTGAATAGTGACTCTTTTGCAGTGAGCTTCAGCGATCAAATAGCATCAAACTTCTGACATAAAGAGAGACCTAACTGTATTTTTGCAACAGTTAACAACAACAAAATATACTGAGCTTTTGCTTATTGGTAGATTGATGCATTGTGCACAATATTAACACATAAACCCGAAAATTAAAAATTTTGAGTTGTGTCACTTTTGAAGTGCGTGTGCGATATGTGTTAATACTAATACTAGTACTCTAATACTAGTAGTGGTTTAGAATCAAAGCATACTTAATGCAATACAATTATATTCCTCCAGAGACCGTACCGGATATGGGTTTTATCAAAAAGTCAGATTTTAACTGTTTTCTTTTAACTTTTAGTTTTACCGATAAAAATAAAAGTTTTTTGTGCCTTTTATCATATCAGGCAAATATAACTGTTACTTTTGACTTTTATTTTATCGGTCAAAAATTACCGTTATTTTGTGACTTTTATTTTTTCGGTCAAATATATCAGGCAATTTGAATTTTTCAAAGGCAGTTTGACCGACTAAAAAACGATTGATACAATTTTTTTTCGTGTCAGCGGACCGCACATTTTAAGTTATAAGACTTGTTTTTTGACCGAAAAAATAAAAGTCACAAAATAACTGTTATTTTTACCTGAAATAATAAAAGGCACAAAATAACAGTTAGTTTTAAATTTTATAGTAAAAGTAAAAAAACTAAAAGGCGTTTAATATTCGTGAAGCTGAGGCCATTACGATCATAATGGTATATTTTAAAAAGTACACCGACAATTTTTTCGTTATGCCTTTTTGATTTGGAAATTGTAAAAGAACAGTTATTTTCGGTCTCTGATTCCTAATGTTAAGTTTACGTCGCAAAGGGATAGACGCCAAAGTTGTTTATTTTCCATTTCATTTGCTAAATAATGAATGAATTACTTTTTTCCACTCTTTACAAGACATTAATTGAGCTTGAGAGTTTTTTTAATTTCCATATTTTAAAATCGTAAAAATATTCAGTTATAACTCGAGTTGAGTCGGCTGACTAGTTAAATCCGTTTTTAATTTAATTTAATAATTCCTGCAGGGTATTTATGTGCGGCATCAAAATTTTGGCACACATACTACACTCCACCACCTAATATTCATTCATTTTTTGTGGGTTGCGGTATGCTTCACGTGCCGCACGTGCCACAACAATGCGGTGCAGTATTTATTACGTGGACACAATGAATTGTTACTTTGTACAATGGTGAAGGGGGCGCATGTGCAGACAACGAAGTTGCATTACATTTTCACGCTTGTGTACATTTATCATGTTGCAACAAAAGTGGCGAACATAATTTTCCTGTCGTGACGCAGTTTGCTGGTTGGAATACCTGTTGCATCGTAATGAGGCGGGTCGGCCGTCTTTTGTACGATGTTCTTGACTGTTTTTTGGTTGAGGTGATGCAGTGAAGGTTTTTTTTAGCACAAAGTGCGTAATTTTCATACTCATTGGCGTCACAAAGTAGTTACATGTGTACAAGTAATGCAGATAGTTATTGTTGTGAGTAAGCAATTGTGAAAATGTTGTGCCTGTTGAAGAATGAACTAAAATGTTTGCTATGTGCTCTCCCCACTTATGAAAAAATTCCAACAACTAGAGGAGTGAACTGAATTTTGAATTGTTATATAAAAAAATTTTTTTACTTTGATGGTACACTGATTTTAAACAATTAAAATTTAAAGCAAATATAAATAGTAATATTTATAGTAAATATATACTTAATGAGTGAAGCCATGTCAAGTGGGACCCCCAAAAATTCACGAAATCACCGATTTTTGAAATAACTGTCTTAATTTGTAGCGGGTATGATGCTGACGACTTGGCATTATTATTTCGTTAAAATTCAATTTATTGTTAATGTTATAAACAATCAAACTTTTTAGCCAAAAAAAATTTCTTAATTTTTTTCTCAAAAACTATTTTTTTTTTTTAAAAGATGACCACGCGAATTTATAATTAACTGTTGAGGCTATCTATTACAATTTTTTTTCACGCCCAATTAGTTTAAAAAATAACTTTTGCATTAATTTTTTATAAACAATTAAGTTTTCTATAGTCTTCTTCACGCTGCAAAAAAATAAAAAAAATGTCATCATATGCGGAAAACGTTCCCCTTTATTTCAGCGTTCACAGAAGTTTGTCGGTCTGCGCCGTTTCTCAAATATTAATTTTTTTATCTCCCGCGGCGTGCGCTCTCTAGGCGCAAATAAATATAATATAAATATAAAATAAAAAAAATATAAAAAATAATATAGGTATATATATCAAATGAAAGAGAAAATGCTCAAGAATTTAAATAAAATTAATTTTATATCTATTTGTAAAAAAAGGATATGAAAAAGGTCCTTTGAAAACTATAATCCTTTATATCCTTCAAAATTTACATCGCATTTTCTTGAAAAGTAAGTATGTTAAAACCCAAAATCTCCTTGATCACGTGTCAAAATTTCATTATTCTCGTTTCATTGATTTTGTATCTTTTTATTATTTAAAATACTGATACTCAAATAAATTAGAATTTTTGTACTTTATTAGAATTGCAGCTTCCGCCTTTTTTTTAATAACTTTCGAACTAATAAAGTTAAAGTAATGACATTTTTACACGTGATCAAGGAGATTTGGGGTTTTAACATACTTACCTTTCAAGAAAATTCGATGTAAATTTTGAAGGATATAAAGGATTATAGTTTTCAAAGGACCTTTTTCATATCCTTTTTTTACAAATAGATATAAAATTAATTTTATTTAAATTCTTGAGCATTTTCTCTTTCATTTGATATATATACCTATATTATTTTTTATATTTTTTTTATTTTATATTTATATTATATTTATTTGCGCCTAGAGAGCGCACGCCGCGGGAGATAAAAAAATTAATATTTGAAAAACGGCGCAGACCGACAAACTTCTGTGAACGCTGAAATAAAGGGGAACGTTTTCCGCATATGATGACATTTTTTTTATTTTTTTGCAGCGTGAAGAAGACTATAGAAAACTTAATTGTTTATAAAAAATTAATGCAAAAGTTATTTTTTAAACTAATTGGGCGTAAAAAAAAATTGTAATAGATAGCCTCAACAGTTAATTATAAATTCGCGTGGTCATCTTTAAAAAAAAAAAAAATAGTTTTTGAGAAAAAAATTAAGAAATTTTTTTTGGCTAAAAAGTTTGATTGTTTATAACATTAACAATAAATTGAATTTTAACGAAATAATAATGCCAAGTCGTCAGCATCATACCCGCTACAAATTAAGACAGTTATTTCAAAAATCGGTGATTTCGTGAATTTTTGGGGGTCCCACTTGACATGGCTTCACTCTAATATGAAAAAAATTTGAAAATTATGTTTTAGAAAAAGTTAAAAATTCTAAATAATTTTTTTATACGACAATATTTCAAGAATTATTATAAAATTAGGTAGATCTAATTTTCGCATTTAACTTCTCTTATTATTACTATGATTACAGTTTTGATTAACAATTTTCAAACATTTCATTATTTAGATGTTTTATAAATAATGGTAACTTACGTAATTTGGAGTAAGAATGAGAATACTTCTGAATGCAAAATACATGTTTAATAATTGTAACTTAAGAACCCAGAACTTTGTGCAACTGTACCAAGCAAAGAATGTGCTTAACCCTTTCGGTACAGCTTTTCACTGGGGAAAGTTAAAATTTTAAATTTTACGTTTTAGGCTTCTATGTGGTTATGTTAGCAACATTCCATAAGAAATTTTGAAATTTTTATACTCGGACCCTGTATTTTGGAGTGTTTTTCTATGAGAGCAACCACATCGTTGTGGCTGTAATAATGACTTAAACATAAAACTTTTTATGTATAACGAAAATTTTAATATTTCTTCATATACTTCAGCCAAAATTTTTTTAAAAAAAGTATCTAAATTGAAAGAAAACGTCAAATTAAAAAAGTTATCTAATTTTGTCTGCTTCTTCTTCCTTCACTATCTCAAGATATACCATTAAAATAACGTGTATACTTCTCTTCTCTCAACTTAATTATTCAGTTTATTAATTTCGTATTTTTCCTAAAACTTCAAACTATTCTAAGGAACAACAAAAATATAGTATCTACAAGTTTTTTAACCTAAAACCGGCACTGAAAAGAGACTATGCCATATGGCATAGAATAACCGAAAGGGTTAACAGTTTCCGGCCAATATCCACATTTCTTGAGATAAACATTTTTCCTTCAAAATATTGACTCTTATTGAACATTTTTGCAATAAAATACAAAAAAATGTCAAAAAAATCATTTTGGTTGAGAATTACAGCTTCATCAATTTTGTGCGATATATCGTACAATGGTCCGCAAAGGAGTAAAAATTCATGAATTTATGGTTTCGGGTTTTTAAGATTTATGAACAATTCATTGATTTTTTTTATACAATACAATATAAATAATAACAATATAAATAATAACAACAAAAAATCAAAACGTGATTTCATTGTGATCGAAACTTTTATAAATATATATATATATAACAATTGATTCACATTTATTCGGCCTTATATAACCGTTGTTGTTGTTGCAAAGCCTTTTTCCTCTCAATAAAACACAGAATAAATTAAAATTCATACAGTTTTACAGAAAGATAATGAATATAGTCGATTTTTACTATCGTAGTGGGAGTGGCAAGTACGCATGACTAACCATACATAACCTGTGTCTGCTCAGTAAAACAGAAACTCGTCTAGTAATTCTTGCTTTTAATCGAAAATTGCCTAATAATCGAATTTTATTAGCCACGTGGTTTACAGATGGGCGTGGCAGGCATACAAACGCAAAAAATCTGTTACCAAACCTATAACTTAAAAAGAATGCAAACATAACTTGCAACCTTTGCCTTCCATTTGTACGAAATATTGCACAAAGCTTTGCAACCCTTCTGGTCATTTGTACGATATATCGTACAATTTTTTGAAAGACTCGGGAACATTTTTAGATGCAAAAAATTTTAAATTTCGTAAGTTCTATAAATCAACTGAGATTCAAACTTTGAAATTATTTCGCCTTTTGGCACCAAAAAGTATTACATATTCAAAAATTCCTACGCAGAAGCACCGTCATTTACTGGTTTTTCAAATTCTTGCAAAAAGCTGCTTACAAAACGCACTCATACTGTGTGGCCACGGCTATTATGATTTATATTTTTAAACAGAATGATACAACACAGCCTACTTAACCCTCATCCTGTATAAAAAAAAAGTAACGAATCTTGTATTTTGGGCAAATTTTGCCCAATACAATTTTACTAATTTTATTACTTTTTGTTGCAAGTATTGCATATAATTTCTACACAAGAATGATTTTTGCACACAAATAAGTTACAATTCTTAAATTTTGTATTGTATTTAGTACTGTTAGACTTGTTTTCACAGAAGTGACAACGGCCTCTTTTTGTATTTTTCTTTTCTTGTGGGTGATGTAGCTTCTTGGCGGCAGTGCCACATGGCTGTGTCTTACGCTCCTGCTTTTTTTCTTTCAAAAGCTCGAATCCCAGTTCTTCCAAAAAAAGTCTGCGACGAAAATGTTTTGATTTGTTCCAGTCGGGGTTTATTGCGGTCCAAATCACGAAAGCATTGCATGCGGAGACATCAAGCATATTTGCGAATAGAGCTACAGGCCACCTATTGGTCTTCCGCTTGCAAGTATATGTGCCAACCAGTTGGTCGAGTGTATCCACCCCTGCCTTTGTATGGTTATAATACTCTATTATTTCTGGTTTCTTTGACTGGTTATCCTGTATTTTTGCGTCCTGGTGCAATGTGCTTATTAGATATACGCAGCGATATTTCTTTGGAACATATGCTACTAATGTAACTTTATTTTTATGTTCAAAAAGCAACTCTGAGTAAAAGGCAGGTTTTTTTCTCATATCCAAAATATGAAAATATGTGGGGGTAGAAACAACTTATTTTTTCGGACAGTCCCAACTACCGTCATTTTCTTTTTTAGAAATTCAACAGCAAGATCGTACGTGGTAAAAAAGTTATATTTCGGCCTTTGAGTCCTTCTGCAAGCTCGAGTACCACTCGCATGCCTTGGTTCTTTTCAGGAGCGCAATTACGATTTCGTCCGATATAAACTTGCATAGACCAGGCATAGTTGGTATTCGAGTCGCACAGTGTCCAAGTCGCACAGTGTTCGAAGGAATATATTGCCTAAATGGACATTTGCCACGATATGCCACTAGCTGCTCATCGACTGTCACGCATTCGTTAGGATTGTACATAATTTTCAAATTATTTGCCCATTTGTCCCACAAAACTCTTATAGGTGCTAGCTTATCGCGAGCACGCCGATCCGCCCTATCTGATTTGTCGTCGAATCGAAGAACTCTGCTAATATTCTGGAATCTACGCAGCGACATTGTTGCTTTGAATATGGGCCTCCCTTTTACATCGTCCCATAAGCATTCCATTGTTTCACCACAAGAGCGATAAACGCCAGCTAATAACAGCAATCCAAGATAAGCCTTCAAGGATGCATGGTTGATTTCCTTCCAAGCTTCTCCAAACACTTTGATACCTATATAGTAATGTATAAATATGTAATGCGCAAAGTTTTCGAAAATACGATGAAAGCTACCTTCAATATTTGTCATCCTGATAATAATAGTTTGCATGTTCTTTGTCATAAACAACTCAAATGTAGATTTGATATCACTAACACGTGCAATAGCATATTGAGTTGGTCCTGGAGTAGTAGTAATAACGTTTTCATCCGTTTTTCTACCAACCAATGAGCTGCCACATTTGCCATACCAAATTGTTTTTTTATCCTTAGAAAGAAAACCAAAAGGTGGGGCTTCTTCTTGCGCAGTAACAGAAAATTTTTCAGCATCGGAGCAAATACTTTCTCCCTCGGATATGGCAATATATGTTGCTGATCCCTCATCTGAAGAAATTTCGAAATCTTCAAGAGAGCTTTCGAGTTGCTGGTCAAGTTTACGCCCTTCAGCCTCACTGTCTGATTCGCTCAGCAGCTCTTCTATTTGGCGTCGAGTTGGCGCGGCCGACTAATTGAATTTTATTCATACAGGCACTTTACGGAAAAGTATAGGCACATTTTTATACATACCCTTTTGGACATGTTGTTTTCTTTTCCTGAGTAAAGTTGCTGTAACAGAACTATTTATTTTTACTTTCACACTTCACAACCCGCGACTGCAATATAAGCAACTACACACGTACAAAAACGAAAGTTCACTGACGAATGCCGAATATCTTCCTCTTTCTAATGTTTTTGGATAAAATAGGTGTACATAAGTTGGGAATTCCCCAAATTAAAAAAAAAACACATACAGTGCAGCCGTTATTGTAGCAATGCTGCCAACAAAAAACGAAACACAGTCTAAATGTTGCCTTCGGAAATAATGGAAAATTGTATTGGGCAAAATTTGCCCAAAATACAAGATTCGTTACTTTTGGTATGGAGGAGCCCCTGGTGGAGCAAGAATATAAATTTTCACAACGCTGCTAAATATATGTAAAAAAATAATTCTCAAGAAATTTCATACCGATATCACTAAATACACGCCAGATACGCTGAGCTAAAAACGCGTTTGGGCAAAATTTGCCCAAAATACAGGATTAGGGTTAATGAAAATTAAAAGCATAAAAAGTGCGTTCGCTGTCAAATAAAAAATCGTCGAAAAAATTGTACGATATATCGTACAAATTCCCGGAAGGGGTTAATACATATATGCGTCACTTCTATATAGTTTTCATGTGGACTTAGTGGGACATTTTTCTCGTCGACACAGCGCTGTGTGTGTACGGCAACGGTTCGTGACATTTTTTCGATTAGTAGATTAATAAGTTAGTTAAAATAATAAATAATAAAAACTTCAGTACCACATATTCTTCACTTCAAATATTGTTCCTCTGCGCATTGATTTTATTGCATTTGAATAACAGATTTACCTCAGTTGACACATTCATATCGAAAATTGTTTATTGCAACGCACGTTTGCTCCTAAAGGACACCCCGCCTTGTCGTGTCCCCAGGAAAAAAAATCAAAGAACAATAAGAAAAGTCGAAATGCAGACGAAATTCTTATTTTGGTATGGAATTTCAGCTTGTTGACTTCGTGCAATTTGTGCACACCTGCTTGGCGTTGTGTGAGCGTGTTGAATTGTGGGTGTGTGCTGTGCTCGAGTGTCGAATCTGACCCGCTTTTAATTATTTATCAAGCGAAATGCAATTTCACCAAACGTACTATACACCGAAATGGAACCGAGCAAAATCCAGCAAATTGAAAAGAAACAGACAATATTTGCACTCTGCTCGGATCCTTGAGACGCAAAGTGAATTTCGCTCGTTTCGTTACGTTTGGTATTTTTTCGTTGCTTTCTGTTGGCACTTGCTGCTTTTCAATTCGTTTTGCATAATTTGTTTGTACTGTCAGTCGTGTGCTACATGTCTATGTGTGTGTGTGTGTGTGTGAAGGACGCTGGGCGTCAAGTGGGCGTGTAAGTGTGTGTGTATTTTTGCAAATTTGCTCGGCTAGATGGGCCAAGCGAACTTTAAACTTGCAGTTTGTTGCTATTGCGCTCTTGCATCCAACGACTTGCTGCTGCTGCAACATTTGCAACGCAACATTTTCACGCTGTGCCAGTGAGCAGTGGGTCGACAGGGCGGCCGCGGCGCACAGTGTCGCGAGTCCATAGTAGCGAGGGACAAAAATAGAAGGAATAGTCGTACGGCAATAAAATTTTGTAGGTATGATTTTGTTATAAAGAGAAGTTAATACACCAAAAATTACTTCAATCGCCCCACGGACACGCCCACCTCCCATACAAACCAAATACTAAGTTGACAGTATCTCGGAAACTATAAAAGATATATTGATGAAATTTGGTACAGCATATCATATCATCAATATAAACACATATGCCAAACATTTTTTCGATCAACTTACAAATACGCTTGTTATAAAAAAAGAAATTTTGAAAAATCTACAAATATCTGTTCATACTTATGCGCATCTAAGTAATTTCAAACCCAAATAGAAAATAATAGCATCTCTTATTTAATTCAGTATAGCATATATTTTCATAAAAAATTACAATTTGTTAATCTGTACTGCTAGGACAATCGGTTTCCGATGATGAATTATTCAAATTTAACTCTCTACATCTATTTTTGACAAAATTCTAAATTAAAATTTTTTTAAATTGCATAATATTAGAGTTTCGGTTTTCATGTTTACCTTTAATTTTCCTATTAACTGCTATAATTGGTTCTGAAGACATTAACAAGTTTTGCTTCTTTTCGAAAGTTGCCTTGATTCGATGGCACGCCACGCAGTATTACCGAAGCCTTCCATCGAATCTACCTTTTTTTTTTGTAATTTTTCAAAATCAAGTGGTGTTTGCATATTATTACATACAAAAATTGATAGTTTAAGCGAAACGCAGCAGTGGTCGCTATGTTTTCCTGCCAACCATGCTGCAAAAAGGTCCCTATTTTTGACTGAATACGTCACTGAAAATGTTGAATTTCTTAAAAACGTGCAAGTTTATGCAGCTAAGGTCCATGGTTTCTATTAATACATACTTTCAGCTATATCACACTGTAAAATCTCGAAGAAGTGAGAAGGAGTATTTTTTTAAAGTTTATCTAAAGTTTGATGACACTGCACTTTTATTCCTACGAATTGACGTTTCTTTAAGTAACGGTACAAGGAATATGGAAAGCAAAACAAACGAGGGAAAGCTTCCACAGAGTTGCAAAAATTGTATATTTATAAAATATATTTACTTAATATAAGGTTCCATGGGAAATTTTTCAATAAGAGACCTCGAACTTACATTTAACAAATTGCAATAATTTCTACCCAAGTCACCCACCTTCACAAAGTGCAAGTTTGGTGGCCTGCCATCGGTATATAAATTGATATTTTTAAAATCCGTTTTCACATTTTAGTAATTTGAGGTATTTACTTCAGTACTACAAACTTATTTTTCTACATTTACGAAAATCATTTTTTTGATTTTTGTCCCTACTCGCGACACTGTGCGGCGTGGCGTGTGCGTCAATATTTGCATGTTGAGCTATTTTCTACGTGCAGTGTGATTGGGTTACACTAATGCTGGATTTAGCATTTTTGTTTTTTGTTGCTTTTCACAATCCGTTTGTGTCACGTGACTGTGCGACTCCTTTAAGCTTGTCGTTCGCTATTTCAAAGCAATTGCGTTGATTTTCATATAAATGAAAATTTTAGACAAGTTAAATGAATGCTAAATGAATGACCGCATAACTCAGACACAGATATCATAATTCCTTCATAAGTTTCCAAATTATAAACCGATAAGTTTCTGAGTGCCACGAATTGCCCCTGAATCTAGTTTTGGTATATCTACTTCAATGTTGCATTTGCTTTTATAAATTTGTTTGTGTTTATTCCAACACTTGGTCGGCCTCGATAGTCCAGCGGGTAGCGCGCTGGCTTCTCATACCGAGGCCCCAGGTTTTATTCCTGGCTCGGGCTGGTAAAACGCTCATCTACTTCTATCGCTATCCACATGAAGCAGATGAGAATTACAAGAATCGCACAAGTGCGCTCTTGACCGGCAATGGCAAAACCTCCAAGTGTGAAAGAAAAACTGCCAATCGCCGTTCGGATTCGGTGTTGAACTGTAGGTCCCCCCCCTCCCTTTCCCCATCCGCTTGAAATGTGTGCTGTAACTAGGCTTCCCAACTATTAAAACGGTTTAGGGAGGACAAAATTTGGCTTGAGGAGAACTTTATATGGGAACTACTTTGCTTTGTTTCAGGAGGACATTACATTCCTTCAATATTTCACCATGTTTTTAGAAAATACAAGTGTAAAAAGAGAAAACCTAAAAGCACATGTAAATTATAACCTTTTAACCACTTTAAAAAATAAAACAAAACGCATATTTGTGCGACTGAAATAAACATGTCAAACAATATTTTTAATTTCAACATCGAGATCACACAATGCTTTTTTAATGCATTTTGTATTAGGTGCGCGTGACAATTGCCTTTAATATGTTTTGGTTTGAATTCTTAAGATTAACGAAAAGGGAATTTTTACCAAAAATTTCATACGTATTATCAGCACTTAAGCACACAACATTTTTTATTTTCAAGTCTAATTTTTCCAATACGTCCTTAATCATGTTGAACATTCCAGCAGCTGACTCATCTGGAAAGTCTATAATTTTATTTTGAATGCCCAAAGCAGCATCGAAATATTGGACACAAATTGGAAAAATGTTCCTCATTAATTGATTAAGTTGCCACATTTTAACAAAAAAAATAAAAAAAAAATTGAAATTTAATTTGAGCTTGAGGACTTTTTGGCCTTTGAGGAGGATGGAGGACATGTTCTGTTCAAGGAGGACTGTCCTCCTCAAAGGAGGACGGTTGGGAAGCCTAGCTGTAACATATGTATGTTGGAAAGACAGTGTTGCATACACATTTCAAAAACGGGTGAAATATGTGGTATCACAATGGGTCTCACAATAGGCCTCCAAGTGTGTCTCTTATAGAGGCAGCCACCATAACCTAACACACGTGATCAAGGAAATTTTGGGGTTTAACATACATACTTTTCAAGAAAATTCGACTTAAATTTTCAAGGATATCAAGGATTAAAATTTTCAGGGGAACTTTTCCATATCCTTTTTTTACAAATGGATAAAAAATCAATTTAATTTAAATTCTTGAGCCTTTCCTCTTTCATTTGATATATGTATATATCGCTATATTCTAACGAGGTTAAGTATTTTTAAAATTTTAAATTTTTTATTTTTTATCTCCTTCAAAATTTTGAAGTCTTTTTAAAAGAACAAAGGATGTAGAAATGAAAAACTGAGTACACAGTATTAGTATATTTGGTCTCTAGTTTCACGCACATATGGATTTTTCCCAGTGTGAAAAATGCTGTCGCACGGTGATATCAATTCTATAATATTTTTAAAAGCAATAATTTTAATGTCTCGAATTTTTAGCTGTGCGCACTGATGGTCGTAACAAGAATGGAAGTAATAAGCAACGAAATAAAACAGAAATCATTTGACATATACAAATTCCTCTTCTTATCATAAAGCCAGGTATCTCAGAAATCATTAGCAAAAAAAAGGTTTAGGGTTTGTCAAATCATGTGATCAATACATACGAGTATATGCGGCTACATAACATACATACATATATTGGTACATATTGATAACAAAACATTATGTACTAACTATTTCCTTTTTATCCACATATATCGTCTGGCCTTGCCTTCATACATCCTTAACAGGCAAGATATGCACAGGTGCACACAGGAGGGGGAGGGGGACAATACATACAAATATGGCAAATGAACATCTGCCCAGCTGACGTGAAAACTTCACTTGATTGCAATACAGCAAATATCTTTGAAATGCTCATAATATGATTTTGAAGTACGATAATGAATTTTTTATGGCTGCAACTTCGTTGCACTGAGCTGCAACTTCAAAAAGCTGGCAACGACAGAAAGCAAAGACAAAAAAAGATATGGAAAAAACAAGATATTGCGTTATATTTGCGAAATGTGAACACAACCGAACCGAACTCCCTGTGCGCGTAACTCTTTCGATGTGACGTTGGCTTTTTTTTGTATACTTTTCTTTCTGTACTTTTTGCAATACAAAAGAAGAGAACTCCAGAAAATCCCTGCAGGCGTCATTTGTAAATGAAACATTGCGTTGTTTATGTATGTTTGTGTTTTTGGCTTTTGTCATAAATTTTTGTTGTTGTTGTTGCTGGCATTTACAACATGTTAATGCCGTACACACGTCGGTGTACGTAACGAAAGGCCAAAAGGAAATGTTGTCTGCGTTGCGGAACAGGCATCAAAATATAAAAATGCAAAAAGGGAAGAAGTGCAGTGAAGAGTGAGAGAGAGAGAGAGAAGGGGCGCAAAGCACTGCAGCGACACTCGACGTGTTGCCACCAACTTGAACGCAATTGTAACGACAACGTTGCAACAAATGATTTTACATGCAGCGCCGCTGGCAATTTGCAGCCTTTATTTGTGCAGCATTGAAACAGAACAGGTGCGACGAAAATAATTACAATGAAACTCGGCAACTTACATACATATATGTAGAAAACTTTAACAATTGAATTTCGTTTGAGGATCTCCGACTTTATATGCTAATGAATTATTTTCCAAATAATTGTAGCGAAGCTGATTGGGATGGCATTTCATGCAAAACTCAAATGTGATAAAATGTACTAGCCGGAACACATATATCATAAAACTGGAAAAAAATGCTTTACATAGAAGGGGCCAACTTCAACGATTTCTGTTTGCCGTATAAATGCTTTAACTGCGACGGACTCGTTAAAAATCCCACAAAAAACGTCATCAGAACAGAGGATATGATGAAACGTTGGATGAGCACTCATACGCAACCTCTTAAGTGCATGCATACGTCTTAAAAGGGTTAAGCACAATAACGCGTACCAACAACACAAACACGACACTCGTGCAACAAACCTTGTGTGCGATTTCAGCCCAACAGAGAGATAGCAAAACAAAAGCAAAGCACGCAACGAACAAAGGCACAACAAATTCGCAAAACAAAAAAATGCTGCAAAACAGCATAAATGCTGCAGAAAGGAGGGTAAGATGTGGGCGCTGCCACCCGGGGAGCAGCCACACTTCAGCTCACTTCCTGCTGCTGCGCTTCAAGATGTGAGCTTTTGCCAACATTTCAGCGTTTTGTGATTTTTTATTGCATTTTAATGCGTCTGCTTTTAATGGAGTTTTTCGACAATATTTTGAGGGAGATTTGTACGATTATAACAGCCAGCGAGCTGGCAACGCTGTGCAGCCGGCATTAGAGCCAAGCGATGGCGGAAGGTATCTTGTAGGCTTTTAAATTGTGGGACAGCGATCATATTTTTAATATTAATGACATGTTGCGGCGGTCCCATATGTTGACTGAAGATGTTGTCGATGCCGTCGATTGTAATGGCGTCGAACTGAGCTGGTCTCCGTCGAGCTGATATTGACTGTTTGTGTTTTCTGCCTGCAATGGACGTTTGCAATTTTGTAAATGCAAAAATGCTGTCAATCACTCTTCATCGTTTGCCTTAATTAATAATACAAAATTGACACATGCAACGGTAACAACGGGGGACCGGCGGAATCATGCTCGTATCAGTGATGTGCTTCGACTCGATGACAAGTTTGTTGGGTACTTGTGCTGCTGCGGCGTTGTTGAATTTGTTAAATGGGTATGTCGGGCGTTTCTGTTGCGCTGAACATGTTAATGACAACAGCAAACACGGTGGTAAGGTTAAGCGAGCAGGTGGTATTTCTGGTTGCAGCATATCCTTAAGTACTCTTAAATGTGTCCCTGTGTGTTTGTGTGTGTGGGTACGTGAAAGTGAAGTGTCTCCGTGGGGCATTTGTCGTTTGCATACGTTGAAAATTCAATGAGACTGCAGAAATCAACATTTAATTTTAATTTTAATATATGTAGGTATAAATACTGTCAGATGCGGTGAAAGTGAGAGAAAGTGTTGCGTGAAAGAGGATTAAATTGCATACACGCATTTGTAATTGTAAACGTTTGTAATTGCAGTGACATTTACCTGATCCCCAAAATGAAGAGAGAAATATTTTTAAAGAAAATTTCTATTTTAATATTCAAAGCAGATATGAATCAGTTTATTTCAACAATTTTAATGTTATTTATTAGTTGAGACACGCTTTATATAAGCATCTATGTACGTATTAGGGATAGCAAATTTTGGCAATTTTTTTAAATAAAAATCAATTTTTTTAAATAAACATTTTTAATTTTTTAAAATAAAACACTTTTCCCAAATTGCATAAATACATGTTTATCATATATTTTCCATGAAAATGGACACAGCTTGATCACATTTGAGTTAATTTCAAGATTTTTTATCTTGAATCACATTTTGTTTAACTTGAAAAATTTTCATTCAACATTTAACTTCAGTTTGATAACACTTCCTTTTATCCAAAAATAACACTGAAACATACTTATTGATTTGTAAGATATGTATTTCATAAAGCGCATCTATATGCATATTTGATAAAAAAAAATAAAAAAGTTGATTTGTTTGTCCGTTTAGTTTTACTTCGATTTCGTTAAAAAAAAGTTAAGCGTTTTTATTAAATGAAAACTGAGATCTTAAAAATACTAAGGCATTAAGTGTTTCATCGAACGAACGAAACGAACGAACGAAATTTATTGCAAATAAACCCTGCTGAAGAGAAACTTCTTTCAGATTCAACACTTGTTGGTTGAATGCTTAGTAAGTAAGGGGAGTAAGTAAGGGGAGTCGTACACAGTAGTCGTGCCGTGCGGACGTGTTTTTCGGAGCTCTGTTACCATGCCTTGTGTGTGCGGCCATAAAGTTGACCGCGGCCAGTCAAAGACTCAATGTGCCAAGTGTAACATTATTTTTCATTTGGAGTGCGTGAACCTTTTGCAAGCAGATTTGGATTTCCTGCAAAAAACAAACAAACAATTTGTGTGCAAAAGCTGCACTTCGGCGCGTCGAAACTCGATTCGGTCACCAATTCGTTCGGCTACCCCGACATCTAACGCAGCATCAGTTAACTCTCCGCAAAGCGAATGTGAAAAAAAAGGAAAAACAGAAATCTCTTTACAAGCTGTTTTTAATGAACTTACAGCTGTAAGATCTGAGAATGCTCATATGCTCTCTTTGATTACTGCCTTGCTTAGTGATAAAGAAGCTCTTCACAAACAAGTTGAGCACCTACAATCGGAAGTGCAAGCCGTTCGTCGTGAATTGCACGATTATGCTCACTCGACTGCAATATCTGACCTAGCCGATGACGTCAGAAGCCTGCGTAATGACCTTAAAATCAACCTGCCTACCGCGAATCAGTTCCAAGCGCATAAGCCTGCCCTGAGCTCAACCTCATCGTTGCCAGCCTCGTCTCCTTCTCACTCTTCTTCGTATGCCGCCGCCGCTGCTGCTGCTGTTGCTGTTGTTGCTGCTCCAGCTCTTGCAGTCTCAAACGCCTCGCTCACTTCGCCTAACAATAATGTGACTACTATTGCTAGTCAGACTCATTTTACTGCTCCCTCTTCTTCGTCATCTTCGTCTGCTGGCGGTCCTGTTGTTGTTGCTGAGCATACTGCACCGCTACCTGCTGTTTCACAAAGTGCGTGCGTCGGTAATGCAGGGAAGGAGAATTTAACGTCAACTTTTAATGCCGCTCTTACTGCGCCCTCTAATAATGCGCCTGTTACTGAGGCGTTCTCTTATGCTAGTATTGCTGCTTCGTCTGGGAATTCATCTGTGCACCAGTTGCCCGAGTGGAATTTCGTCTCCAAAAATAGCCGTAGAAATGCTAGACAACCTATTGTCGTCGGATCGAATAGCAATCAAGAACTGCATGTTGTGCCTATTATGAGATGGTTGCACGTATCATCCTTTTCAAATAATGTAACAGCTGATGATATTTTGGCTTATGTTTCAAAGCATGCTGCGATTGATTCAAAGATGTTGGCCTGTTTTATGCTTGTTAAAAAAGACGCGGAGGTGTGTAATCTAAAAAAAATCAACTTTAAACTTGGAGTGTCTGAATGCTGCTTTGAAAAGGTGCTTAATGCGGATATATGGCCAACGAATGTGAAGATTCGTCCATTCCGTTTTTTTCCAAAAGACGCTGCGAATCAACGGGACGCGTAGTTCCTCCACCTGATGTCGCCCCTAAACATCTAAAACTATACTTTCAAAATGTATCGGGTCTCAGAACTAAATCGAAACAACTTTTTGCCATGAGTTCCCATATGGATTATGACATCTTTATCCTCGTGGAAACATGGCTCAACGGAAATTTTTTTGACAATGAATTCTTCGACTGTAATCTTTTCAATGTTTTCCGCAAAGACCGTGATGCGTCAAAAACTGGGCTCTCAAGAGGCGGAGGCGTTTTGATAGCAGTTAACCGAAAATACCGCTCGTCCTTGCTGCCTTTAAAGAATGCGGACACTCTCTTGGATCAAATTTGTATTTCGGTGAATGGCATTTCTAAATTTTTTATTTGCGTTTCTTATATTCCACCATCTAGTGCTGACATAATCTATAAGGCTCACGTTGACAATGTTCTTGCTCTAGCTTCAAATCATGAAAATTTATGTGTAATTGGTGACTTCAATCTAAGTAATATCGAATGGTCTAGTATGAGTGATGGTCGTGGGCTATATCCAAAATCTATTTCTACTTTTGCTGAAACCTATCTGGTGGATAACTTTTTAAGTTCTGACCTAATGCAGATAAACAACTTTACAAATACACTGCACCGAACTTTAGATCTCATTTTTATCAAAGGCAATATGCATTCTTCCTTATTGGAATGCCTTGATCCCTTGTCCAGACCTGGTCTGCACCATGTTCCACTTGTCCTCCACTTAGAGTTTTATGAGTTTAACACTATCAGCGTGGACAGTAATTCTATGTGTTTTAATTTCAGAAATGGTGATATAAAGGCTGTAAATGCTGCAGTTGAGTCCTTAGACTGGGATTCGTTATTTACTGCGGTTGAAGTTGCCAAATGCTTTGATATATTTAAACATAAGATTAGTGAAATTTGCAGAAGCAACATACCAATTATTAAAAAGCAATGTTATAAGATTCCTTGGTATACTAAAGGGGTTAAGAAACTCAAGAATTTGAGAAACAAGTTTTACAGGAAATTTAAATCATCGAATTCCTTTATACACAAAGATAAGTATCTGCAATATTCGAAAGAGTTTAAATCATTGAGTAAGGTGCTGAAGCGTAATTATGTTCGTAAGTTTGAGTCAGATATAAAATCCAATCCCAAAGCTTTTTGGCGTTATGTTAAGTCTAAGAAATCTTGTTCTAGTATTCCCTCTGTAGTATTCCTTAATGATACCCAAGCTCATACTTCTTTTGAAGCTGCGAATCTTTTTGCGGATTTTTTTAATTCCAATTTTGAACCGGAAACTGATGTAAGCGGTAATAGTCTCCGGAACAATGTTTCTTCAGTTAATTTTGGTTCACTTTCTTTAACCATTGACGATGTGGAAGACGGCATACGGCAAATCAAATCGTCATCTCATTCTGATGTGGATGGTTTATCCTCGTACCTCTTCAAGAGCTGCTATGCTTTAGCCTATCCTCTATTATTGATTTATAATAAATCACTAGAGGAGGGTGAGTTTATTGACGCCTGGAAGGTTACTCTCATAAACCCAATTTTTAAAAGTGGAAATAAGAGCAATGTAGAGAACTACAGACCCATTTCCAAATTACACAGGGCAACAAATTTCGACTTTTGGTCGGCTTTTCTGGGTTTGACATCAGTTCTAGGGTAATTAGGGAGCGCTGATTTCAAATCCGCAAACCGTTTTTAAAACTTAGTTTCCGTTTTCGCAAAAAATGGGCGTGTCACTTTTTCGGATTTTCCCTGACTTTTTTCACGATTTCAATTGTAATTTCTAAACCAATAGACCGGTTGATATGATTTTCACTTTGTGTCATTTACAACACCTCACGGCTTCTTTTCCAATGTATTTTATTTTTATAAGTTTTAAAAATCCGCGGCAATTGGACCTCAAAGTCGGAAAATATGGAATTTCAAGGCGTTTTCTTAGATGGTCAAAAACTTACACATTTTTTGTAAATCAATTAACGAGTTAGGTGTATAATGAAAGCCGACACATCAAGCAATACAACACAGCCAAATTATTTGGCGGAATACACATTCGCATCGAAATAATAGCAAAAATGTACCATAGTCATTTTCATCTTTTTTGATACTTCTTCCTTAAAAAATTAGGGGCCTCAAAATATGCTCTTTTATATGTTCCATTTATAGTCTGAAATACAAGCAAAAAACAAAAATATTTTGAATTGCTCGAAACAAAAGAAAAATTAAAAACTTTGCATATTTTGAGGCTCTTATTTTTTTAAGGAATAAGTATGAAAAAACATTAAAATGACTCTGGTACATTCTTGCTATTATTTCGATGAGAATGGAAACCACACCAAATAATTTGGCTGTGTTGTATTATTTGATGTTTCCGCTTTTATTCAACACCTAACTCGTTAATTGATTTACGAAAAATGTGCATGATTTTCAACATTAAATAAGACGCCATGAAATTCCATATTTTCCGACTTTGAGGTCCAATTGCCGCGGATTTTTAAAACTTATACAAATAAATTACATTGGAAAAGAAGCCGTGAGGTGTTGTAAATGACACAAAGTGAAAATCATATCAACCGGTCTATTGGTTTAGAAATTACAATTGAAAACGTGAAAAAAGTCAGGGAAAATCCGAAAAAGTGACACGCCCATTTTTTGCGAAAACGGAAACTAAGTTTTAAAAACGGTTTGCGGATTCGAAATCAGCGCTCCCTAATTACCCTAGAACTGATGTCAAACCCAGAAAAGCCATTTTGCTGTTGATCAGTGTTATCAACGGTCTCAAAATTATTTGAATTCATTGTCAAACAAAAACTTTATTTTTCAATAAACCGTTTGATTTCTGGTAACCAGCACGGGTTCATGGCCGGTAGGTCCACAGTCTCTAACCTGGCAGTTTTTACTGAATACTGCATATCTGCTTTTCACAGCCATGTTCAGGTTGACACTGTGTATACGGATTTCTCAAAAGCGTTTGATAAAGTTAGCCACTCCTTGTTGCTTTCGAAGTTACATAGTCTTGGAGTTCATTCTATCTTCTTAAGATGGATGAAATCTTATCTGGCTCGCCGTAATTGTGTTGTTGTAGTTGACAATGTATTTTCACATCCTTTTATTGCCTCCTCTGGCGTACCCCAGGGTAGTATTTTAGGTCCCCTTCTTTTTGTAATCTTTATCAACGACATAGCCAGTTGCTTTAAATTCTCCAATTACCTTTTGTATGCTGATGATTTGAAGATTTACTCATCAATATCGTGTCTCTCAGACTCTCGCGATCTTCAAATGGACCTTGACAACGTTGTCCTTTGGTGTGAAGAAAATAAGCTTAATTTAAATATAAATAAGTGTTTCCATGTGACCTACTCAAAATCACGGTCCCCTATTCCCACTTCTTACAACATTGGTGGCTGTCACCTAGTGAATCCTACTGAAATTGCTGATCTTGGTGTCGTGTTTGATAATAGGTTCTCTTTCCAAAGTCATTTAAACAGCACGATTGCAAAGGCATACTCTATGCTGTCCTTTGTTCGCCGTTTCAGCTCTGATTTTACGGATCCGTATACTCTAAAGTTGGTCTATACCTCCCTGGTTCGGTCTAAGCTAGAGTACGCGGCCTTTATTTGGAGACCCTACTATGCGTGTCACATCAATCGACTTGAACGAATCCAAAAAAGGTTTCTTCGTTATGCCCTACGTTCTTTGCATTTTGTTTACCCCATTCCCTCATACCAGTCTAGATGTCTACTTATTAATTTAAAGTCATTGGAGGGTAGGAGGAGTATTCTCTCACTTACCTTTGTCTTTAACCTAATACGGGGTGCGATAGACTGTCCTTGCCTACTCGGTCGTATCAATTTTTTTATTCCGCAAAGGTCGTTAAGAAATCATGCCACTTTCGCTTTGGAAAGGGTAAGAAAAAATTACGCTTCTTTTGCCCCAATTTTTAGAGCTTTAAAAGAAATGAACTCGCTCTCAAATTCTTTTGTTTTGGATTTTTCCTATTCCGAAACTCGTTTTAAACTGTTGTTGAATGATTTAATTAGCTAGGATTTTTATATATCTCAATGTACTTCTCGTAGTAATCTGTATGAATTGTAAAACAAAACTTCTGGATTACTTAAACAATGAAATAAAAAAAAAAAAAATAATTATAAGCCTTTTGCAAAATACGCCCTTTATCTCCTCCATTGCAAAAAAGGTAAATTTTTTTTATCAAAGTCTCAGATAATGGAACGTTTTCTTTGGCATTAAATTTATTTCGTTTAAACTTTCCAACATTTTTTTAATAAACTATTACAAGTTAGCAATTTCATTTAAATGCAATTCCAAAAATCCCGGGATTCAAACTCTCTAATCCCGCAAAATGTCCGAGATCCCGGAATTGCGATGCCTAGTACGTATATATAAATTTCAATACAAATTTTATTTTTTATAACAGTTTATATAGTCCATTTTATGTTTGTTGATAATTTTTGAAACCCAGATAATTTTCCAACAATTTAATAAATACACAGATATATCAGTATTCGTGTGAATATGTACATAAGTATTATTCCTTAGTTGCCAGTTTATTTATGCCAAAGAATTTTTAAAAGCGCTGCCTCAACCGACGTTATGCATATTAATGAGTGCGAAAATACCGCACACAAAATTTATAATTTTGGGGATTTAAGTTTTACCGCACAACAAGTGCGGTAAAGAATGTGAAAATTTCCAAGTTTAGAGAGGAGTGCCTTCGGGGAGTACTTTTCGCAATTAACTGATGTTTATTAGCATTTTAATTTCCTTAGTATATATGGCTTACATAAATAAGGCAGCATACAAACACACACATATAACACCGTGCGACAGTACGCTTGACCCATCCCAAAGATGATATAGGCGTGAAAATAGAAATAATTCATAGTAAACAGCCATACTCAGTATTTCATATCCTAAACCGATGTCCCTTTAAAATGGCTTTACAATTTTAAGCACTTTTCAAAGGCAATGACGAACATGTGGGCATCAAATGAAAGAGGAAATTTTCCGTTTTTTTACTAACTTTTCTAACTAACTTTTAACTAACTTTCAGGACCAAAATATGTCAGTAAATAAAATGTTGTATAATACTTCAAAATTTAGGTTTTCTATCTAATTTTTTAGACAAAAAACTAATGCGTATTCCAAATTAAATTCTTGCTTATGGATGGAGACTTTTTGTTAACTGTCAACCAATAAAGATAGAAGAATACAATTTTGAAGTATTAGAAGTACTTAGTCAGGATCCCTATGGCCAAGGTACGACAGGAACAAATCAGCCGAATTAATTAACAGAGGCCGACGTGATGCAGCCAGGCTCACCGCTGTCATCACGGGTCACTGGCCCATTGGAGAACATGCTGCCAAAATGGGCATTCCTCATAATACCTGCTGCAGAAGCTGCAACAATCCCGAGGAAAAGGAAACGATCCAACATTTCCTCTGCGATTGCCCGGCCCTAGCAAGGAGACGGTGGAAAACTCTAGGTAAACCGACGTTTACGAACGTTGACGAAATTAAAGACTGCAAGGTAAGCTCACTTCTTGCCTTTCTAAACCTCTCGAAATGGCTGTAGCGGATAAGTCATCGGGAGTGCAACAACCATTTACCTAGGTTGAATCAAGATAGTGGTTTCAAAACGGCGCATCCGCGCTAATTGGATGCCTGGCGCATCACCACTCTAACCAACCAACCATTAGAAGTACTGCAGACCGAGATCAAAAACATATATATTTTTCAAAAAGATTTGCTAACAAACTTCGAGGTTATCAAAAGACACATTTCTGAAAGGACCTTTCTGACATATTTCGGCCCCGAAAGTTTAAAATAGGAAATTTAGTCTAAAGGCGGTAATTTTCTTATTTAATTTGATATCCATATCTTCATCATTGCACAACCGCAAATATTTAAAAAAAGACCTTTGAAATGTGTATGTTCTTAAAATTTCAAAATCCTTTTAACAGAACATCGGATCAGAAAATGAAAAACTGAGTATGGGTCTCGACAAAAGAGGTTTTTTGTTGCACGGTGTAATAAGTGCACGTGGGCCTATTACTTATTTTCTTTATGAACACCGAATGCAAATGTTGGAGTTAAATGTGTTGGCTTTAAATCAATATTAAGTACGCCTGCGTTGCTCGTCTTCGGCAATTGAGAGGAAATGTGGGATGACTGCAAGCCTCCTACATTCAGGAGTCTATACATAGTACCTCCTTTCTTAGTTGGTTAACTAACATGGATCTGAATTATTTGTATTGAGATTTGCAAAAAAAAAAAACACTTAAATTGAGACACGAAAATGTTCTATCGCTTACTTTGGTATAAGGAATGGACTATTTGCACCAAAATTGTGGTGTAAAAGAATACATATTATGAAGATAAGGCACCCTGTCACGGTGCAAGGCACTAGAATTCTTTTACTGGTATGCTTTTAGGCGCGTAATTTTAGCATACGGTCGACTTGCTATAACTTCGCTAGAACATTCGCAAAAATGGCTTGCGATGGTACTGGAAATATTGAGTCCAATTGGAATGTGCGAGAACGCTCTGCGCAACAAGCAAACAAGTATAAAAGGCAGCCGGGTACAGCGCAGAGGGAAGAGAGTTTGGTTTTAGCTAGCAAACGTGCTGCACGGAGTAGTCCAATAAGTAATGAGTGTAAAGATAGTAAAAGTGTGAAGTTGTGAATAAAGTGATTGCTGGTTGTTAACTGCTTTTAAGAACTGTAGTGTGTTTTATTTTCTTGAGCACAGTCCAGAGACACGAATAAGCCTGCAGAACTAATTTTCGTAACAATACACAGTGATTGGATTCCATACAACTGCGGGTCAAAATTAGAAGGAATGGTCCGTTCTTCATAAAAATTGATATACTAGTTAATCATGGTCATCATGTTAATCATGCTGAATTGAAATCTCCATTTTGTTTTTCTTAAACTTTTGTAGTTTGGCAATGCCTGAGAACTTGCAATTTTCGTCATGTTTGCTAAGTTATAGCACCAAGCGTGTTGGCTATATTTTTCAGATTTTACATTTAATCGGTAACGTCAACATTGATAATTGCAAAGAGTAACATAAATTGTCTTAGGACCCTTTAGTTTTGTAATAAAAATGACAATAATAGATGTTTGTTTTGCATTTGTGCATTTTTTTCAATTTTTCATGCTGATTGCATACTTTTAGGGATAAATAAATTAAAAAAAAATATTTTAAATTAAAAGTGAAGTAAAAGCCTCAGCTTTGCAAATTTTGAGAAAAAATTAAAAGCGAAAAGTGCCACATCATTTCTTAGTATATATTGAAAATTTTAGCAACTTCTTGGTAACAATGTATTTTAAAAATGTTTTTTACTCAATACACTAAAAAACAGAAAACATGTGTACATTTGTTTTTGAAAAAAGTTTCAACTTTGAGCCGCTTTTGCACACACATTAATTAATTTTTAGCACAGAGTTTTTGGGATTTTCTTGGTTGGAGTTTTACCTTTCAAATTACATCAAAATCGGTCAATTCTGAAACTATAAATTTGTTGAATTTTGCCTATGGAACGAATCACGGTGCAATATAGTAAATAATACAATACAATACAATACAACAGGTACATTTTTACAACTGCTCTAATACCTACTCTTCAAAGAGCTTTTTATGTTAAAAATTACCTAAAGACTAAATGTTCAAGGAACCTGTTTAGTGTCAGTTCGGTTTTAATTTAATTTCCTCGAATACCGACCAGCTTTAGCAGATACCTAAAAGAAACCTAACTGCAGCAGCATCGTACGTTGTTAATAAGCCTTTACTTGCCGCACTTTCAGAGTAAATAGATGGAAATTCATTTAGGTCCTCGCTCATGAATGTCATTGTAATCTCCAAAGTCGCTCACGTTAGCGCGCGCTGAAGCACAAAGTATAGCACGCAGAGTGAACCCTACAAACGCCGCGTACACTTGCCGAGTAAAGTGGGCGTGCGGGCGACAGTGCCTGCAACGGGCATATGCGATTTTATGTAAATGAAAGGAGCGAAGAATGCGAAAAAAGACGCTCTAGAGTTCATTACACCCATGTAACGTGAGATGATAAATTAATCTACGCGATTTACCAGAGCGTACTATGAAAAATTTAATTTGTACGCACACACACAGTTGCAAACAAACGCGCAGAGGACACAGGCGCGTAGATGTGCGTTTGTCTGTGTGTGTGTGTGTTTAAGTAGGCCCACGTACACCCGCAATTTGACACATGCTGTGCGCCACCCGTCCCGGCTCGGCTTGGGTATTTATGTTGTGGGGGCATGGCGTGCAAAAAGGGGTAACAATAAAAACTTGTGTAAAATAAGCAACGTAAAAATATTTACGAAGCACGAGAGAGACGCGGCGAGTGCAGAAAATAGAAAAAGAGCGAAAGAGAGGAGCGTAGGAGAGATGCAAAGCAGCGTATACACAGCTATAGGTCGCCTAGCAGGCGTACTAACAGTGGGCCAGGCGCTCGTGCTAGGCGCTCATTATTAATTTGCAACAATACGAAGCCCCTCAAACCGCCCTCGGGCAAATAGAACGGCGACCGGAGTCAAAGTCATTGGCGGTGCAGCCGCGCGTCTGCCGGGTAGTGTAGTTTGTGTTCGAGCGCCAAAGCGTTGGGGCGACGGAAGGGCGGGGCCTTTCTGGTAAACAAAAGAACCTCATGCCACATATTCGGTTAATACTCCTTTATTTGGCCGGCTCGATGGGCCGCAGGCCTTCACCGCTCCTCGTATCGTGCCGCTGTGCTCATTATTTATTCGCTGACCTTTGTTTTCGTCGTTTCCCAGCATCTTGCGTTGTTTATCGGATTGTGTTTTGTTTTTTTTATGGGCACATTTACACACATATACGAGTATTTGTTGAAATTAATTTCACTCTGGCTGTGACTACCTACTTAGTCTGTCTGGGGCGAGAAACAATGCAATTGTTGTATTTTTTTTTTGTATTTCTGTTGTGTTTCCATATTCGTGAACCCTTCAGGCCGACCGCTTTTCAATATTTGCCGCTTCACGCTCGTTTCGACTTGCATCACGAGCTGGCCATGCGTTGCTCCACAGGATATGACTGTCGATTGTACAGTGGCTGCGTGTGTGCGGAGTTTTATGGTGAATTTTTTAGTATTTGACAAATTGACTTGCATTTAAAGTTGTAATCGGCATGCAAATTTGACAGCGAAAGCTTAGAGGGTGGAATGAATGAGCAGAAATGCTTTGCGGGTACATAAAAACAGCATTGCCGGCAATTTGCGTTGGCACATATTGGCAAATTGTCACGAACTGAGGATTGTGAGTTTAGGTACAAATTTTACATGTTTATTTGAAAACCCTACAGGAAATAATATTTATTATTTTGTCGATCAAAGCTTACTTCTGAATTTAAATCAGCGGAAATATCCATCGTTACTTTATATTTTGTGTGTGATGTAACCAGTGTTTGAATTGGCCATCTTTTTCCTTGATATGCTGTTCAGAAAACGTTGTTATTTTGTTATGTGAGCTTTCGAGATCAATTTAACCCTTTCAACCCCAAAGTTGCCTGAGAGCAACTTCACCTATTTGTCATCCTATAGCAAAAAATACGATTGATTTATGGATTTAATTTAAGTAGGCACCAACAAATTAATATTTTTAGAAGTGAATTCAAAGCAAATTCCAAAAATTGTACTGTTATCCCCAAAATAATTTCTAATAATTTGCAGTGATATCAGGGAAAGTTTGTGTTCTAATTGAAGTCTACGAATTGGGCGCGTTTGATTAAAACCCTGTTTCTTTAATAATGGTTAACCGTAGACCTACGTTAAAAAAACGACTAATCTTACGTTAGGGTCGTTTTCGACCCTCATATATGGGAGTTAGTACAAAAATGAATTTTTATTTAAAAAACTAAAACTTTTTGGTAAGGTTTATTCAAAAACTTAAAATCAAATACAATGGAAATATTTAATTGTAGTTTTTAAACACTTTCAAGGCAGTTTACACACACATTGCGGTTGCGCTTATTTTCGCAGATATTTTTAGGCACCCGCAGCAGAAAAGTTCTTTTTTGTTTTGACATTGACAATTTGACATTATATCACAATTAACTTTTCTATTTGAAATAAAATAAATAATAATTTACACTTTTACTTGCGTTTGCTATGAAATCACGATGAAATTCGAATACAAAACGCTTCGATATATAACGGTTCGAAAACGATCCGGATTGACAAAAATGACACAAATTACAAAAAATGCAAGCCAACTTAGTGTTTAAAATATGAAACGGTTTGATTTCGATAGATAATAGCCCAAGTAAGAGAGTCATGAAAAAACAGCTAAAAATAATAACAAATTTAAGAAATATTAAAAATACAAAAAAAATTTTGGTCGAAAACGACCATCACGTAGGTCTACGGTTAAATAAAATCAAAAAGTGATAATTTTGTAGTTTTCCATAAATATTAAATAATTTTTCTGTATTTAAAAAATATTGATACAAAATTTGTTTAACCCGTTTTAAGCTAAAATTGGTCAGAAGTAAACTAGCTCTAGAACCCTAACAAAGAGGCGTGGCGACTTCAAATGTGTGTGCACACTTCTTAGGCAAATGTTTCATGATTTAAGGGGGTCCTCTACTCTCGCGGTTTCGAAAACCGATTTTTTTTTTGCATAATTTCAATCTATATGTATCTGAGAATACGCCACAGAAAGGATTCCGTGAAAATCACATTTCCTTGCATGTTGCTGGGAACCGAAAGGTACCCGTCCCCTGCAAGTTATACAACGTAATTTATCTTTAAACGCGTTTTCCCGAAAGTAGTGTTTTTTTTACTGCCGAGTAAGACTTTTTATAAAAGTATTAGTCCGATTTCGATAATTTTTTTTTTAATTGTTCAGAAAACATACCGCTATGTTTTCCCGAGTACGATTTTCAAAATTTTATATTGTTCCGTTTTTATAGCGCCTAATAGGTCAAAAACTATTTAAAAAATAAAAAACTAACTTTAACTTTAGCATCAGAGCTCAGAGTTGAGGTGGCACACAAAAACAGAATTTTTCAAAATTAAAAAAATGTGCCATGATAGAAAAATTTCAGTTAATACATCTGAGATCCATTAAACTTGAGCTATGTTGGCTCCCTTCACCTACGCATCGTAATTATACATTGCGCAAAGATTTACTTAACGACTGCAATTATAATTGGGTTCGCTTCATAAAAGGGAAAACTTTAACTGGTTAAATACTGCATTCTATAACAAGCTAAGCTCGGTTGGAACGTGACAAATTTCGAGTCGACTATTTCGAAACTATGCGCGCCTCCGAAATGCCAACTAAAACCCATAAATCGTGGGTTATTATCACAACTGCTATTACATGCTTATTACATTTGAAACTTATTCAAACTTAATTTACTGCAATGTGTTGTAAATTACATTATTGCGAACGGCGTTACACACAGGTCGATGTCGATGTCGGTTGAGGTTTGCTCGTTGATGTGTTGCGTGCAGCAGCGAGCGTAGTATTTCCATATCAGCACTAAAATCTTAATTAGCGTGGCACGTGTTAGAATGCGAACAAGCCTGCTAGTGCGAGAGCGCTGTTGTGTGTTTGTGTACGTAATAGCCTATTATCAGTGCGGAGTCATGTCGTACACAAACTGCGCCACATCCAGTCGAACGCCGCAAATGGCGCACCCCAACCGCACTCTTTCACGCCCGACCGTAGAAGCAACACGGGGCAGAAGCGCACAGCGCACATAGCACAAGCCGAGCGCCTCGTGTAAGCATGCAGAAAAAGGTGAAATCATGGAATTTCTGTAGGATTCGCTCTCATGAATTTCAAGTAATGTCGAACACTTTGACTTGGCCACGCTGTGCGTGTTGCGTTGCCAACATTGTTGAGCGCCAACGAGGTGGGGGTGGCTGTTGGTGCCCTGCTGCTACAGGCAAAGAAATCACATTCCTTGCTTGAGTTTCCAACTTTGCGATCTCCGAACGCAACGTGCTGCTGCTGCCAAGTGCCAGCTCCTCAATGTGAGTCCGTCCGCGTGGCTGCCTGTTCGGCTCTTTGTCTGTCCGCTCGCCTGTAAGTAATGCTTCCATTGGGCGCTGCTGTCATCTGCCAATGGTTGGTGTTGCTTGCGCATCGTCTTTGTCGTCTCGTCGTCGTGCACGATGCGATGGAGTGCGGTGGGTGGTGTTTGACTTAATTCTTATTCAAGTGACAGACTATGGACGTTTTTCTACCAGAATTCCTTGCATTTTTCTTTCACTTTTCTTCTGCGTTGAGATTTTTTGATTTTTGCTCGCCATAACATAGTTTAACTGTTTTCACAGACGAATTCGTATTCTTTTACTTCTGCTGCAGTATTCGCTGCTTCTGCATTCTAGCTTTTGGTTCTTCTTTCTTTTAGTTGACTTTTGTACGTTCATAGAAGTTTTAAGGAAATTTCTCAGCCAAAGGCATCGTTCCATTTCAAATAGAATCAAAACACACGAACGAAAAGCGGCAAGAAAAGCAAAAAGTGCACAGAAAATCCAACAGGAAAACATACCTTTTTTTCGACCTGTTTTGCGCGGCTTAAGATTACTACAACTCGGCGCATTGGCGCAGTCAGGAGCGATTTCTCTAGATCGCCAAGTTCTAGCCGCTTCGAGTGAAAAACCCGACAAATAAACGAAATCCTACTGCAGCTGCATGACAAGAGCACGTAATGTGATTTATGAAGTGCAAAATATGGAATTCAAGTTAGAGTTGGTTGCGGCATTGCGAGATTTCAGGTGCCTGGTGTAAGTTACCGGAATTAGAATTGAAGTACAAATATTTGTACTGTCAACTTGTGCAAGCCACTGCGTGGTGCTGAATATATAGTATACTATATGTAGTATATATGTTCTTAATTTTCGAGCAAGGAGTCTGTCAAGTAGGGGAGAATAGAAAGGAACGCTATGTCCTTAGGCTACTTTAATCCGATAATGTTCAGTGCAGTGTATAAAGGATTTGAAAGCATTTGGATTGACACATACATAGTTTTATTAACTGGAATTTATAGTGAATTTTAAGAAGAAAATTTTTTTTATTGATTTATGTTCAAAAGATGTCACCACTAATCATCATCACATCACATTGTCATCACATCACACACCACAATTGTTGAAAAAATTTGTTAAATTCATAGAAAGTCGTTTTGATGTCAGAGAATTATCTATGATAGAGTCAATCTCCGTTGGGTTGTCTGGACACTGTTGAGTAAAAAACATTAACCCTTTCCAATTTAATTTGCTGACTTTCATTACAGGGCTAATAACTTCGGCTAACGTAATCGGCTATTTTGGCCGAAAGCGAAGATTTAAAATAGGCCGAATAGGCCGAATACCGAAGCCGAAGACGAATAATCGGTCGGACACTACTGCTTACAAAACTAACTGATACTGTGTAACCACGGCTTTTATGATTTATATGTTTAAACAGAATGATACAACACATACCATTTAATATAAATTCAAAAGCCGTTCCATAAAAACGCGTGCGCTTTCAAATAAAAAAAAATCTTGAAAAAAAATAAAACGATATATTGTACAAATTTTCGGAAAGTGTTAAACTTGCAGTTAAAAAGGGGGAAATATAATAGCCGTATTCACGATCTGTGGTTTTTGGTCTTGTATCGTGTATTCTTGGTTTTTAAATTTTTTAACTTTACAAAAACAAATACATGCAACTGAAAGTGCTACCAATTTACCAAATTTACAATCGCAAAACCCTATTGTAACATTGCGTAGTGTTCTGTATTTTATTGATAGTAATCTTACTTTATAGATTCTACTATCGATAAATTCTTCCACTCATGGCAAGTATTTTAATTTAATTTAATTTTCGTCAATTCTTCCAAAACTTGTTCTAAGGACATTTAAATATAAATTTTCATTCTGAACCGCGTCCGAATTAATGCTTTTTCGGATTTTTTGCTTATTCAGGGCATTGTTTACTTGCACGTATGAATGAAAATTTTTCAAATTGAAAGTGTCGCGGATTTTGTATCTGTACCAAAAATTTTCATCTCTAACAAAATGTTAACAAGATCCGCTGTTTTTGCAAACCAGTCGTGTCTGGATATAGTAAACTAATTATTGCAAGGCCTGTTCACAGTATTGGGGTTGTTCACTATATCAAGGTCAACATTTTTGTTCAAAAACTCGTTTTATTTGCTCAAAATACACTTTTTGTTTTTTGCTTGAAATTGCTTTCAAAATTGTTTTCAATATTTAGATGCTCTATGTCAAAATTTGGGTGTTCACTATATCGAGGTGTTCACTATGTAGGGTGTTCACTATACCCAGACACGACTGTACTATGTATTTACAACGAGGTCGTTTACGATCTGATGTAAAATTTGATACATTTTACCAAATTTACTACAACAACCACAGATCGTGAATACGGCTAATATAAAAATATTTCGCAATAGTTGTGAGGACAATTATGTTTTGCTAACATTTACAGTGTGTTGATTCAAAGTGCCGCAGGCGACATTTAATTTTGAATTTAGAAAAATATGAATAAATTGTTTATCATATTTCACTCTTCAATTTCCAGTGTCACCTGTAGGTGACAGATGCTTAATCTTGTTTTCCTACCACATAGGTTTTTATTTTTAAATTCTAACACTTGTATAGCAAAGTCAAGAATATCTTTCAGATTTTTAACAACTATTAATGCCCAGTGTCACCTGTAGGTGACCCCTCCGTAAAAAAAATGAGGATAGTTTAAAAATTTTTAATGTACATTTTTGTCTTATTCAAACGTATCTAAGCTATTTTATTAAAAAAAAAATTTTCTTTTTCACTATTTTGGGCATGGGAATTGAAGAGTTAAAGCAAGTCTTCCCAAAGGAAATAATGAAATGAATTAAAAAATTAATGATTTTAACATTCAATGCCGCTTCATTGTTTGTTTTTGGTTCGCTTTGGGGGTAATAAAAAGCCCTAAAAAATCGAAAATAAACGAAAATTAATATAGTTGTTGTAGCGTTGTACCGCTGCTACTTCCGTCTTCATATTTGCACTTTGCTGAGTCAAAATTATGGGTCAAAAATCAAATGTCACTGCCTTCTGTGTATGTACAAATTCTGTCGGATTGACGATGACTTAGGTTAGGCTGTCGCAAAAGAGCGACGTGACAATATACATTCGTAATTTCTTTTCCCTCAAGTGCACAAACGGTTTAAATACATTAAATAAGAAAATGTAAATTAAAATATTTTTCCCAAAGGTGCAAGAGAAGTCCGCGAGAAAGCGAGTTCAAACCAAAGCCGTGTCAATGTATTTGTGTCCCAGTGATAAATTGTCACTAAACCTCGCGAGAAATGGCAGCCGTAGAAGGAGGCGAAGCGAAGCGATGCGGACGAAGTAGTGTATGGGGACGGCAAAACGGCGACAGAAAAAAGGGCACCGAGCTAGGACAACAAAATTCCGCAAGATGTAAGGTTAATTTAACGTGTGAAATTGCTCAAGCGAAATTCGTTAGCGTCAGCAATTGAAGCTGCGTACCGCTGTCGTCACTGCCGCCGTTGTCGTTGTCAGCGCCGTTTCCTTCGGTAATACTGTTACCGTTGGCGTTTGCGTTGCCATAGATAACGTCTTAAATTTCATCTTCTTCTTTTGAATGTTGCTCAGAGAGCGCACACACCCACACTCGCACACGCACCCACAGCGTAGCGGCCCACTTTCTCTCACCATCCATCTTGCCGGCGTCCTGGCAGCCAGACTGCTGCGTCGTCGAAGCAGCTTAACGGTAATTCAAACAAATTTAAACGATAATCATTTTCTTCATTTTCTATATTCCACCACGAACACAGCTCACTCACACACACACTCAACCGTGTGCCGGCTGGCGGTGCTGGCGGTTGTTTTTGAGGCAGGCGGCAGCCCAGACAAGTTTTCAGCTTGTCGCAAAATAGCTTCCTTGGCAGTATTTCTTACATTAGAAGATGCCGGCATTCGTGTGCGCGTTGCGTCTGTTGTCGTTGTTGTTGACGTTGACGTTGTTGGTGCTTTGTTGTGGTTGCTGCTGTTGCCGGCGTGTCGGCAGTAAAACGGTTTTCGCGAGCGATGTGCGTTTGCCTGTGTTTCTGCTTCACTCCTTTGCATTTGATTTGTTTTCCTTTTTGCCTTTGCTTGACGCGCCAAGCGCGCTTCTAGCCAATATAAACATCAGCGAGTGTTGTGTGTTTATATTTCTCAAGTTTATATTTGGCACGCGGCGCTTTTGCCGCGGAAACAGTTGCAGCCGCACGCGGCGCTGCTAAGGCGCGAAAGCGGCTGCTGGCGGTGACTTGGCGTTGGCCTTCTGGTTTTCTGCTTCCTTTGCGGCAAATGCCTGCTGGCGTCATTAAGACGATTGAGGCTGATAAGAATTTGTCGTTGACGCTGCTGCTGCTGCTGCCGTCTCTGCTGGTGCCGTCTTACGAGCAGCAATTTTCATAAATTGCAAAAATAATCTTCGTGATTTGCACTAATTCAATTGCGCTTTTTTCTTTCTTAATGCTTCGCTTAATCTAGCGGTTTTCCAGGAATTAGTGATTGCTTGTTGCCGCGCGCTTTAGTGGTTCCACTGCAGCCTCGGCGCGAGCGGCTAAATGTTTGGTTAAGTTGGTTGTAATTTGGAATTTGTGGAAACAGAAATATTTTTATTTATTGCACTATTCCGTTGAGGACTATTGATTGTTTTGAAATGTTGCCGAATAGCTGCGGGGTTGAGAAACTCTAATAAAACTTACGCAGGACCCTGAGGCAAGCTTGCGTCACTCTTTGAGCTTTGATCCTTAAATTTGAACGTTCCCAACTTAACAGATATTCTGTCGTTTTACAAACACTAAACATGCATTAGGAATGGTTTGAACCAGTTTCTTTGAGAAAGATTGGTGAATGATTAATTTTTATGTGGCTAGAGAAAAGTGGTTTTGTAACTCTTATGTATTGGGAGCCTAGTTTGAGCTAGTTCCACATTTCCTTTCAAGGAATTCCAAAATAAGTGACACAGATTTAATTTGCAATTTTTAAGATTTTGTTCCAAGGTTGGCTTCAAAACTCGATGGAGTTGCTTTCTGTTTTTAGAATTGTTTGCGTTTTTCATGTTAATTTCACTTAACCCTTTCGCTAAGGAGTGAACCAGAAAAAATTTAGAATTTTTAAGGACACATTAAAAAAGAAAAGTAATGGTCTGATTTTACTAAAATAAACTGCAGTTTATTATAAATTTCCTAAACTCTAATTCACACAAAAATTTAATGAAATATAATTAGTGGTTACAAAATTTTTTTTATATTTTTCTTACCGTTCTTAGTTAGAGACTGGACAGTACATTCGGTGACTATTGCATAGGCTTGCTTCCATCGATTTCAGAACTGTACATCATTTTTGCAAACTTTTTTTGTTTTTCTTAAGGTTTGCTTCATTACAGCCCAATATCTTTCAATAGGCCAACGTTCCAGGCATTTGAGAGGATTTACCTGTTTTCGGACCACCGTGACACAATTTCCTTCATACCATTCCATAGTTGACCTGAAGTAGTGGCTTGTCGCTAGGTCTGGCCAAAATAAAACTGTTCAAACTGAAACTGTTGTGCTTTTCAATAAATGGTATAAAGCGTTTTTGCAGACATTCTTTTATATAAATTCTAGAATTAATTCTTCCTGTCGTAATGAACGCCTTGCTCCGCAGACCGCAGAAGCAAATAGCTTGCCAAACCATGAAGCGTTTTGAAAATTTGGTGTATTTCTCTTCGGAGTATTTTTTGTGTGTTCCATTCTTATTGTTTGTGGTGAAATAGGCATTCCCAGGCAGCTGTTTGAAGTCCACCTTAGAGTAGGTTTCATCATCGAGAATCACGCTACGCTCGCTTTGCTTTCCCTTGCAATGCTTAGTCTAGACTTCGATTTATCAGTCAAGTAAATGTCCAGTATTAATTTGCGGGAGCACTTTTGCGGGCTGGACATGTTGACTAAAGTAGATCCAAGATGCAATTGATCAATATAGCAAGAAACTGCATGAAACTGGATGCGTAAAAATTCTAAAATTTTTCTGGTTCACTCCTGATTTTGTTGCCATATGGCAACATGTAACTTTGTGGGTTCCTGGGCGCCTTATGGTGCTAGAAATCAAAAATTTTAGCAAAAGTTGAAGTCTTGAGAATATTTTGAATTAAAGAAAACCTTATGTTTGGCCTTAAAATAAAAAAATATACAGGTTTTTCTCATGCTATCTTTCCATGTGGAAATTTTTTTCAAAAAGACGCATTTTTAATTTCCATTTTTAACATTAATTCAAACTTGTTTTCTAATTAATTATGGTTGAAATGGCTAAAGAAATATTTGATTTTCACTTGTTAGTCAAAACTTTTAAGTTCAAGCAATTAATACAACCACAGTGATTTTTTAATATTGTTTGTTGCCATATGGCAACAAATTACTTGTAGAAAAAACTTTTAATAAATTTTGAAGACTTGTGTATCTGATTAAGAGGAGCTAGAAGAACCCGATCTTTTAAATGACTTGTTCGACGCATTTAATAAAAATAATGCGTTTCCGCCAGAAGATCTATCTCGGCAAGATCAATACGAAATTAATACTGACATTGTTTTAATTGAAGCTTTTAGTTACAAACTGTAAAAGGAAAGAGTCCTAAATCAATAAAATCTAAAGTACCACAAAATTTTGTAACCATGTCTTTTTTATTACCATTGAAGTAAATTGTTGCCATATGGCAACATCCTAAAAAAACCGATTTAGGAAAACGTTTTTCCAAAAATTTTTACGGAACGTTGTTACTATGACCCCACAGGAGGTTAACCCATTGCTGCCGGGTAACAGTTCCGCCCATACGATTTTGATAAAATATCATACACGACCTAGAAGTGACCCAACATGATTATAAACAAAATTTCAACTTTATATCTCTGCACATTGCTGAGATATTCATTAGGTATTTTGTACCAATTACGCAGCAATGGTAGCTTTTTTCCATACTTTGTGAAGTGATCAGCTAAACAGGTGAACAAAAGTTGTATTTTTTACAGGTGAGTTGGGAGGCAGATTTTTGTGAAGTTCTAAGGCCACTACGTTTCGCCACACCGGAAAATTCACGATTTTTGGAGTCTGGTAACTCTAGCTAGATGGCGAAATTTTAGGGTGACCTTCACTAGGTTAAAGTAGTTCCAACTTTACCCTAACTATCCCTATCAATGGTTTTGAGAGATCTCAAACAGTGACTTTTTGTGATTTAAAAAAAAAATCAATTTTCATGGGTAAAATTTTATCCATTAGGCAGCAATGGGTTAAGTCGAAGAATTTGGAATTTTAACATTCTCCAGTAAAAAGCTGTAGCAAAAGGGTTAACGAGCCATGTTTTACATTCGACCTTTCACTCCAACCGCCGTAATGCAACTGGTTTTACTCATCTAAGTTGTCATACTGGAAAATACCGATGAGAGCAAAACAAAACGGACTATGGCCCAATTGATTACACAGCATTCGGTATCCTTGTAAGGTTTGTGAGGATTTGCAGTTCCGTTAATTTAGGATGTCCCCTTTGTTACCAATTCGATACGATTAAAGGCCTTGACCGGTGATGAATTCGATATTCAAATAGACAATTAATTAGACAATTAATTACACATTAGACAACTTAATCGTAGTAACTGATCGGGCATAGATGTTACAGTATAAATACTGCAATTAATAGCAATTTTTTCAATAGCAATTTTTTATTCCAATCCGTGTGTATGTATCCATAAGTGCCTCAATGCAAATTCGCTGAGCAGTGAGCCAACGCCCAAAATAAAAACATAAAAAAATGTCAATCTATTAAAAACAGCGAAACAGCATACAAAGCATCAACAACAGCAGCAGCAAGCAACAACAATGGCGTATCAGCAACAACGGCGACAATAAATAGTGGAAATCGGGACGAGGCTGGATGAAATGCAATAAAAAATATACGAAGTGCGTATGTAGTGTGAAACACAAATGAATAGTAAAAAAAAATTGTTCAACTCGTACATGCATGGATGTACATAAGCAGCTCAACTGCAATTGTTGTTATTGCTGTCGTCCAGGCCCGCTGGAGTTGCACATAGCAACATTGCAGAATGCCAAATGGTCAAGCAGCTGGAGAGGCGAACCAGCAATCAGCGAGGAGGTGAGTGGACAGGCGGGCATTTTCATTCTGTGGCTTCAAAAGCACGGCAATAATAACAACAACAGCAGCAACAACAGCAACCAACACAACATAGCTGCAATAACGTCAACAACAGCGGGAGCGGCCGCACCAGTCGATATATGTATGTATGTGTGTATGTAGTATCAGGCGGATGTGGCCATGTCGGCCGGTTGCTGGTTATTGGAGTGCTGACCCACTCACTGTGGGCCGTGTGCGCAATTGATTTGCAAATGTGCCCGAACAGTGTCGAGCTGCAGCACAGAGCAAATTGTGAAATTTACAAATTGCAGCTTGTAGAACGGCACAGAGAGCACGCGGGTTCACTACAGCGCGCGTGCAGTTGACAGAGTTCAAGTGGAAGTTGTACGGCTGCGGGACTGTTTTGTTGCAGTTACTGTTGCATTGGCCAGCTGACGATCCACAAGTTTAGACTAAGACGCACTCCCTTCGACAATTATCAATGAAATTTTATGTGTCGGTCTTTGGAGTTGTGCACGAAAATGTTGCAGCCTACATGCCACGTTCATATGTATGCATGTGTGCACTGCGTACGTGTGGATTTCCGCTCAATCATGCCAGCAGATACATATAAACTCTTGCGCCCATATGATGTGCGAGCCGAGTGGTTGGCACTGCGCCGCACAGTGTCGCGATCCCATAGAAGCCGTGGCCAAAAATACTTAGCGTTGCCCTATCTCGATGAAACTTGGTGAGATTATTTTCGTGGTAGAAATTAAGAAATTCACAAAAAATCATCAAAATTGGACCACTGCCACGCCCACCTCCCATACGAAAGGAACTGTAATATTGAAATAACCTTCTTAATATTAATGATAGAATTATGAAATTTTGTATTTGAGCTTCAAATAATGACATAAAAGCTCATACGAAAAATGGGCCACGCCTACTTTCAAAAATATTCGTATTTTACTACAACTAAAATTGTATTTTTAGAAGGCTGTTTACGATACTCGTTCCACGATGTAATTTTAATTCGAAAGCTTTCTAAAACCTTAAATTGGGCGTGGCAGCTGAAGCATTAATATAAAGTGGCAAAAACTTTTCCTTTATGAATTCATGTTTAATTTTGTCAGCTTGTGATACCATATTTTGGTATAAATGTTTAAATTTTTAAAGTGTTCGTGGCATTCTGCCTACTTTTGAAGATACGAAAAATGTGCCAACATTGTCCTTTATACAGCTCATCATTTCAGCAGCTGCTTTGCCGCTACTTTCATTGAACGTTCGAAAAAATCACAATTTTTGACTGTAGATGCCACTGCAAAAAGTAAATGTTTAGGTGGGGCCGCGAACTTTGCTTTTGTTCATGATTAACATCAACGCTTGTCTTATATTTAAGTAAATTTATAAGAAAATCAAGTTTTATTGACCGCTTTCAGGATTCAGCTTTACGCCACACTTCGAAGAAATCACGCATTTTTAGTGGAGGCGTCACTAGAAAAATACGAATAAGAACCAAATAAGCACTAATATTTAAGAAAAAAATTACTCCGGATTATGTTAATACATACTTTTTTGAGTAATTTAGGGTTGGAACTAGAAAAGTGTTTTTTGACGTTTTTTAAACTTTTTTCCCTCAAACTGTTGGTTCTTTGTTAGAAGCAAACCGAAAAACGTAATTTTTCAATGTAACGGGATTACACAGTTATTTCAAAGCATAAACCAAAAAATAGTACTGCCATACAGAAAAAATTCCAAAGTTTTATTTAATATATAATATGACTATATTAGTGCATAAATTATATTTTTATTTTATTTTTCATTCAGCATAAGAATTACCCACAAATTTGGAACGAATGCGTATTTTTTAACATCAACTTTGATGCTACATAAAAATGGAACGGAGTAGAATATTGAAGATCGGATAACGGATTTTTCTGAGTTGAGATATTATCTGTCGATTGTCATATTCATTTTAGTCATTTTGTAACATTGATTTTTACGATTTTTGGCCACACTCGCGACACTGTGCGCCGTCCGTCAGTCGCTGTCAGCTGTTCAGCGTTGGCTAGTTGCTGGTTTGCGCTTGTGCAACGCTCTACCGTTGTTGTTGTTGTTGTTGCTTTTGCTGTGCTGTTGCTGTTGTCGAGATCCATCGACTGACATGTAAGCCTTGAATTGTTGAATTTTCCATTTCACCGTTACATTTTTTGTGCGTTTCAATTTTTTTTTTACAATTGGGGTTTGGGCCTATTCCGTCGTTGGCAACAACGTAAAATGCAAATGCTGAGAATTGGGTTGTTTTTCACTTTTTTTGTTGTAGAATATTTTGCGTTTTTTCCACTGGGCACTATTGCAGCATGTTGCTGCTGCTGCTGCTGCTCGTATTCCCATTTTTGTTGTTGTTGTTGCATTATCGCCCGCTGTTGTGACTGTGTATCGCTGTTGTTGGCATCGTTTTGTCATATTTCGTTTTTGGAGTGTTGCTGACTGTGGTGTTGGTGCGAGTAGTGGTGGAGATTTTACGCATGTAGGTCATTATTGATTCGCACGTTGAATATTCACACATATTCCTGCACTTACCCATGCACACGCACGCACATATGCATACGTAAACATTTGGTTGCAAGTGTGAGTTTGCGTGTGCTCGATATATACACAAATTCACTGTATACACGGATACATGTGCGAATTTTATAGGCTCATCCGTTTCGAAAATACTGGTATGTGTGCGTTTATGTACTTTTATCTCATGATTTATAGGTGCGCATGCAGTTAAAGAGAAAAATTGCACGTTAAAGGCGCGATGGCATAACTACACACAATATTTGGATGTATATACATATGTATATACATACATACTACGCATGCGGTCGTATTAACCTTTAATGTTTATTGCACACGTCATGTCATGTTGAAAAACTGCAAAGCTCAATTGTCCACTGGTTTTCATTTGTTTAATGTTCTCAATGAGAATTGAAATTACTTATTTATATTTTATGATATGTGCGGAGTTATTCCGGCAATGGCATTTCATATGTTGCCCAAAGTGGTTGGCTTGTTAGCGTAGACGAAGGACTTGAAGCAGCTCCAGCGAAAATAAGATGTCAAGTCGCATGATCGCGGAGGTCAATTTATGAACGCTCGCCATGAGATGACCCAGTCGCTAAATTTCTCCTTCACAACTTTTAGCGTGCCTCGCTTGTATGGAGTGGCGCAGGCAGGATTTTGTTTCGGGAGGGTTCTGTAACTTTTTTGAGAACTTTGAAATATAATACAATTTAGATTTATGAATCTACAGACTGAGATCCAAAACATGTATGTTTTCCCTACCTGACATATTTTGGTCCTGAAAGTTCAAAATAGAAAATTTAGATAAAAGGAGACAATTTTTCTCTTTCATTTGATACCCATATCTTCATCATTGCACAACCGCAAATATTAAAAAAAAATATTTGAAATGTGTATGTCCTTAAAATTTTAAAGTCCTTTAAAAGCGACTTTGGGTCAGAAAATGAAAAACTGACTATGCCAGGTTGCTATAAATGAGCTCTAGTTTCACGCCTATATCAACATTAGGATGGGTCTCGGAAAAAAAAAATTTTTTTCGCACGGTGTAATATATGTAAAGTTGATGTTTTCACTCAGTGTATCATAACTTTGTAATTTTTCTATCGATACTATTGGTGTTAGGCTTAAAATTTTCACAAATAATATATCTTTCATCTTAGATTTTAAACCCACAGGACATAATTTATCTTATCTAAAACAAAAAACATTCGGAAATTTATGATTTTTGAAAATGGTCGAAAAACTAACTTCTTTACAACTTTCACCGTCAGTAATTTCTCCAAATCTCATCTGATTTGGACAATCTTTATATCCCTGGAAAGGCTATCGTCTATTATTTTCTGACCGACGCACAGCTTGTGTTTGTCGGATGATTCATTTACGAGATTTGTGTTCATAACTGAAACAACAGGAAAAAATTGTATTTCTTACAAACATTTTTTGATCGTCAGTTTCAAGTTCAGCGGCCCAAAGTTAGTCTAGAAAGCACTTTTATTTTTAGGTGCATTTGTTTTGTCGAGTAGTGTTATTGATGATTGCATATTTATGATTGAATATACATATCTGCGACCGTTATAAATTAAATTTCTGTACTAACTTAAAGATATTTCGGGGGTTTAAACCTCCGAAAGCCCCCTGTGTGCGCCACTGCTTGCATGGTTTGTATTTACCGTATTTACTGAACCGGAGTTTCATAGTAAATTTTAGTAAATAAGTTCCACACTTTTGGCAAGCGTAAAGCAATGCGCAATGAAATGGTAAACTTTATTAGTCAATCAAAGGCCATATCTTTGACAGTTACTGAGACGAACACGAAATTGAAAAAACGATCACAGCTAGCTAGGTCTCCCTTTATTATAATGAAGAGTATCAAAAAAATCTAAATACATTGTGACAAAAAAGTACCCGGAAATTGTAAATAAAACGCAAAATATTTAATTATTCATCAATATTTGTTTTGTCGCCTTCAAAGTAATCCCCATGAGATCGAATACATTTATGCCAACGATTTTTCCAGTCCTCCAAACACTTTTCATAAGCACTTTTTGAAATGGCCTTTAGATCCTTCAGCGAATTTTGTTTTATCTTTTCGATCGACTGAAAACGGGTTCCACGGAGCGGCAATTTCAGTTTGGGGAACAAGAAAAAATCACACGGAGCCAAATCTGCTGAATACGGTGGTTGATCGATGGTATTTATTGCGTTTTTGGCTTTAAATTCGGCTCGATGCGATGGCGCATTATCATCGTGAAAAATCCATGCATTGTTCTTCCACAATTCCAGTCGTTTTCGACGGATGTTCTCACGCAAACGCCTCAATACGGGCAAATAGAACTCCTTACTGACCGTCTGTCCCTCCGGAACAAATTCATGATGCACCAGACCACGAATATCGAAAAAACAATGAGCATCACCTTGATTTTTGAGCGGCTTTGGCGTGGTTTTTTCGGTTTCGGGTTGCTTTTTTCCCTCCATTCCGATGTTTGTTGACTTGTTTGCATGTCAAACTCATAGACCCATGTCTCATCGCCAGTTATAATGCTCTCCATGAATGTGGGATCAGAATTCGTACGATTAAGCATGACCAAAGAGACCTGTTCACGGTACTCTTTCTGAAGCAAATTCGCAACCAAATCGCAACGCACTACTGAAGTGTTCCGACTTAAGCAGCTGCGTAAACAAACTGGTTGACAGATCGCAGTCATATTTGGCATAGTAATTAAGGACAGTCCTACCAACTTAACAAAATACTTTTTTTTTAAATATAATTTACCCGAGGAATTTAAATTACAATTTCCGGGTACCTACTTTTTTGTAACAATGTATATAAAAATGAATCTTGGTTCGTTCGGATGCTTAAAATTTGAAAACGACTGTACCAAATTGCATACTTCCTTTTGCGGGTTTGTTCGTAATTGCTACGAAAAGATTTAGGAAAAAAGAAAAGTTGGGAAAACGGGGCATGGCACCACCAGCATACATTTTTAGATAATAACTTTGGAACCATGTCACGCATAATTAAACTTACTATTTAGTCATCCATCGATCGAGGGAATGGGGCGGGTATTTAACAAGGGGGCGTGGCACCGCCCATACAACTTAAATCTTTTATATGGAATAGCTTCGGAATTGTAAGTCGCACAGCATTAAATTTGGTGTAATGTCGTCCCATAGAAGTGTCATTCGACTGGTGAGATTTGATCGGCGTTGGACAAGTTGGACAAGTCCGCAGTATTGTAAGTCGCACATCCATGAAACTTGGCACGAACTTAGCACAATTAGACTAGAAGAAAGTTGTGAGGGCGTGGTAGCATCGCCATTTTTAAATACATAGATTGTTTGTCCTGACTGACTGACTAACTGATTGATTGATTGATTCATCATTGTCCAGCCTAAACTAGCTATCAAAATGAAATTTGAACTGTGGGTACATCTTGAAGAATGAACCTCCGCTAGGACGGGAATTTTTTGAAATTCGGGGTCCAAAGGGACAAAACATGTGTTAAGGTTAAGATTTAATAGACATTTTGATTTCAAACTTCCTGAAAATACTCTAAATCAAAAATAATTCGACACGTATTTTATCATTTTTCAAAAATCAAAATTTAGCTGGGCCAACAATGGGTTACGGGTTTGTTTACGAGAAGACTGTTAAAAAACATGAACCGATGGGCCTATTGACTTCAAAAATTTTAAAACTACTTGAAATAAAAAAAATTAGACATGTGTTTCTTATTATTTTGAAAATCGAAATTGAACTGGATCAACGAGGGCTTAAAAGTATGTATGGATACTTCAAACTAAGTGCAAGTACTTCAAATGTCAAATAACTCGATACGTGTTTTTCATTTTTCCAAATATTAAAATCGGACGGGATCAACAACGGGTAAAAAGTTTGTATGGAAAATATGTGAAAAACATGAAATCATGGGCCTTATGACTTCAAACTTGGTGGAAGTACTATTAGTGAGGAATAATTTGACACGTGTTTTTCACTTTTTTGAAAATCAAAATCTAACTGGGTCAACAATGGGTTAACAGTTTGTATGGACACACACAATTTTTTTTTACTTCAAACTTAGCAAAACCACTTCCATCAGGAAATAATCAAAACGTGCTTCTCACTTTTTTGAAAATCGAAATCTTCCGTGGTAAACCAAGGGTTAAGAATTTGTTTAAAGTAAATGTGAAAACACATAATTTAATGACTTCAAAATTTAAAAAAAACTTGAAATCAAAGATAATTAGACACATGTTTTCAACAATGGGTTAAGAATTTGTATTGAGGAAAACAAAAGAACTTGTGTACAAAGCCGCGGGGCCCAGCTAGTATTATAATACAAAAACAACAACAAATATTTTCTTTTGATATTGTACAATTGTACAAAGGCATATTCACTGATGCGTTCTTGCTTAAATTCAAAACAATTAAATGTATGTCAAAAGTGAAAATAAGAAATTTACATTGAAAGTCCGATTAACTTTTTGTAGCCATGCAAAAAAATCTCCAAAAAGACTGCATAATATTTGTTCAGGAGTTCCAATCACTGTCCTGGAGTTTGTTTGGAGTTCCAATTACTGTATTGTACGCCTTTTGATTATGTTTACTACTTTTTAAAGCAGCTGGTTTCTTCATAATACTTTTTTTTTAACAATTATACGAGCTGTACGCTAAATACTTATTTTCTTTAAAGAGAAAAATGTGTCGCATAGTAACTTCTTTGTCAAAGATTTACGTTCATCTTTATTTAATACTTTGACAGTTGTACATAACAATTTCGAAGCTAACATAGCCTGAAACAACTACCAATATAACAACAACTACTAGGCTTTTTGTTGTTTATGTTATGCGGCCTAAACAAGTTTAACTAATTTTCATAATGTTCAAAATTGTGCTTATGGCCGCGTGCTGTTGTTGCAAGTGTGAGTACAGACACACTTATACGGCTTTCTCGCGCGCTGGCAAGTGCTCGCACACACACACACAGCCATGCATTTACATTTTCACGAGTTGGCAGGGCAACCGAATGCATGTTGTCGTGTTCATATTGTAAAGCGATAAATTGTCTGCGGAATTATGTATGTGTGTGTGTGTGTCTGCGCATTCGATTGCACTGCAGTGTTGCATGCTTGCAAGCGCATGCAAGTGTATGCGTTCCAACGTGTGTGCGCGTGTTTCCGGTGTTCATATTAATATTGAATGGCATTAGCAAGGCGAGCGGGACAACTCCAAGAGGCAACATATAGTACATACATATCTACGAATTGGTATAGGGCATTGTAAATTCAAGTTTGGTTGCATCGCATTGCGTTGTAATGCGAAATGTTGCTGCGCACCGCAGCGCAAATGGCTTCGAACAATGACGGGAAGTTGTAATTGCATTTGCAGTTAGCCACATTTGCATTTGTGCTGTCGGATTATTATGGCTTGATAATTACGCCAAAGGCGAAACATTTTTGTTGCAAACTTTATGCAAATGTAATTTTCGAAGATAACTTGTTTGAGGATGGAAAGTCTGCTTCATGCACCGAAATCGGCTTTTTGTTTCCTTTAAGATAAATACAGTTTTTCAAAGGAACTTGTCATACTAAAAGACTTGAGTAGTAGATAGCAAACGTACACAAGAAAATCGCATAAGTATTATGTTGAAAGTTTGAATTAGTGATATTCCAAAGAAACATAAACATCAGGAGTCAGCCGACGAAGTGAAATCGTATTCAGCTGAAAACGAATTTAAACTTTGCAAACGCACACGCTTGCGCGCATTCTTAAGCACCTGAACGTACGTGCATGTGGCAACACCTCGGCGGGATTATGTGAGCGCATTGCGAACACGGCATGCAGAGGGCGCGAATGAGTGGGTGTGACAGGCTGCGGCGTCTGTGTGTGGCGCAGCAACCAGGAAACCGCAAATCAGCAACTAAAACGTTTTCGTAATAGTTTTAGCGCGGAACACATTTAACGGGTTTTCGAGCAGAAACCACGTGGCGGGCGGCTGAAGGGGGGAGTGTAGAAATTTGTGATGCGAGACGTCGCTCGATGTGGCGGCGCGCAGTGGAAATGTGTAATTTATGATATGAATTTAAATGAGAGATGGTATTAAATTATTTAAAAGGCGCCATAAGAGAAACATGCGCTTCGGATTGAGTGAATGAGTGAGTGAGTGCGTGTGACTGTGAAATAAGGCCAAAGGACATTTATAATAAATACGCATAGTACACACAATAAAAAATATATATGTATGTGAACAAATGTGCAAAAATGTCATATGCACACTTTGCGCTTCTCAGAGAATTGAAGGAAATAGTCTGAAAGGCAGAATACATTGATGAATAGCAATGTGAAAGGAAAACGGGAGGGAGAAAATATATGAAATGTGCCACATAATGGAGTCGAAGGACCGAATATGCATAGCAAACATACCGACGTACCCTCCACACGCACAATGGCGCACAGCAGGCGATGAAGAACTATGAACGAGGACGGCTAAGCCAATTGCTGTGTTTTAACAAATTGCCACAAAATCGCATAGATTAAGGTCAACAGGTTACTGGGCTGCTCGGTTGCAGTGCCATCAAGCCGAAACGGAGCTAATCAACTTTAAAATTTCCAAACAGAAAATGTATGCTACCCTGCAGGGCGAATACTCACATAAAACAAGACAAGAAGCAGCAATAGAAGCAATAAAAACAACAAAAGCACCATTTGCCACAGAATCGCTGTGGAGAAAATAGCCAAAGTGTTTCACTTGCGTACCGTTCCCGTTAGGACATCGAATCGAACATTGATTAGAGAGTATAACAGTAAAATTACGACGCTAAGTTTCTCAACCATTCTTTACAATTTCGTATCTACTGATCATAAATATTTATTAAATTTGTAGGTCCTTAAAATCCTTAAAATTTCAAAAAAGAGAGCTCTAAACATACGAGCTCGTATATTTTAATGGTCAAACTCATAAAAAATATGGCAATGTTACTATTAAATGAGAGAAAACCAATTTTTCTAATATATTATATTATATATGTATATCTTAACAAAAATATATACGATCTAATTATAGATTGTTTACTTTTAATATGGTAAGAGTTTTTCTAGAGATAACAATAAAATTTAACAATTAAAAACAATAAAAGAGACAAGCTCGAAACTTATATTTTAACGGTCAAACTCATCTAAAATATGGCAATGTTACTATCAAATGAGAGAGAACATTGTTTCGAAATAAAAACCAATTTTTATAATCTATATACGTGGGTGGTCCGATAAGTACTTAGCCTACAAAAGAAAAACGAAAATTTTGGAAAAGTGGCGATTTATTTCTCAACGTAGTCTCCTTTCAACTCGATACACTTGACCCAGCGATAATCCAACTTCTTTAACCCGCCTCCATTTTTATATACATAGTTACATAGATTGTTTGTCCTGACTGACTGACTGATTGATTGATTGATTCAGCATCGCTCAGCCCAAACCGCTGAAGCTACAAATATGAAATTTGAACTGTAGGTACATCTTGAAAAATGAACCTCCGCTAAGACGGGATTTTTTAAAATTCGGAGTGTGTAATGGCAAAACATGTGTTAAGGTGTTGCATGAAGAAAAGTGATTTAAGAGACATATTGATTTCGAACTTCCTGAAAATACTCTAAATCAAAAATAATTCGACACGTATTTTATAATTTTTCGAAAATCAAAATTTATCTGGACCAACAATGGAGTAAGATTTTTTTAAGGGCAGACTCGAAAAAAACATGATCCGATAGGCCTATTTATTTCAAAAATTGTAAAAATACTTGAAATAAAAAAAATTGGACACGCGTTTCTCATTATTTTAAAAATCGAAATCTAACTGGATCAACGACGGGTTAAAAGTATGTATAGAGAAACAAATTTGATTGAGCCTTTTGACTTCCAACTTGGTGAAAGTACTTCAAATGTAAAATAACTCGATACGTGTTTTTAATTTTTTCCGAATATTAAAATCGGACGGGGTCAACGACCGGTTAAAAGTTTGTATGGCAAAACTGTAAAAAAACATGAATTAATGGGACCACTGACTTCAAATTTTTTGAAAGTACTCTTAGTGAGAAATAATCTGACACGTGTTTTTCACTTTTCTGAAAATCAAAATCTAACGGGGTCAACAATGGGTTTACAATTCGTATGGAGAAACACGTTTTATTGGTCCTTTTGACTTCAAACTTAGACAAAAAGCACTACTATCGGGAAATAATTAAAATGTGCTTTTCATTTTTTGAGAAAATCGAAATCTACCGTGATAAACGAAGGGTTAAGAATTTGGTTAGGGTATGATTTAAAGGGCTTTTGACTTCAAAATTTTTGGAAATACTTGACATCAACGGGGTCAACAATTGGTTCAGAATTTGTATCGGGTGAAACAAGAGAGCTTGCGTGCGAAGCCGCGGGGCCCAGCTAGTATATTATATATGTATGTATTAACAAAAATATGTACGATCTAATTATAAATGGTTTACTTTTAATACGCTAAGCGGTTTTCTAGAGAAAATATTTAAAAACAATAATTTTTTTAGAAACGACAGTAACAGTACATGTAAGTATTTACACATACACAAATAAATTATAAACTCTTTTGTTAACAGTAATTCGAAATGAAAACATATTGCTATGAAATTAGGGGATAACATACTTCCGCACATTTCGTTCTTACATTCGTATGCTGAATTTTCGTAATGGGTCTGCCTGACGTAGAAGGTAACGACCATTCCGCAGGGAGTTCTGTTTCTAAAATAGTGCGAATTTCATAACGTACACACTGCGCTACAAGCATGAACTTCACTACCAACACATGCGGCACTGTGGTTGTGTGTGTGTGTGTGGGTGTCCCATGTACATGGGCGTATTTATCTCTTTTTGGTATCATTTTGATTGCAACCTAATTTAGAATATTCCTGCTACACACACACACACCAAGTACATACGGTCGTGCATGCATGTGCGTTAAGTATGTATGTATGTAGGCTGGCGCTGTGTACCGAGGCTGAGCATTTGTACTGTGCCATGCATGGCGTAAGGCCTTTTGGTCCCTTTATTGGTGCGTACACGAAAGTACAAACGACCGCTTTGCAAGTTGCTTCCATCCCGCAACCGCACTGTCAACGTGCTCAGGCAACTCGTTGTGTGTGTTTGTGTTTGTGTGTGTATAAGCCATATCCTGTGGAAGCTGTTGACGTTGCTGGCTACACCTTCTCATCTGACTGCTGTAGCCGCTGCTACTGTTGTTGCTGCTGTTGTTATTAGTGTTGCTGTACTTGTTTCTCAGCGTGTAGAATTTTGCAATTCGGCACAACTGTCTCTCTGTTGGACTGCCTGTTTGTCCGTCTGTCTATCAAAGTGCGCTGCCTTACGCCTATCCAGCTGCCTATGTATCTGATGGGTACATTCCGCAAATACTTGGGCGAATGCCAAGCACTAGTTTCACACTGTCACACAAGCACAAATATACCAGCGTTGCGTGCGCACATAGTAGGTGCGTCAAGAGACTTCAGAGGCGCTTGGAAAAGGGAAGGGCTGCTTTGCCACATCACCGACCGTCACTGGGCACGAACCTTAAGCTGGGTCTTGTTGTAAAGTTACTTAATCTTAATTATCAGATCCGAGCATACCTGAACTTACACATTACGTTAATGTTCAACAGTTGAATCGAAATTACAAATATGTACGCATTGCTTCAGCTAACACTCTAAGCCTGGCTAAGGCAGCCCTGTTTTTAAAAACGTGGCAGAGTCAAAGCTTACCTTAAATTTATACGAAAATTTATACAAAGATGCACAAATGTAGCATGTGTCCTATAGCCAAGTCCAAGCAAGAGGGTCGATTCTGGAAAACACAATAATTTTGTCTTTATTTGTTTCAAAACTTTATGTCCTAACATGAACTAAATATAAAAGACCGTTTTTCGTGCCCCCGAAAAAGGTTATACAAGGAAATATACATAACGCATTTGATGATACATTTTTGGTCTGAAGGTGGTCTTAAAATGATCTGGAGCGGGATTCGGCCCTTAAACCTATAACCCTAAATTTAAACTAAGCTTAAGTAGGAATGGGCTCAATTTCGGTTATAGCTTCAAATTTAACTTTCGATATCCATCTTTGATTAACTTTGTGTTGAAAAGAACAAGTACCACCCTATCGTATGTATGTATGTACACGTATTTAGATGGGAGTGTGTTTCTGTGGGGACAAAATTACGCTATTACCATAACTCAGCGAGTCAATGACTTTTTGGTGTCGTTGATGTTCTTTATTATTAACAACAACAGGAGCGGGCGGCAACGCTCAACTGGGGAGATGGATTCTCCCTTTTCCAATGAGACGACCGGCACAGACAGCGCCAGCAGTGTTTGCTGCAGAAACCCTCAAGAGCATCAGCAGAGACCGCATCCGCATCAAACAGCACCGGCACAAATAAATTTACAAACGAACACGTTTGTCCTGGCCTGTAACTCGGCCTATGCCTATGCCGCTACTTGTGCGTGTGTGTGTGTGTGTTTGTGTGGTTATGTGTGTGTGTACTGATAAGTGTGTCAACAGCAACGCGGTGGCAGACATCATCAGCAGCCGCCCATCAACTTGGCGCTCGTGGTGTATCGAGCTTACGGCTTGCCTGCAACTTGCTCATTTTTACATGCGTACTTAAATAAGCAAATTGAAAAATTTTTTGGGTTATTATTTTTTTTATTTTCCTCTTGCTTCCACTTTCCGTCAGTATAAAATGGTTGAAGAATTGTCGTGCTCAACAATTTTGTTTCCTTTGCTTTGAAAAAGCAAAAAAATATCAACAAAAATAAAATTTTGCTTATCGCCAGCATTTGTAAATGTTTTCGGAACATTTTGCAGGCGGCATACAATTTGGTTTGCTTTTGCCAGCGCCTCGTTTTATTCTTTTATTATTACGATTTTATTTTTGTTTTTTTATTTTTTAATTTGACTTTCGAAATTGCTACGTGTCAACGTTGTCAACGCAAAATATTAACATAATGCTGGCATATTTCTAGCATAAATAAAGGCAAAAAAAAATCAAATTATGGTGCTGCCTTTGCCCTTTTGCGTCAGACTTTGCTGTGCGGCAGGAAATCGGAATTTTCCTGGCCTAACTGCGGCAATTATTGTGGGTGGGTAGCTATTTTTTCCGTGCGCCCTGTCAACTTGCAAATGGACTCACGTCCATTCGCCTGCAACATTAGCCGAAAACTAATTTATTTTGTAATTAAGTTTTTCGAAGCGGCTGCGGCTGTCGGACTGCGTGGGTTTTGTGACAATATTCATATTAGTTGAACGTATATATGGATAAGTTTTCGATGTATTCGTTGCTACTACTCTATGCGTAGCTTCTCGCAGGAACGCTGCTTTGATGTGATTTTTAATGAATTTTTGTGCAAGGCAAATAAAATGTTTAGGTTGTAATTATGATAAAGTGTCGTGCGTTGCTATGTAAGGCAACATTTCCCTCTTTATTTTAGAAAATTGTTTTTTAAATGTCAAGGCGACAAGCACCATAAATGTCAGTTGTGACTTTTCACAATTTTTGGTCTTTGTATTTGAGTATCAGGGACCTATGATTACACCAATTTTAAAAGATAGGTTGTAAGCATAGTGGAGTGAAGGATAGTCCTTAGAAGGTACCTGATCTATTATCAGGGATAAAGTTTTAAAGGACATTTTCAATACCTCTTCGTCCTTTTGCACCAAAACATTAAATTTTCCAAGATTCCAAGGGGTTTTCTCTTTCATTTGATACCCATATTGTTATTCTACAGTGCGCTCAATTATTAAAATAATTTTTTGAAATAAACATGTCCTTAAAATTTCAAAGTCCTTAAAAAAAAACTCCTGACGTCAGAGAGAAAAACCAAAAACGCAGCTTTACTACATTTGGCTCCTAGCTTCGCAAGTATATCGATTCGTTCGTGTGCAAAATTTGTTGTGCACGGTGTTATCTATTATCTATTATCTATTATCTATTATCTATTATCTATTATCTATTATCTATTATCTATTATCTATTATCTATTATCTATTATCTATTATCTATTATCTATTATCTATTATCTATTATCTATTATCTATTATCTATTATCTATTATCTATTATCTATTATCTATTATCTATTATCTATTATCTATTATCTATTATCTATTATCTATTATCTATTATCTATTATCTATTATCTATTATCTATTATCTATTATCTATTATCTATTATCTATTATCTATTATCTATTATCTATTATCTATTATCTATTATCTATTATCTATTATCTATTATCTATTATCTATTATCTATTATCTATTATCTATTATCTATTATCTATTATCTATTATCTATTATCTATTATCTATTATCTATTATCTATTATCTATTATCTATTATCTATTATCTATTATCTATTATCTATTATCTATTATCTATTATCTATTATCTATTATCTATTATCTATTATCTATTATCTATTATCTATTATCTATTATCTATTATCTATTATCTATTATCTATTATCTATTATCTATTATCTATTATCTATTATCTATTATCTATTATCTATTATCTATTATCTATTATCTATTATCTATTATCTATTATCTATTATCTATTATCTATTATCTATTATCTATTATCTATTATCTATTATCTATTATCTATTATCTATTATCTATTATCTATTATCTATTATCTATTATCTATTATCTATTATCTATTATCTATTATCTATTATCTATTATCTATTATCTGTTATCTGTTATCTGTTATCTATTATCTATTATCTATTATCTATTATCTATTATCTATTATCTATTATCTATTATCTATTATCTATTATCTATTATCTATTATCTATTATCTATTATCTATTATCTATTATCTATTATCTATTATCTATTATCTATTATCTATTATCTATTATCTATTATCTATTATCTATTATCTATTATCTATTATCTATTATCTATTATCTATTATCTATTATCTATTATCTATTATCTATTATCTATTATCTATTATCTATTATCTATTATCTATTATCTATTATCTATTATCTATTATCTATTATCTATTATCTATTATCTATTATCTATTATCTATTATCTATTATCTATTATCTATTATCTATTATCTATTATCTATTATCTATTATCTATTATCTATTATCTATTATCTATTATCTATTATCTATTATCTATTATCTATTATCTATTATCTATTATCTATTATCTATTATCTATTATCTATTATCTATTATCTATTATCTATTATCTATTATCTATTATCTATTATCTATTATCTATTATCTATTATCTATTATCTATTATCTATTATCTATTATCTATTATCTATTATCTATTATCTATTATCTATTATCTATTATCTATTATCTATTATCTATTATCTATTATCTATCATCTATCATCTATTATCTATTATCTATTATCTATTATCTATTATCTATTATCTATTATCTATTATCTATTATCTATTATCTATTATCTATTATCTATTATCTATTATCTATTATCTATTATCTATTATCTATTATCTATTATCTATTATCTATTATCTATTATCTATTATCTATTATCTATTATCTATTATCTATTATCTATTATCTATTATCTATTATCTATTATCTATTATCTATTATCTATTATCTATTATCTATTATCTATTATCTATTATCTATTATCTATTATCTATTATCTATTATCTATTATCTATTATCTATTATCTATTATCTATTATCTATTATCTATTATCTATTATCTATTATCTATTATCTATTATCTATTATCTATTATCTATTATCTATTATCTATTATCTATTATCTATTATCTATTATCTATTATCTATTATCTATTATCTATTATCTATTATCTATTATCTATTATCTATTATCTATTATCTATTATCTATTATCTATTATCTATTATCTATTATCTATTATCTATTATCTATTATCTATTATCTATTATCTATTATCTATTACCTATTATCTATTATCTATTATCTATTATCTATTACCTATTATCTATTATCTATTATCTATTATCTATTATCTATTATCTATTATCTATTATCTATTATCTATTATCTATTATCTATTATCTATGATCTATTATCAATTATCTATTATCTATTATCTATTATCTATTATCTATTATCTATTATCTATTATCTATTATCTATTATCTATTATCTATTATCTATTATCTATTATCTATTATCTATTACACAGCGCAAAAAAAACTTGTTTCCTGTTGCATGGAGTTTTTCCATTGTTTCTTACTAATTTGGGTGCGCTGATTTCGAATCTATCCTCAGATTTTTTCTAGCAGCTCTAGTTAGTGAGATATAGGTACCGTGTAATTTTTTCAGTTTTTCCTCTACTTTTTCCATATTTTTGATCGTAATTTCTAAACCAAAAACCGATTGACATGATTTTCACCTTCTCGTATTAACAACACCTCACGGCTTCTTTTCCGATGCAACTTATTTTTATAAGTTTTAAAATTCCGCGGTAATTGGACCTCAAAGTCGGAAAATATGGAATTTTAAGGCGTTTTCTTTGATGGTCAAAACCATCAATTAACAAGTTAGGTGTATGTATAAGAAAGCCGACACATCAAGCAATACAACACAGCCAAATGATTTGGCGGAATACACATTCGCATCGAAATAATAGCAAAAATGTACCATAGTCATTTTCAGTCTTTTTCCTTAAAAAGTTAAGGGCTTCAAAATATGCTCTTTTATATGTTCCATTTATAGTCTAAAATACAAGCAATAAACAAAAATATTTTGAATTTTCGAAACAAAAAAAAAAATTAAAAACTTTGCATCTTTCTTTCTACAAATTCTCTCCCGCCATAGTGGCAATTGTCCATTTATTTATCTAACCAGTCAGTACGATCCTATGTACTTATAAACTTACATAATTGTTATGTTTAAAAGAATATGGATTATAAAAAATAAGGTTTAACTTTAATGGATTATGATGTTGACATTCATAAAACGGAAATGAGAAAGATAAACACACACAAACGTTGTCGCGCAGAAAATTTGTCTGTAAATAAATTTATTAAATGCGCGCACACGGGAGGAGAGATAACAAAAGGCAAAACATTAACAACGCACTCTCAGGAGGCGCATTAAAATGTGCCACTTAACGCATCACCCGAAACCGCGCCCGCTTCTGCCATAACCAACGCATTTACTTCAATCACTCGCTTTCCCACAGCTGGTGAATGCCATCACGTGCCGCACGCTAGTCCGCTCCAGTCGCCCAACTGCCCGCAAATGTAATTGAAACATTAAATACGCAGCCAAGCTGTAGATTGGCGAGCGTCGCTCGATGAGTGCCACGGCTGCGATGCTATTTTTCGCTGTGTGCGTAGCTATGCTATGCTGGCCAGCCCGAACGACCGCGCAGCCGAAAAGGGGCGGTGTTGGTGTGAACGGCAGGCGGCTGTAGCTCTCAGCTGATTTGTGCGGGTGGTCACTAGGCAGCGAGCGCGGAAATATACACAGACATAGACTGGGCAAGAGAGCGAGAGAGCGCGAAGGACTCCAAAACAGAGCACACAAAATGGAGGTGGCGAAAGCACGAGTTGGGCAGGCGGTGGAAACGAGTTATTTGCATAACAAACAATCTCTCTTGTTCGTTGTGTTTGTATATTGCCTCGCTGTTGTTGTTGTTGTTGTTGCTGTTGGTGTCCTTTACCACAGACAACATGCTGTGCATGGCTCGAAGGTACGAATGTCAAACGCGCCAAATGCAGCGCTGCGGTGAGCATGCGCTCTGCGCCCGGCACAACAAACATGGCTGCCAACATGAACACTTCAAAAAGGACGCTAAAACACCACACCAAAGCGGAATGCTGACAGCAACAACAACAATAACAATTGTGTGTGGCGGCTGCAAGTCGAGCGGCTGATAGTGCAGCTGGCGATTTCAGTTGCAGTTGAAAGTTCAAAGGATTCGCACGGTTAAGCGGACGATGGAATTCTTGGCGGCAGTGTCAATGACTGGAATTTGGTGTTGAGTTTGGGGCCGAGCCAAAGCAGAAAGGATAACAGTGAACTGCTGTCCGGGACAGGGGCGTGTGCAGAGTGGGAGTGAGCGCGCGTGAGTGTGTGTTTGTCGCGTGTTTAGCCGGTGGAGCAAGAGCGAAAAGCGGAAAGAGAGTAATTGCATCGCGTTGCTGCTGGTAGCGGCGGTGGACGTAAATGTCAAGTGTAATGCCACAATCGCAAATGCCTGCGCCTATACAGTAATAGCACAACAACTACGAGAGTAACAATTCCGGCATCCCACGGCAGTTGCAGGAGAACGGAAAGAGCGAAAAGAGAACGTGTGCCAGAAATGTTGGCTATGTGGCTGTTGCGTTCATTGCGTTAAAGTCTTAATCAGAAATGCGACTCGTGTATTAATTCGACTTTAAAGTGACGCCTGATCTGAAAACGAACATTGGCGGTGGCGAGCCGGCGGGCAACTTCAATTGTGGCGGCAACGTGTAGAAGCCGACGCAAGCGGCTCTTTCAAATGTAAATTACATTGAAATTATATATCGCCAGCACTCGACCAAATTTAATTTGCGCGCATTCGCTACGCTTTTCAGTTATGCGGCCGTTGACACTTCAAGGCAGTGTTAATTAAAAAGTCGGACGGAACTTTCGCTCCAAGTCTTGCTTAATAATAAAAAAGCGATTAATTGCATATTGTGCCAAAAAATGGTCACAACTTAATTTGGAAAATCCTCCACTTTTGCTTGTTTTAACGCTGTTGACTCCAGTTAGTGTTATAGAGTGTAGTCGCCAAATATTTATCAACAAAAATTCATTGAAATTATCTATAAAAATTAAAAATGCCTATGGTGATAAAAACAAATCAAAAATGTATAAATAAATCAAAATTCAACTTAATGAAATAAATGCATTTGTAAAGAAAACAAAGTTGTGTGAACAAATGTGCCAAATAGTAAGAATCAATTGCGAATTATTTACTTTGCAACTCTAAAAAGATAAAAATAATAAAAAAAAAATACTCAGTATACATCAAAATCATTGGTATAAAGTGCTAATAATCAGCGTACATAATAATCCCAACATCAACAGTACACGAAAAACAACTCGATATTGCATTGAAAACAGCAACAAAACCCCCATTTTTGGAATTTTCTTCTTGTGCCGGCGTATGTGCGTGTACGAGTGCTTGTGCCAAAAATATTACAAGTTATTTACCTTAAATTCCTAAGAAGCCTGGAGCACGTCTAACCAAATACAACCAATTCAAAAACCGCACAGCGAAAACAAAAGCACCATCGTCTGCGAGCAGAAGCCGAGCAAAACAAAAATCATGCGGATTAGTTGTCGTTTCGTTCTGTTGCTGTTGCTTTCGCATCTTGGTACGTTGCTCAATTTTAGCTCATACCGACATTTTCGTTTTGTGCATGCAGCAACTGACAAGCTGACGAAATCCCACCCAAAAACTCATTTGTTGCTCACTATTTGTCAAAATGCTGTAGGCGTATTTGCCTTGCGACGACAGACTTTTCTTCGTCGCAGCAATGGACGCAGGCGACATTTGTTTTCCTCATTAGTCTGATTAGTTTCAGATAATTATTATTTTGTCGCGTAACAAAACACGGGAATGTTCGATATATTGCATTGGAAACAAATTTTATTGTAATTAGATGCTACCAGCTCCCAAACCCCGTTGCTGCCGCTGTTTCGTTGAAGTTTGTGTATAGCACTAAAGAAAATTAAATTTTCATTGTTTCTTTAAAGTAATTATGATATATTTTTGCAGCTGGATTTGAGCTGCCATATACATATTTTAAGTCATCAGTCATTAGGTAAACCAAATCTTCCCAAAAATTTATAAAAAAATGTGTTGCATTTTCGAATTGATTGGGGTGAGCTTTATCCCTCTAGTTCTCAAGTTTTTAATCTTGTTAAAAAAAATACCAGTGATAGTTTTGTGGTAGAGAAGTAATGTTTGTTCGGGGGAAAAAATTGCATGTCAATAGGAGGCGTGATAGAGGGTGTATGAAAAATTGTTTTTTGTAACTAATTTAAATTTTTAATTTTTTTTTAATATATGTAAACATAAATAACGGATAACAGTTTCAGTTCATACGCCTGATAGACAACAAATAAAAAGGAGTAGGGCTAAGGCGAGGGGTAATGTCGTGGGGTAGTTTATACACTGCTTTTGGGGGGTGTATAAACTAGGAAAATTTATATATTGCGTTTATTATTATTTTTAAACGCCTTGTTATCTTTTCACACAGATGTCGACAAATCTATTCCATGAAATAAAGGACTAGGGGAGACTAGTTCTCTCATCTACCCCCACGGACTACGCCTTAGTATAAATTTTTGCAGTGACATGATCTTTTTTATATTGCGGTGTATCAAAATTTCGGTTCAAATAGAAAACTAATGCTTAAATAGCGAAAAAATATCATCAATGACCGTTAATTACACTACTCGACACGAAAAATGCTCCTAAAAATAAAAGTATTTTTTAGACTAATCTTCGGCTGCTGAACACGAAACTGAAAATTAAAAAATTTTCTTAAGAAGCGTTTTCGAAAAATCTTCGAAAAACACGATTTTTCCCTCTTATTTCAGTTATGAGCACATATCTCGTAAACCAACCATCCGACTAACAAAAGTGGGCCGTCGTTCAGAAGGCAATTAACTAACCTTTCCAACGATATATCGATTGTCCAAATCAGATGAGATTTGGTGAATTTTTGGACCATTTTCAAAAACTATACATTTTCGAATCGTTTTTTATAGATAAAATAAATGATCTCCTCTGGTTTTAAAATCTAAGATGAAAGAAAAATTTTTTAATTTTTCCCAGACCCATCCATATGTTGATATAGATGTGAAACTAGAGGTCATTTATAATATCCTGGCATAGTCAGTTTTTCATTTTCTGACCCAAAAACCTTTTTAAAGGACTTTAGAATTTTAAGGACATACACATTTCAAATATTTTTTAAATATCTGCGGTTATGCAATGATGAAGATATCATTTCATTTTTAGGGAGCACGCGATGAACCCATTTTTTGTCGAGTAGTGTTATTTATGCTTTTCATACCAAGCAGGCCTACAGACAATTTTTTTTTCTCAAAGATCACATTAACAGCTACTCACCAGTAATTTTTTTAGTTTTATTGAGGCTCACAATTTGTTTAAAATATTTTTTGTTTCTCACACAATTTCAAAAATAATTATTTGCTGGCTTTCTCACGAAACTTCAACTTTGTCTTACAATTACTGCGCAGAAAAAATGCTATCAATGCTTTTTAGTCGGTCAAACGGCATTTGGAAAAATTCAAATTGCCTGATAGATTTAACCAAAAAAATAGAAGTCACAAAATAACTATTATTTTTTACCGATAAAATAGAAGTCAAAAGTAACAGTTATTTTTGCCTGAAATGATAAAAGGCCCAAAATAACTTTTTTTTTAGTCGGGAAAAATAAAAGTTAAAAGATATTAACAGTTAAGATCTGACATTTTTGATTAAAACCATAACTGGTACGGTCCCTGTTTAAAAGACTTAAGTACTTTGACCGAATAGCAAAAGACAATAAATACAGAAAACCGCGACGTATGTTAGTCCTTTTTCTAATGATTGTCAAAATACAACAAGGTTTCGTTGATAAGGTGTTTTTTTGGACTTTAAAGTAGGAACTCATTTACCTGAGACCGTCGGTGCAGAAAATTTATGTCCCATTAAGGGCCGTAGCTAGGGGGGAGGGGGGCAGGAGGGGCCGGGGTTGGTTGTTTTGACCATCCCGAAATGTTAGAATATTCGTTTAATTTATTCGGTTTTGATTTTATTTGGGGAAGCTGCAAAAATGGAAAACAATCAGAAAATACAATTATTAGCAACGTTCCCGTGGACCGTGAGCCGCGAGTTAAATGCGACGCTCGAACCCAGGTTCAAGACTCCGTTGCTGCTAACATCGAAAAAAAGAAAAACAAAAATTTTTCTTTCGGCGGCTGTCCTCTCAGCAGGAAAAGGCAAAACCTCTGAGAGTAAAATTGCCTATGAAAAAGCTCCCAACTCGCCGTTCGGAATCGGCATAAAACTGTAGGTCCCTTCCAACCTTGTACAAAGTCGCACGCACAACATGGATGGTTGCGGGTTGCTAGGCCTTAGTCGCGGTATCGGGCTGTCGTGCCTGTCAATTATTATTATTATTCCCGTGAACGTGAGCTGGCAGCACTAATTTTGTATTAGCTGTATGTATTTTGTTAGTTAAGGACTTAAGACTATGGAAGCAGTGGCCTGAATTTTATTCTTTGAACGTAAAAAATAAATAAAGTTCCCAACAAGAAGCTAAAACTAAAACAACAAATTAAGTCCTTAACATATATTTTTTCAAAACGATTAGTTTTTGCCTTGAAAGTCCAAACTAAAAGAGTTATTCAAATGCCGAAGATTTACGATTTCCTCTTTCATTTTATATTCATATTTATGTCAAATTCATATTTGTTCTCTTTGTATCGTTGAAAGGATTTTAACCTTTAAGAAAATCAAAAATCAGAAAACGAAGAACTAAGTAAGTATGCAGTGTGACTATGCATGATATATAGTTTCTCGTCTATGTCGTTTTTTATGGATATCGATAAAAGAAAAATTATAATTAATTGGCATTAAATGACACTCATACGCCACGTTGTGTTGCGCAAAAAAATGCACATATCGCAATAATAATAATTATTATTTTAGGTCTCTGGTTGGCAATGCCCACTTTGGATTACTTTTTTATGCGTTTTGCGTACATTTATTTTGATCAGACAGTCTATTAAGGTAAATTGGTTTTGCAGGCTTAGACGTAGCCACCAATTCAGATTTAGTTTGAAGATTTCAATATTGTAAAATTCTTAACGAAAGTTCGACAGATTTGAGTAACTGCGAAAAAAATTTTATGACGTTTTACAATGCCGTGAAGTTATAATCAAATCAATTTATCTATCATCTAGTCTGAATATCCATAAATAACAATGATATCCATACTTACTGTGACGCACACTTTTTGTTCTCTTTCATTTGTTCATATTTGCACCAATAAATTTCCTAAACGAAATAGAACAGAAAACCCAAAGAATCCGCATTCTTTATTTGGCAACTGCTCCAAAATAATTCAATCCAATTTACAACCGAACCCTACAAGGCCAATGCAACCCACTCCGTTTTCAATACCGAAAGTGTAAATTAATAGTCGCCTTATCACATTTAAACGAGACCACAATTTGATGGCGACAAATTCCCCAACAACAAACAATTTTCTTTTATAGTTTTCGTTTGCATATAAATTGCTGGTAATAATGCGAAATTATTTCTTTCCCTCGTCGCACTTGTGTTCGCTCGTCACACACTGCTTCCATGTTGTCATAAAAATAACTCATATCTACATTTGAACACAACAAATTTGCATATTTTCCCATATTACTCGTAATCGTAAATGCGGAGGGTTTCAGCAAAAAAAAAACCACAACAACAATCGCAACGAAAACTCAGTTGCAGGCTGCTTCCGCAGGCGATTTTAAAGCAGATCAACTTGTTTTGATGCAAACCATTACGAGTTGCTGAAAAATCACAACGAAATGCCCCGCTGTGAATTAAGTGGGGGGGCCGGGTGGGCCGACGAACGTCGCAATTTAATATTGTATAGTATGTCGCAAAGATGTGTTGCGAAACTAATCAGGACCGACTAATGGACAGTGTACTGGGAATTGTGTTTCCTCATAAAGTGTGACGCAGTGACCGAAATGTATTCACATTGGCACGCACACGCCCACACAGTTTCGTGCAGTGCCAAATGCGAAAAAAGAAACAAAAAACAAGATATAGCTAAAAATAAAACCCGGTAAAAGCAACAGCAATGGAGAAAAACCATTTCGCTGCTATTCAATATTATTCGAAATGTATGGGACAACGTCTGTCATACGGTTTTATTTCTTTTTAAGTAAAAGTGTGCTTAGAAAAACGCATTTAACGAAAATAAATAACAGGGAAACGTGATTTTGGAAATATGGTTGGGACATGCGTGTACAATATATGTATGTACTAAGTGGTATGCGACGATCTTGAATTTGTGAAATGCTTGTGCTATATTTTTTAAACTGTATATATATTTTTTCGCAATCTTTCTTAGACAGACATTTTATAAGAAAGTTTTCCAATTTTTAGTTTTCTGTTGAGACCGATACACTTTTGAACGATACACGACCATCGACCAGATCAACGGTCAGAATTATACACCAAGAAAACTCACTATAAATTGTATCCCATTGAAACGTTATGACTTTCATTCTCAAAATAGAGATGGTATTTGTCATTACCAAATGAGAAGATGTCTAAGAAACTTGTTCCTAGGTTCTATAAAATCTGTCAATTGATATCAATAACATGATGCATCCCTAACCTTCAAATTGACTCTTGTACTTGTATACCTTATGATCAAAAAATAATGGGAATTTTGAATGTTGAATTGCCGCGCGCGTGCCTAAAATTTTGTGTTAAAAATAAAATTTCGAGTGCCGATTCGTTTAAAATGTTACAAAAGGCGTATGGTGAAGCGTGTATGTCGAAAACACGAGCATACGAATGGTATAAAAGGTTCAAAGGCGGCCGAGATAGCCTAGAGCACGATGAGATCCCTGGACGGCCATCAACGTCTGTTACCGAAGAAAAAATCGAATCGGCGAAGCAAATCGTGTTGGAAAATCGTTGTGTATCGATTAGAGAGATTGCTGTGTTGTTGAGCATCTCATTTGGATCGGCCGAATACATTTTAACTGATATTTTGAGCATGAAACGCGTCGCTTCTCCGCTGATGCCAAAAAAGCACCAGCGTTAAAACAGCGGAATTTTTGGCCAAAAAGTTCGACCAATGTCATCAGCCAAGCACCATACAGTCCCCGTGTGACTTTTTCTATTTCCCAAACTCAAATTGCCATTGCGGCATAGAGGCCATAAAAGACAATTCGCTGCATGAGCTGAAGGCCATACCTTTGGCGGCCTATAAAAAATGTATGGAAAATTGGATCAAACGTTGGCATACATGCATTGGCGCAGGAGAAGAGTACTTTGAAGGGGATAATAAATAAATTTATTAAAAATTGAAATTTTGTTTTTTTTTAAAATGTTTTTTTGATCATATGGTATACAACAGGTATACAATCGAAACAGCTGGGAAATTTTAATGACCTCGCATTTGTTTGCTTATGTGAGCGCATGCAAGTAATAAGACAAAAAGTAAGTAAAGCAACATATCGCTCCTTCGCTGCAAGAACGTCATAACTCAAAACTACATCATTCCGAGAAAATTCAATTTTAAAGTTTACCATTACAGGGAGTTCAAGGTATCAAAAAATTTTTCATGTCGTCTTGTGAGCAAAGTATTGAATATTTTACAACGTGGTTTTGACAGATTAAAGATCATATGCAGATACCCACAGGGTTGCTATAAACTGAAGCAACTGAGTTATGACGTTCTTGCAGCGAAGGAGCGATATGTTGTTGCCAACAGGGAATCTAAGTTAGAAATTTAGAAAGATAATTTTATGAAAGACTCGATTACAAGAATAATAGTGGGGTGTTGAATCAGATGGGAATTCTAACGGTTTTTAATAATTTAAATTAGATTTGAAATAGTTATTAATTAATCAGCTACGAGGGTGGATCAAGCAAGATTTTCACAATTTTTAATTTTTATGTTTCAACGTAATCTTCTTCTAGTAAAACACACTTTTCCCAATGATTCTGCTATTTTTGTAACCTCTCAAAAAATATGCTTCGTCAAACTCTTCAAAATACGCTTCTGTCAGAGACCTAAAATAATTATAATCCATATTTTTGGGAATGAAAAAATTGCCCTAATTTAAGAAATTTCTATATTTATTGCTTTATAATAATTATTCCCAATAAGAAATCTTTCACGTCGCCTATAACTATTATCATGTAATAAATATTTTTGAGTTGCATAATAACTCTTATAAGTAACACGTATATTTTTCGTTGTCGATAAATATTATTTTGGAATTTTTGTTTTTTACATTGCTTTATAACTTTTATTTATGACATTTTTAATTTACGTTGCCGATAACTATTATTTTGAGAAATTTTTTTTACGTTGCTTCATAACTTTTATTTATGATTTGTTTCATTTACGTTGCCGAAAACTATTATTTTGAAAAAAAAATGTTTCCGTTGAATTACTACATTTTGGATATGAATTCATTTTTAATTGTTTTAAATTGACAAACGCAAATTAACTGCAGAAACCTTATTTCCACCAACAACTAAATAATTAAAAATAAATTCATACTCAAAATGTGGTAAGGCAACGTAAATCAGAAAATTTTTTTCATAAAAGTTATGAGGCAACGTAATACAAATTTTCTCAAAATAATAGTCATCGGTAACGTAAATAAAAAAAGTCATAAATAAAAGTTATGATGCAACGTAAAAAATATTTTCTTAAAATAATAGTCATCGGTAACGTAAATAAAAAAGTCATTAATAAAAGTTATGATGCAACGTAAACAAAAAAATCCCAAAATAATAATTATCCAGAATGAAAAAAATATTTATTTCTCATAACAGTTATTATGCAACGTAAAAATTAACTGTCGCAAATAATAATTATAATCAACAAATAAAATTTATGTTGTATTGTAATAGTTACATTGAAATTAATTTCTTAAACATCTTATAATAGTTAAGTCCCTGGCTTCTGTCTCGACGATAACCTCTCCGTGTGAGCTGCATTTTTTTCCCCGCCACATTTTCATGTTGGGGAACAAAAAGAAGTCCTTGGGAGTTCATGCAAATTGGCCGCGACAATGCCGAATGAATGTGCTGGTGCGTTATCGTGGTGAAACAGCATTTTTGTCTTAGCCAAATGGGGCCGTGTCCGCGTACTATCACCCTTTCGGTCCGATTCAATTCAGCACAACAATTTTTTAAGAAGTCTGCTGGATATTATCTCCCAAACTTATAAGCGAAAATAGTGATAAGATTTCCAGAACTTTCAACATTGGTATATAGTACGAAACTGTATGATATGCATAAAGCGTCTATGCAACTATCATTATAAATGTTTGGACAAGAAGAAATTGAATGAATGCAAAGTGTGAAAATTGCTTTCGCATCACACTATGTGGACGCAATGAAACTGTGTCACACGGATGATGCGGATTGCTCGGCCCACTCCGCACCGCACTTGCCAGTGGTGACCAAATGAGTGTATAACGGTTGATTGATTAATTTTCAAAGTCATATGACAGCTGCAACCATTGATTTGTCAATGTATGTGTGTGTGTGTGTGTGCCTTCAATTCTCTGCTGCGAGTACATGCAGACATGGCAACATTGTGGTCCTTTAATTTTCACCGCAATTTGAAAACATTACAAAAGTTGTACGACTTGGACTTGCATGCACAACGAACCTTTTGCAAAGTTTTCGTTTTCGGTTTTGTTTTGTTGAATCTCTATGACTTTTTATCACTTCAAATTGCTGTGGGCGAAAAGCGAAATAGCTGCGGAGCGGTAGCAGCGAGCTGAGGGTGTACGTGCGAGATGCAGAAATCGGCGGGTAAAGTCGGTCTATTAGTTGCTGTCCATATAAATACCAAAGTTTGGTAGAAACTTTCGACACAAACGGAAAATAGCAGCAGAAACTTTTGCTGCCGCTGCCATTGTTGCTACTTTGACTGTAACATGCCATAAGCGCACACACACACACAATTTGTGTAATCACAGCAAGTTTCGCGGGATTAAGGCGGGGTTGGAGGGGTGTCTAAGTAAAGACCTCACTCTCGCTTCCATTGGCGGCGACTTTTGTGTCTGTAATTACACAATTGCTCGAGGTATTTTCAGTGGCAGTGGCAGTGGCAGTGGCAGTGTAGTTACAGCAAGTTTGTGGTTAGCTGGCATTCTGTGCTACATGGAAGCACCACTGTGCAACACTGTGAGCATTAACAGTGAATGCGCAGCCACTTGCCCACACGAGTAATTTTCTAATTAAAAGTATTTTTATTAAATAAGTGTTGCGCATACGCCATGACTGCCAGCTCTGCCGGCACACACAGCGCCCCGATAGATAAACTGAGTGAGGAAGGCGGGCGGGGCAACCCCACAGCGTGTAATGGCAATCAAATGGCCATCTAAAGTCTCACTCGTGCACTCGTACATACTCGAACAGCCCCATTAAAATTCACAAGAAACCACACAAGCATCTTTCCAGCGCAACAGGTCGTCGCCATGAGGAATGCCGTTGTTCTGCCGTCCCACCACCCCCCTCTGTGCGACTTGTGTTTTTGCGTCAGTCTCACTTTTCAATATTCTAATCCGCCGTAAACCAAATCTTGGTGCGCTGCCAATGTTGCCGTCTGACCTACTTACCGCTGTTTGTGTTGATGTTTAACAAAAAATAATCATAATAAAAGAGTAAAAAGCCGATAATGCGGATAATGAAGGAAAAGCGGCACGAATATCTAAAACGTTCAAAGTGTTTTTTGCTTTCTCTTTATTATGTTTTATCCGATTGTTGTTGCATATTTTTGCAAAGACGTGCGCTACTTTATATTTCTTCGGGTCGGTTTATTTAACTCAACATTTCAATACGGAAAGCTGGAAAAATGACAAAAGCAAACACCTATACAAACAGACACCAACCATCCACACACACACACACACACGCACATAGAGCCAGGCAGGGGGCTGCAGAGAGCATAACCAACGTTTGGCAAGACACACGCAGGCACGCTAAATTCTGCCGGAAGTGTGCAAAAAAAAAAAGTACAGCAAAAGCAATGAGAGCAACAAAAACAACATCTCTAACAACAGAGCGGCGCGTCGCTCGAAAACAACTTTACGCCCACACAGGAGCGAAAAGCAGGAAATTCAATTTTAAGATGAAAATTTCAAAAGTCAATATTGTCTGATACAAGCACACAACAATTTCTGCAAAACCAGCAACAATAATGGCAAAAACGAGACCGGCACACAGCGCACGAAACCGAACAAGCGCCGCTCGTGCCTGCCATTTCTTATGGCAAAGGAGCAAAACCTTAAGGAAACATTGAATTGCTGTAAACATGTTCTTTGATTTTTGCTGCTGTTGCTTCGCTTGGCGTCGTTTTTGCTTGTGTTGTTTGTAGCTGCTGCCGCCACTGTTGTTTTTCCTTATCAGTCGGCATCGTCTGTTTGCGTTTAAGAGACCGGAAAATTGTGCATTTTTTATGGGGCACAAGATACGCAAAGTTGAAATTGGTTTTGCCAGTTCGGGCTGTTAAGTAGTTGCAATGAAAATGTAAAATGTGGTCGATGGCTGGTGTTGCGGGCGGTTTGGCAGTTCTGTGTCGGGGGTTTGTTTTTTTTTAGGGATGTGTATTCGGTGTAAAGTGTGTACATTTAGCGAATGCTAATTTTCAACCGCTATCGGTTAGGCAAACTGCAATTTGACAATTAAAATGAAGGCAATTTGTCGCAATCGCTTGACTTGAGCTATGCGATTTTGTTAACCGGAATTGTGAAGTTTATTGGCAATATCGGAGAATTTGTTTGAAATGCAAGCAATTTGTTATTGTTGAAGTAGGGGTTGTTTAAATTCATTCGTTCATCCAGCAAAGCAAATAACTACAATGCAATTTGAACGGTTTTTACTTTCTGCGGAATTCGTGCTAAAAGGATTCAAACAATGTGGTTTTCGTGAAATCTGTAAAAATGAGGTCAGAAAAAAGTATGTTTTATTTTTTCTGGCCTCATTTTTTACAATTTCTACAAAAACCCAATTGTGTGAAACGTTTTAGCATGAATTTCGTTGAAAGTAAGAATTGTTCAAATTGCATTATATTTGCTTGTCTGGAAATGGGTGTAGTGCATCACCTTAACCCATTTAACCCTTCTGTCAATACGAAAAATTTCCACCTATCATCGGGTTTCGTGTAACTTTTTTGAGAACTTTAAAATATAATAAAATTTAGATGTATGAATCTACAGACTGAGATCGAAAACATGTATGTTTCCCCTACCTGACATATTTTGGTCCTGAAAGTTCAAAATAGAAAATTTATTTAAGGGGTCATTCTCATGCGCGGACAGGAAAAATGGACATTTTTCAGAAATTATTTCCTTTGTGAATACGAGGAATTATCAAAAAAAGATATTCCACTTTAATTTATTCATTGTTATGGTACAAAAATAAAAAAAAATAAAAAATTTTTTTTAATTTTTTCAAACACTTTTTTTTGATTAAAGACACGGCTTCTGCCGCGTCATGGTCAGCTGGCGGGGATTGTTTTGAGTCACAGGATTATCTGAAACATAAATTTCAAAGAAATTCTTAATCAGTATGAACGTACCTCTCGCCCGTAGTAAATTTGAATTTTTTCATAAGAATCTCACAAAATGGCAGGCATTGGAAGATAGAGCAGTAAAAAATTGTTGTTTTTGAAGATTTTATCAATGAAAAAAAATATGACATTTTTAACATATCAGAGTGAATTTGCTAGGGACGATAGCTAACAGTATGTAGAATGACGTGACAAAATCGCAGAGAGATCGGATGAATGGTTTTTTTTAAATCATCCCCGCCATTTCAAAAAAAGGCGTTCCGAGAAAAACACGTTTAAAGTTTTGACTAACTGATTGAATCCTTGCTAGAAACCTTGACCGCTCGTTATATAAATGCCTGTAGAAGCCGAAATACTTGAAATTTTCCAATAATTTTGACAGCACCTTCTTCAAGGATGATACATTCCAAATATGTTAAAAAAAAAAATTAATTTTTAAAAAATTTCACATGAGAATGACCCCTTAAAGGAGACAGTTTTTCTCTTTTATTTGATACCCATATCTTCATTATTGCACAACCGCAAATATTTTAAAAAATATTTGTCCTTAAAATTTTAAAGTCCTTAAAAAATCACTTTGGGTCATAAAATGAAAAACTGACTATGCCAGGTAAATTACCTCTAGTTTCACGCCTATATCAACATTTCGATGGGTGACGGTGTAATAAATGTAAAGTTGGTGTTTTCACTCAGTGCATCAAAACTTTGTCATTTTTCTTTCGATTCCATTGAGGGTAGGCTTAATATTTGCACAAATAATATATTTTTCATCTTAGGTTTTAAAACCTGAACCTAGATACATGTATTTTATCTATACTAATATTGAGGCTTATATCTATAAAATTCATTCAAAAATTTATGATTTTTGAAAATGGTCGAAAGTTCACTTTTTTACAACTTTCATCGCCACTAATTTCTCCAAATCTCATCTGATTTGAACAATCTGTATATCTCTGGAAAAGCTAAGGTATTATTTTCTGATCGACGGACATCTTTTGTTAGTCGGATGGTTCGTTTACAAGATATGTGCTCATAACTGAAACAACAGGGTAAAAACTGGTTTTTCGGAGATTTGAAAACGCTTCTCACAAAATTTTTTGATCTTCAGTTTCGTGTTCAGCGGCCCATAGTTAGTTAGTCTAAGAAACACTTTTTTTAGGTGCATTTTTTGTGTCGAGTAGTTTTTTTGATGATTTAACATATATGCGACGGTTTTAAATTAAATTTCTGTACTAACTAAAAAATATTTCGGGGGTTTAACCCCCAAACCCCCCTGTGTGCGCCACTGAATACGAAGGTACCCGGGTAGCTTCATGCAATTTGTATGGGAAAAGTGAAAATAATAGCGCACAAATTTTAAAAACCAATGTTAGCTTTTAAAACAAAGCATTATTTATTGCTAATACAAATTAAAAGCATTAAACACTTATTAATAGTGCAATAATTTCAGCATTTTCTTGTTTTACGTTTTTTGCTTACAATGATCGGAATAGATATAGTACGAGTCATGGGCTTTTGGCCGGTGGTCGGAGTCTCGTTTTGTTCCTGACGACGTTTGCAGAAACGACGTCTGTCTGTGCTCAAAAAACTGCTTCAAACCCGTTTTTAATGTAAAAATGTTGATAACAAGGACGTTGTTTTGCCTTTTCTGAATTTTCGGCATCAGCGGCGCACACAGGGCTTTATTTTAAGAGGCGTTCTGCATACAACTTTTGACCCCAATAACCATTTGAAATCACTGCGTCACACATAATTTTTGTAGCTAGCAGATATTTGGGGGGTTTGAACCACGAATACCCCCTCGCGTGACCTTCTCAAGATATTCTCCACGGCGTCTGACTTTTTTGTGGTATCTACTTAATTTATGTTTAAAGCAAATAATATATGCTATCAAGCTGCAAAAATTGAGCATATTAGCTACCACTAGCCACCTTTTCGTTTAATGATTAGTAATGAAATGGGTCAACCATTGAGCCGTAAGGTCTATCCACCTTTGTACTATTGTAAATACGAATGAGTTTGGTTTTGGGTTGTCACCTGACACTGCTTTGCCGTGGCGCATAGTTGGATAAACAACCCAGCTTCATAGCTCTTTGGAAAGTACAACTCCAAAGATTTTGTCGCTATGAAACCGAATATCGTTGACTTTAGGGGTCGTATATTAATTTTTAACACCTAAGTGAGATTTTTTGCGAATAGGTATTCCGAAAGTACCTCAGAAGTAAAAAAAGTGGCTGGAAAAAGGCAAAAAGGCTGCAGCATTGCGGCCACAGGGTTTAAACCTTAAAGCTTTGAATCAAAATTTGTGCTTTTGCTACTATTGTCTTACGTTGACAATTGGCTAGTCTTCCAGAGTAGGCCTCTCTTTTCTAAGAAAACAAAATTCTGGAGTAACACGAATGTAAAGTCGATGACGAAATATGATGATGAAATACAACTCTGAATGCAAATTTCATATTTGGTCCACTACTTCTTTGAATAAACTTGCTTTGACTCGAATATGAACGAGTAATTTCACGCTGAAACTGTATTGTTTTGCTGTATTTTGTATAAAGGCACCCGGGTACCTTCGTATAGAACAAAGGGGTAGTGTTCAAAAATCGGTTCTAAAAGTTATGTAGAAAAAGATTTCTTTCTAAGTATATAAGATCTCTAATAGATAGTAAATTGATTTTTATGAAGATACTTAAAATATCAGCATAGCTTTCCTTGGCCAAAAGTAGGATCTTTTTACCTCAAAAATGCAAAGGTATCCAGGTACCTTCGTATTGACAGCAGTGTTAAGGGAGTGCATGACGCCTGCGCCACACTTTTTTGCTTTACAATTATCTGCAATTGCTTATTTATTGATTCACCTGACACAGGAAGCAGGTTTTTATGGTAGCTATGGCTTTTATTTTCAGCCTTTCTCGAAATTCCACATTTCAATCGACCAACATACCTTAAGGGGGTCATACGTGTAAACGGTTTATTTTTGGAATCGCGCATACGCCGGAAAAAATTAATGCAATGTAAAATTTTTTTTCATTCATTTATTAATCCTTTGCGACCGTATTAATTTTATATATGGGTGTCATGCTGGTCGAAATTAATTTTCGTTGAAAAAACAGTAATACACAGTATGCAAGATTGTGAAGGAAAAATAAAATTGAATTAAAAAATAAAATAAAAAAGATAAATTAAAAGCTTTGATGGCTGAGAGCAGACGTACGGTCGCAAAGGGTTAAAAGGTAGCAGTTAAAGGTAGCAGTAAAAGGTTGGCGTGCTCAAAATAGCGGCGGTGGTGGGGGTCCAACGTTGAGCCCAAATTCTAGTAGAAGTTGTGCCGGCGCCCCAAAAATCATCTGAAAAAATATTGCTATTAGTTATTACGAAAAATGTATGTACCTTCTAAAGTAACAAACAAAAAAAAATATTTTCTCCAAAATACAAAAATACGCTCCAACCGAAAAAATGACCTTTTTTTTCTTAATTTTCGGAAAATGGCGCCGCGGATTTCGCCAAAAACAATGAATCTTTTAGTTACTTTAGAAGTTCTATGTTTCAAAAAGTTGCTGCCCAAATTTTAGATCAGCGGGACTAAAACATGCCGAGATATTCTACTTCCATAATCAAAAACCAGTGTTTCGAAATAATTCGGTTTAAACTTTGCGTTACCGATATCATGCGGAACGAATTGACCATCAATAAAGCGCTGCTGCAGGCGAGCGGGTCATCAGAATTAAACCCCACTTGAGGGGGATATTATTAAGACCCCCTGTAGTCTATTTCACAAAAAAAAAATTTTGAAAATTTTGTAAATTTACAAGTATTGACCCCCCCTTAACCAGTATACGAGATGTGAATCGATGTGATGCAAAATGTTATTTTCTCATATTGGACGAATGCTTTAAAAAAACAATATCTTTTATGTTTATCCTGAATATACTTTAAGCAATAAATCGTTACATAAGATGTTTTAACAAAATCGAATGTGAGGGTTGAAATCATTAAATATCCCTGAATTCAGCTCAACTCAGCGAGCAAGTCCCGACTCTGAGCACAGTTCCCGCAGTCTGTTTGTTTCAGGCGAAAAGTGGCAATCATTACATACTTTTGGCGAACCAAAGTGAACATTCTGAATACGTAATGTTCGACTGTAATAAAACGGGTTGGAAAAGCCATTCCGTGGGTGTTGAGAATTCTTCACAGCACAGCGAGAATTACTCATAGACTTTGGCGCATCGCATTGTTCGCTCAACTTTTCAAAACCACCACTGACAAGGTTGGCAATCGTCAACATTAAAATATTTTTATGCTTTTACGCAACACTAGCAAAGTACACTTTACCATTCTCTTAGACAACGAGCCAGAATGCAGCAGCCGCTTTTGGGCGGGTGGCATCGGCCTCATAAACAACATTAAAGCACAGCATTTCGATATGGAAAAAGTGTGCGTTAAAAATGTTTTTATGGCTAATATAAAAATGTCTTCAGCACAGTGCGGAATGTGACTGTTTGTTTGGCGGTGTATGTGTGTGTGTGTGTGTGTGTGTGCGTACTTACTTACGGGAACAATAATTTAAAGGAGTTGCCAAAGGGGACTGCAGCAAAGACAAAAAGAAAAACGAAAACAAAGGCGAATGGCAACCAGGAAAATGTATAAACGACGAAACCAGAACGAAACGGAAATAGCAGAAAAGTCGCTGTTTCCCTGGCCGACAGCAAAGAGCTTCGCTGGGGCGGAGTAGAGTGGAGCTTGCTTTGCCTGAAATGTGCGGCGCACGGCGTCTCTATTTAAGCCGCTGGGCATTACGGCCGCATTTGCAGTGGCATACAAACACGTACACATGCAGACGGCGAGTAAAATCACACAAGGAAGGACCGAAAAAATTGCTGGCAAATTGTAGACGCAGCTAGAGAATGCAGAAAAAATGTAAAGAAAAGCAAGGAAAGCAGAAACCCTCTTAAGATTTGTGCTTGCAATTTTTTGCGAGCGTGTCTTTTGTACTACACTTGGAACAATCGGAGCGACGGAGTTGTGGGCATGCTGGATTTTGGGGAAGGGTGAGACAAAAGCCCCGAATGCCATAAACATCTGCTCATTGTGTAAAATGAAACAAGCAAATGCAGATAATTGCGAGACAGGAAAGTGTGGCGTACTCCCAACCCTTCTTGGGTGAATGTGGGCAGTGCGGGACTAAGACGGATATTCGAGTGGTGTTGAATGATGGCGGTTGGATGAAGTTGCTGTTATGCGATATCAGTGATGGCTCAAGAAAAGACTAAAAAAAGTGTTAAGAAAGCAGATAAGACATAAATGATGTCGTATGTCGAGCGGCGTGCCAATACATATTTATAAAGTTTTGCACGGTTTCCTTTGAGAATTGCTGATATCTTTGCAATCAATGAAGTGCTCTGCGTATTTGCTTGGGGATGGCCTCAGACAGAGATTTCGCAAAGCAAAACATAAAGAATTGAATGAGCATAAATAGTACAAATGATATGCAGTACAAGCGTGCAAATCATGCTTCATGGCTCGGCCTTGCGTGCGTTAAAATTCTATTGAAAGTGTGTCTCATACTCCCATACATGCATGACGAACCTTGGAAACTCTTGAACACTCTGCTCAGATGTGCTGTGGGAATCTGCATTGTCGCAGTTATAGCTGCAGCATGTGGTATTGAAAAGAAACCATTAACCATTGCATGCAAATTAATGCACACACACACACATACACGATGTAAGAATACTCTGATATGAAAAGAACGCTTACGCACGCTCACTCAATGTGACAGGCTGTGACAACCGGAGGAGAACTAAAAAAGAGTATTTCAATCGGTCTTGACCGACTTATCTTTACTCTGTAAACACCAGTGCCCGACCGAATATTCCGCTTCGGTATTCGACTTATTCGGTCAGTTATACATTTTCTGCTTCAGCTGCAGCTTCGGCTTCGGCCAAAATAAACGAAAACTTTAGCCGATAGTATTCGACTTGTAATGCAAGTCACTTTGCTCTATTTCAAAGTATTTGATCAAATATCGGGTTTTATCCATATATCGGACATCAAGATTGCGATGAATAAAAATGATCTCAAACAGCTTTTTATGCCAATTGAATTTTTAAATTTGTTGTTTTTGTTAGAAACTGAACTGTAAGAATGTTTTTGGCTTTTTTTTTATTAATATATGTATATATCATTATAATATACATATAATTATAACGAAGAAGTGAAATAAATTTAGAACTTTCTTTGTCGATGTGCAGATCTACATGACTGAAGCTCACGCTTCCTCATAGGCCTTACAGAGATAACTATAGTAAAATTATCGGACCTCTTAATTTCATCTGAGAGAGTAGATGGTTTAACAAAGACAGCCCCTTGACTGTTGGTGATCGCTGAATAAATCATTTAAATCGGTTCAGTAGTTTCCGAGATACGATGTTTTCTCGCTTACTTAACTACTACATACATCTACAAGTGGGGAGCCAATGGTATAGAAAATTGCCAATTTCGTATGGCAGCCCCCTTAAGACTTGGAGATAGCCGGTAGGTATGTTTAGAAGAAACATTCGGAAGGGAAAATAAATTGATGTCGGTCATACATTTGACACGTCTGGGGGCAACCTGGGAGCAGTGGGAGCCTATTTTATAAAAATTACCATTTTGTATGGGAGCCCCAACAAGAGTTGGTGATAGCGTATAAATATGTTTGAAAGAAATGTTCAGTAGAGAAAACTAGTGGGGGTCATTCATATATTTTAACCCTCTCAGAGCAACTTCTGACCAGCTGTGGAGAAATTTTTCTAATTTCCCAGCTTTTTTGTGAACTTTGACCTCGATGCGACGCCATTTAGCCACACCCTAGCCCCAAAATTTGTTGGCTCATGCACTTTTTCACCAAACCGCATAAAATGAGAGGTTGTGGAGCATCGAAATTGAAAAATCGTGCACTAAATCCAGTCTAATGTATATCATCACTACATACAAGTATATAAAGCAAAGTCGCAAAGTCCCTATGTATCCTTATAACTTGAAAACGACTGGACCAACTTGGATACTTCCTTCGGCAGGTTTGTTCGAAATTGTTACGTGAAGGTTTATAAAAAAAAAAGTCGGGAAAACGGGGCGTGGCACCACAAGAATACATTTTTAGACAATAACTTTGGAACCATAAGTCACACATCAATTAAATTTGGTACAAACTTTCTATTTGATCATATCCTTCAATAGAGGGAATGGGATGGGTATTGAACAAAGGGGTGTGGCACCGCCCATACAACTCAAATCTTTTAAATGGAATAGCTTCGGCATTGTAAGTCGCACAGCATTGAAATTTGGTGCACCGTCGTTTCATAGATGTGTCATTCTACTGTTAAATTTTGATGGGCGTTGAACAAGGGGCGTGGCACATTTTTTATGACCCAACATTTCAGCAGAACTGTAAGTCGCACATCAATGAAACTTGGTACGAACCTACCATTTAGTCATATCTTTCGACAGAGGGAATGGGGCGGGTATTTAACAAGAGGGCGTGGCTCCGCCCATACAACTAAAATCTTTTATATGGAATAGCTTCGGAATTGTAAGTCGCACAGCATTGAAATTTGGTTTGACATCCTCCCATAGAAGTGTCATTCTACTGTTAAATTTTGATAGGCGTTGGACAAGGGGCGTGGCACATTTTTTGTGACCCAAATATTTCGCTGAACTATAAGTCGCACAGCAATGAAACTAAGTACGAACCTACCATTTATTTATATCTTTCGACAAAGGAAATGGTGCTGGTATTGAACAAGGGGGCGTGGCACCGCCCATACAAGCCAAATCTTTAATATCGAATATCTTTCAAATTGTAAGGTGCACAGCATTGAAATTTAGTATAGCGTCGACCCATAGATGAGTCATTCTACTGGGAAGATTTGATGGGCGTTGGACAAGGGGCGTGGCACATTTGTTGGGACCCAAATATTTCGCTGAACTATAAGTCGCTCATCAATGACACTTAGTACGAACCTACCATTTTCTCTTTCGACAGAGGGCATTGTGCGGATATTGAATAAGGGGCCGTGGCCGTGAAACTTAGCAGCAGCATTGCTTATTTGAGGGTCTCGATTGCGTTAATCAGTAGCTCCCTCCTCTTCCTTTAGTTGGTTTTCTTCGTCAATTTGCCATTTGCCACATCGCCATTGATTCGCCATCTCGCGTATTTCATTATAAAAAAACAACAAATGTCGTGCGGGACGAAGTTCGCCGGGTCAGCTAGTCTTATATATAAAATTCTCGTGTCACAATGTTAGTTACTATACTCCTCCGAAACGGCTTGACCGATTTTTATGAAATTTTACTTGCATATTCAGTAGGTCTGAGAATCGGCTACTATCTATTTTTCAGGGGGCGTGGCACCACCCATACGAGCCAGATCTTAATAAAGGGAATAGTTTCGAAGTTATAAATCGCACAGCATTGAAATTTGGTATAGTGTCGTCTTATGAATTTGTCGCTGCACTGGTAAAATATTATGGGCGTTGGACAAGGGGCGTGGCACTTCTTGAAGCGAACACAATTTTTTAATAACTTTACAACTACAAGTCACACATCAATGATATTCAGTATGCACTTATTATTTAGTCGTGTCCTTCGATAGTAACAATGTGATCGGCTCAGGACGGAGGGGCGTAGCACCTCCCATACAACCCAAATATTTAATATTGATATCTTCCGATATCAGAAAATAATTCAATTTGAAAAGTGTTTTAAGAACCTATTTTACGGCAAAATATATTTTATTCATTCTTGAAAGTATGCAATCAAGGTGAAAAATTAAAAAATTCACAAATGCAAAACATACATCTATTATTACATTTTTAATGCAAAACTAAAGGATCCTAATGCAATTTCTGTTACTCTTTGCGAGTATCAAAGTTGACGTAAATGATTAAATGTAAAATCTGAAAAATCGAGCCAACACACTTGTTGCTATAGCTTTCCAAAAATGATCAAAATTGCAAATTTAAGACTGAGTCATTGCGAAACTACAAAAGTTTAAGAAAAACAAAATAGTGATTTCAATTCAGCATACCATGGTTAACATACCTGGTAAGCATACCAGATTTCATGAAGAACAGACCACTCCTTCTAATTTGGGCCCGCAGTTGTGTGGAATCGAATCACTGTGCGTTCGTTCAATTATGAAATTAGTCCTAATGGTTCTATGCCAGAAAAATTTTCCAAAACCTTGTCTCCCAATTTTTAAATTATTCGCTTTAAGTCAATGCAATATTTCTCATTGTTGCGTAATATTCATCTTAAAAGAGAAACATTCGCCACTGTCCTAAACCTAGATGTCATACGAGTAATATTTAAGCAGTGTTTCACTCTGAAAGCGTCTAGAAATTCCATGAAAAATAAGTATTTTTGACAAAAGTTATTATTTCCAAAGAATGCTATAAAAATATTAACAATTTCCAATTTTTAAAAACGGTCATACAAAAAACAATAAAATGAATAAAACACGGTGAATCTGTGTTGTGGCATAAACCGGCACAACGTCAAAATTTCTCGCCAATACAAAGCAATAAAACATGAAACAAAGACCGAAAAAAGAATCATAGAACAAGACAACCAGATATGAGGCCAGCACTGTGCGGAGATTTACCACCGGAAGTGTGCAAGATTTGTCATAAATTGGCATAAAATGCAAACATGACAACGGCAATAACAACAACAACGACAACAGCAACAATGGCTAGCCGTGCTCTACTGCTACAAAAATGCCGAGCGTAATGGCAACCACGACAACGTCGGCGTCAAAACGGAACAGGCGAACGGGAATCGGGAATATGTGGAAAGCTGGCAGAATATGCAAATGTACCACCGCGAATATGTACACCCATGTACTTATGTTTACTTGCGGCATGTTGTTGTCGTTACCAACAAATACAACAACGACAACAATAACGCTGGCAGTAGCTAAAGTCGCTGGCAATGCAATGCTTATTGCTCATTGTGGATGTTGCTGTTGCTATTGTTTTGTAGTGGCGGCGAGAGTTGTTGTGGTTGTTGTTGTTCGCTTTCTATTCCTTTCCTTCAGTTTGTTGTTGTTGCAGCATTTCAAGGCAATTTCCGTTTTCGGAAAGCAACGGAATATTGTTGCACTTTGGCACTTGTTCACTTCACTTGTTCGTCCCGTCTCGCCAATTTCATTTTGGCAATTTAATGCCAGCACTTTTATGGCCACTTAGAGTGGCATTGTTGCAATTTCAGATTTCATTTCCGTTTTGCAAGTTCAATGCAGCAAGAACAAATGCTTGAAATGGCTCAACAGCGCTGCCAGATGCAAAATTATAAATATGGACTACCAAAGCAAAGTGAGCGTGCTTTACTTACAATTGGAACAACAGTCCCAAGAAGAATTAAGGCCGAGTTTGTTAATACGAAACTGCAGAGCAATGACACACTGACTGGACTCAGTGTCCTTCTAACTGAATTGGACGAGTGCAGGAAATGTGAAGGGCATGAAGTTAAAGAAACCTTGGAGCACATTCTGTCTTGTTATAGTAAGAATTCGCCTTACATGTCTGGGAGCTCTGTATTTCCCTGGATTAAATGAGGTCCCTTCAATCACTGCTCAAATTCGCTAAAATTCATTCCAAGCGATCATTAGTTTACTAATGCTCCATCTGGTACCACTAAGGCCCCAACAGGATCTATTCGTGACCAATTCGGCCAATCAGCTTAACCTAACCTATTCTTCCCAAGACCAAACTTGGTCTTTTTTTGCCACTTGGCAATACGACACAACGAGAGTTTGTTCGCAGAGGTTTCTCCTTAAGTCTAATTAAACCGGGACCGATGTTAAATCTACATAATTCATTGGTAAGACGACTATTTACAAACAGGTGGGAAATGGCATCACGTTGGTTATTGTTGTATTAACTTTAAGATTCTCGAACATCCATTACAACCGTTGAAAGTTGAACTTTAAATGAGTAATCTGATTTTTTTCGAATGACGGCCAACTAGCAAACAGTCTAAATAAGGACTGTACCGAAAAGAAACTACACACTTTTGATTCAATATTTCTCTTAGTGTAGACGTTTGATCGCAATGCGGAATGTACCGTTAAAAAGCATGATCATTTGCGCTTTTGCGCGATTGTCCTTGTTTTCTCTGCTACTCGTAGTACAGTTTTCCCGATGCCGCGAATCAAAGAGCAGGTGCGTAAGCAAATTGCGCACAGTTACTGCTCTGAAAAGGGAATTTCGTGCCGATAGTTGGCCAATCGATACAAATTCAGTGTCAATAGTGTAAAAAATGTAATCATCAAACCTGTTCTCTCAAAGATTTACCAAAAAGTGGAAGCAAAAATGTCCATGTGACCCGAAACTTGAAAAAGCAGTGCTAACATTAATAAGAAAAAACAATTCAATGTCTGTACGAAATTTAGCAAAAAAAGCTGGAACAAATGCCACTATAATTCAAAGAGTGAAGCAAAGGCATAACCTAAAAACTTACAAAAACAATATGTACCCAAAAAAAGTAAAAGATAAGTGAAAGTGGGGATAACAACGCTTCGAAAATTGTACGATCGCTTATATCAAAATGTTGTTGAGTGTGTTGTGATGGACGACGAAACTTACATTAAGCCTTTCCGGAAATTTGGTCGATATATCGTACAATTAAAATAACATTTTCCTAGGAAATTTCATTTGACAGCGAGCGCACATTTCATGAAACGGTTTTTTCATATTTGTTAAGTAGGCTGTGCTTTATCATTCTGTTTAGAAAAATAAATCATAGTGGTGGTGGTTACACAGTATTTGTTTGTTTTGTAAAACGTTCTTTGCAAGATGTTGAGCAAGCAACAAGCGACGAAGCTTCTGCAGGGAAAATTTCAGGTTTGTAATAATTTTCAGTAACAAAAAACAAAAACATTTAAAAGTTTAAACATCAATTGATTTATAAAAGTTAATAAATTTTTCCATTTCCACATTTTTCCCGAGTCTTAAAAAAAATTGTACGATATATCGTACAATGGCACTTAAATCAAATGTACGATATATCGTACAAATTTGAATTTGAATTGGAATGGAAAGCAAAGGTTGCAAGTTATGTTTGCATTTTTTTTAAGTTATAGGTTTGGTAACAGATTTTTTGTTTTTGTATGCCTGCCACGCCCATCTGTACACCACGCGGCTAATAAAATTCGACTATTCGGCAATTTTCGATTAAAAATAAGAATTACTAGATGATTTTGTGTTTTACTGGGCAGGCCCGGGTTGTGTAAGGTTAGACATGCGTACTTGCCACTCCCACCACTATAAGAGGAATCGGCTATATTCAGTGCCTGTCTGTAAAACTGTATGAATTTTAATTTATTCTGTGTTTTATTGAGAGGAAAAAGGCTTTGCAACAACAACAATGGTTATATAAGGCCGAATAAATGTGAATCAATTGTTTATATATACAATTTATATAACTTTCGATCAAAATAAAATCAGGTTTTGATTTTTTGTTGTTATAATTTATGTTTTCTATCAAAAAAATTAATGAATTGTTCATAAAACTTAAAAAACCGAAACCAAAAATTCATGAATTTTTACTCCTTTGCGGACCATTGTACGATACATATATCGACCAAATTTTATGAAGCTGTAATTCTCAACTAAAATTATTTTTTGGAAATTTTTTTGTATTTTATTGCTAAAATGTTCAATAAAAGTAAATATTTTGAAGGAAAAATTTGTATCTCAAGAAATGTGGAAATTGACCGGAAAGGGTTAAAATGGAATTTTACACAAAGCAGAAAGGTGGTTCTGTCGACCTGTCAGTGTCAACAATTGGAATCGAAAACTTTGGCGAGAAAGTTCTCATCTGGCAGGCTATTTGTTCTTGCGGCCTTAGAACTTCTCCTTTGTTTACAAAGGGCACTATCTCCGTTGAGATTTACAAAAAAGAGTGTATAAACCAGCGGCTTATACCATTCTATAGAAAAACATAATGTTTCGACAATATTTTGGCCCGATTTAGCTACCGCACACTACGCCGGTTCTGCATTGAGTTTGTTAGAAAAAAACAATGTCAATTATGTTGCAAAAGAGGAGAATCCGCAAAACGCTCCAGAATTCCGCCCTATAGAGAGATATTGGGCTATTGTCAAGCGAAATTTAAGGAAGGATAGTCGAGTTGCCACTGACGTCAAGGACTTAAAAAAAACTGGCTTCAGGCCAGCACTGCCGGTACAAAAGAGGGTGTGCAGAATTTAATAAAGGGGATAAAACAAAAAATTCGCCATAAATTAAAAGAACAAGTTTTTAAAATAAATTTAATAAAATACAAATAAAAACACAATAGGCTTCAATACCAAAAAAATTTAAACTAAAATTAATAAAAGTCGTTATGTTGTGAGCAAAAGAATGTGTGCAGTTTTTTTTCGGTACAGTCCTTATATAAACAAGTTTTCGTCGATTCGTGAAAGCTCAGCGAAATCAATGAAATTGTCTTTTTTAAGTTCGTAGTCATATTTAAATTCGTAATTTTAATTAAAGTATTATTTTTAAAATTTTCAAAAACTCAAAAAGCATCACAACCACAACCACAAGAAAAGTGATTTAACCATATACACAAAATTGTTAATAGATATCGTTGACCATTTTCATAAGGATTCATATTATTTCATATTATTTAAAATTATGCTGTCCACTAGATAACTTTTACTAACACATCTTTCTCCTTCTGATGTTTTTGGTATATTGCAGATGCTGCACTCACTGAGGTCTTTGAATCACATTTGCGCGGACCGGGTTTCGTGATGGAGCCGCCTGGCCGTGTTGAGTTTTCCAATTCGTCGGGCGGCTGGCTGGATTGCTCGGCGTCGGGCAGTCCCCAGCCCACCATTGACTGGGTGCATGCGGATGGCACGGCCGTCTCGGAAATACACGGCGTGCGCCGGGTGCTGCGTAACGGAACGCTGGTGTTGCTGCCATTTCCGGCGGCGGCTTATCATCAGGACGTGCACAATACGATATATCGTTGCATTGCCAGCAACAGTGTGGGGCGTATTGTGTCGCGCGATGTGCAAGTGCGAGCGGGTAAGTGGCGTTGAGAAACAGTGTTTAAATTGTTCAAATTCAAACACATATAAGAACGTAATTTTGAGTCATGTCATTAAATAGTGAATGCAAAACAAATAAGTAATTTATATATTTTTTATAATTAATTTATAATGCATTTAATTTGTCGCTCATGAAAAGTAACCATTTTAAGACTGCAGTTTTTCACATTCTCAAAAGTATTAGTCAAGCTTGTGCTTAATTACGAATTTATGAAAATTGTTCTGATATTTTTGCAGTTGTTGCACAAGCGTACAAAGTGGATGTTGAAGTTCTGTCTGCATCCCGAGGATGCACCGCCATATTGCGCTGTGTTGTGCCGACATTTGTGAAGGAATTGGTGCGAGTGGTCTCGTGGGTTCATGAACCCGCTATCTACATTTATCCATCACTGCAAGGCGGTATGTATCTGCGTTTATGTCTGGCGCTGTAGTTGTTGTTGCTCGTGTGTACTCGCATGTGTACATTTGTATGCCTTGGCATTAAAGGTAAAAAATGTGCAACAATATGCAATGCATATATGCGTTTTGTCTGCTATTTACGTACCTACACATGCACACAGAGCGCTGGGCACATTATGTGCTGCGTCTGTGTTGTTTCTGTTGCTTCATAATTGACATTGCCTTATGGCTTTTATATTTTTCTTGGAACTACATAGTTTTCGCGCTGTTAAATATAAAAATTCTATTCTTAAATTTACTTGTATTATTAAACCTTTAATTAAAATATTACGCATGAAAACAGCATTTAACCAAATTAAGCATTAATTTGTTTGATACAAATTACTTAAATGTATTTTCTCAGATGGAAAATTCCATTTATTGCCCACCGGTGAATTGCTCATACACAATCTACAGGAAACCGATGAGTCGCAATCATTTCGTTGCCGCAGCATGCATCGTCTTACGCGTCAAGTCGTCGTTAGCTCTCCTACACGTCTCAGGATCAACTGTAAGTATCTGCTTCCAAAAATTGACTAGATGACTGACAATGATAATGCGTGACAAAATAAATAAAGTGAAAATAAAACATAGCCAGATATTGTGAGAGAAATGAAAGAAACAATGCTCAGAAAATGTTTGTATTAAAATACCCCAGGACTCAAATCCTTTAACTGTAAAACCACATAAGATTAAATGTTTAAGTTTAGGATAAAGATATACTTACAAAGATGTTTTATGTTGAGCAAGCAATAAATTGAGGTAAATAGTTATTTTTCTTACCTTTTAGAATCACACTCAAATGACTAAAAAGTCAATTGATTTTCCCTAATTTTTGACAGATCGGTCTCATGATTTAGTTAACTGTTTCAGGAATAAGAAATTAATAGAGTCCGACCGATACCAAATTGTTTGGCCGATGCCGATGCCGATTAATCGGCCGGAAGGGCGAGTTTGGCCGATGCCATTTAATCGGCCGAAAGGGCGAAAATCGGCCGATGCCGATACCGATGCCGATTACATAGAAAAAATAACACGAATGAATTCAATCAAAAACAGGCTATTTTATAGAATAACAAAAGGAACTATTACATATTGTTTGTAATATTCATCACAAAATAACAAAACAACGAGAAAATAAATAATTAAAAACTAAATAAAATAACAAGAGAATTCAGAATTCTAATACATTAACATGTATTAAAAAAAATAATATATCACATTTAACCACTGAGAGAGAAACAAAAATAGTGACGTAAATATTGCATACAAATTCAGTTTTTTATTCAACTTAAAATTACGATTTTTATATTAAAATTTTTACTCTCAAATTGCGACGCGTTGTACAGATGCAGTGGGAAGAAGTCAGAAAACAAATTTGGAAAAAATAAAAGGCCTGTTAAAAATTGCTTCCAATTAAAAAAGAAGGATAAGATTGAAAAATTAAATGCCCCTTCTTCTGATATCCACATTAAGAGACATTTCGAGAAAATCTGTGTTTTTAAGAATACCTAGTTTTAAAAAAACATTTCTAGGAAACATTTCTATTAAACAGTATCTAAAAATGCATTACTGAAAAGGGGTATAAGAACCGGTTGGTACAAAAAATTAAAACAAAAAAAAATGAAAGCAGAAAAATAGGTCGACGACATCATCGACCAAAAACGGCCGATGTAGCATCGGCCAAAAAAGACCGATGCCGATTCTTTTTTTTTGGCCAATGCCGATACTAGCCGATGCCGATACTAATTTTATTGGCCGATGCCGATTAATCGGTCGGACTTTAGAAATTAATGCAGTGTTGCCAAATACCTGAAATGATATGCTCCTAAAACTTAAAAAAACACTGAAGTTTCCTCCCAAATGTTGCAAAAATCTCCTAAATTTTGTATATAATTTGCGTCATTCTAAAAAAAATATATATACACATAATTTTTTTCACTAAGGATCCGAAAAATCCCCTAACATAAAATATAAGCAATCGTGTCTGGGTATAGTGAACACCCTATATAGTGAACACCCAAATTTTGACATGGAGCCTCTAAATCATGAAACAAATTTTGAAAGCAATTTTGTGTATTTTGTGTATTTTGAGCAAATAAAACGAGTTTTTGAACAAAAATGTTGACCTTGATATAGTGAACAACCTCAATACTGTGAACAGGCCTTGCAATAATTAGTTCAATATATCCAGACACGACTGTATCCTAAACTTTCTCCTCAACAATTCTTCCTCCTAAAAATTCTCCTAAAAGGCCAAGAATCTTCTAAATCTAGGAGAAAATCTCCTGATCTGGCAACACTGAACACGCGTTTTTCATCGATCGATATTTGCTCTTGCCAAGACAGTTGATATGAGTAAAACATGAAGAACACCATTAATATAATAATTGACTGGCACGACAGCCCGCTTACGCGAGACTAAGGCCTAGCTTCCCGCAACCACCCGTGTTGTGCGTGTGAATTTGTACGCGGGTTGAAGGGACCTACAGTTTTATGCCGGTTCCGAACGGCAGGTTGGGAGCTTTTTCATAAGCAATTTTTACTCTCAGAGGTTTGCCATTTCCAGCTGAGAGGACAGCCACCGAAAGAGAAAACGAGTTTTCCCGTTATTTTTTTAGGTGTTATTACAGGCAGTATTTGAACCTGAGGTTGCTGCCTTCGACTCGCGGTCCAACGCACTAACCAACTGAGCCACGGCGGCTGCCGTTTACCATTAAAATAAGTAAATCATTGTTATTTCCGTAAAAATACCAATCTTTCGATATTTCAACCTATTAGTCTTTTCTCACAAACAAAGAGTGATTGAACTCAAATGTTTGGTTGAAATTGTTTGTGGGCAGTATTCAGTCACTAAGTAATTGGTAAATGTTGAATATTCACATTGCGACAGTTATTAATTAACAGCGTCATGTGTAAATAATTTTCAGTTCAACATAGGAAAATAGATTATGAATAGATTTGAATGGCATTTCACATACAATTCAATTTTCATAATGAAACAAAAAGCTTTCCGACCGATGCTGTTTCGCACAGCTACAAACTACAAGCACAGCTGCGTAAATTACACTACTCGACACGAAAAAATGCACTTATAAATAAAAGTGTTTTCTAGACTAACTTTGGTCCGCTGAACGCGAAACTGAAAATCAAAAAAATTTGTCTATGAAGCGTTTTCGAAAAATCTTCGAAAAAACTGTTTTTTCCCGGTTATTTCAGTTATGAGCATATATCTCGTAAACGAATCATCCGACTAACACAAACTGTCCATCGGTCAGAAGATAATACCTTAGCCTTTCCAACGATATACAGACTGTCGAAATCAGATCAGATTTGGGGTAGTTACTGACGGTGAAAGTTGTAAAAAAATTAATTTTTCGACTAATTTAAAAAATCATAAATTTTAGAATGTTTTTTTTTTTTGTGATAAAATAAATTATTTCCTCTCGTTTTAAAATCTAAGATGAAAGATATATTATAGATAGAGCAAATATTAAGCCCACCATCAATAGAATTTGAAGAAAAATTACAAAGTTATGATGCACTGAGTGAAAACACCAACTTTACATTTATTCCACCGTGCGAAACAATTCTTTTTTTTGCCGAGACCCATCCAACTGGTGATATAGACGTGAAACTAGAGGTCATTTATAGTGTCCTTGCATAGTCAGCTTTAAGTCCTTTTTAAAGGACTTAACAAATTTAAGGTCATACACATTTCAAATATTTTTTTAAATATTTGCGGTTGTGCAATGATGAAGATTTGGGTATCAAGAAAAATTTTCTCCTTTTTAATAATTTTTTTATTTTGAACTTTTACAACTTTGAAATAGAATAAAATTTAGATGTATGAATCTACAGACTGAGATCCAAAATATGAATTTTTTCCATACCTGACATATTTTGGTCCAAAGCTAGTCTAGAAAATACTTTTGTTTTTAGGTGCACGCGATTGACACATTTTATGTCGAGTAGTGTTATCCCCTATCTTCTTATAATAATTTAATTAAACATATTTTAAGTCTAGCACAGTTATCACATTTCCGTTTTGTCAACCGAAAAAAGCTTATATAGCACCGTGCGACAGCATTTTTCACGCCGGGAAAAATCCATATGTGCGTGAAACTAGAGACCAAATATAGTAATACTGCGTACTCAGTTTTTCATTTCTACATCCTTTTTCCTTTTAAAAGGATTTCAAAATTTTGAAGGGCATAAAAAATAAAAAAAAATATATAAAAAATACTTATCCTTGTTAGAATATGAGGATATGTGTATCAAATGAAAAAGGAAAGGCTCAAGAATTTAAATAATATTGATTTTTTATCTATTTATAAAAAAGGATATGCAAATTTTAATGCTTTATATCCTTGAAAATTAATATAGAATTTTCTTGAAAAGTAAGTATGTTAAAACCCAAAATCTCCTTGATCACGTATTTCATAAATCTGACTTTATTGGTTCGACAGTTATTAAAAAAAGGCGGAAGCTGCAATTGAAGTACAAAAATTCGAATTTATTTGAGTATCAGTATTTTAAATAATAAAAAGATGTACAAATAAAAAACTGAGTATGCAGTATTACTATGTTTGGTCTCTAGTTTCACGCCCATATGGATTTTTTCCGGTGTGAACAATTTTTTTTAATTTTTGTCGCACGGTGTAATATATCGGAATAACATTCAACTGACTCAGTACGCGGAGTTGTTGTTGTCTACTGTGTTGTCTAATTTATAATTGCTACTTCAAATTATACTAACAATTGGCATTGTGCAGCAGACACGTCATGTTTGTTTAGTGGAAAACTATTTTATTGCTTTTCAACTTTCGTTTAGTGCTCATACATATGTTTCACATTTCAAAATTTGTTAATTGAAATTACTGGTTATTTCTGGCATATTGCAGCTCATCGTGGCATCATTTCACCCAGCGTTGTGGAGCACACCTCACATGTGCAAGTATCACAGGACGAGGGCGCTGTGTTGTTATGCGTTGCTCAGGGATGCCCGTCACCGGAATACAGGTAAGTGGAATGCGTCGAGATTTTGCGACTGATTGAATTTTTTTGAATTGTTATTCGGTTAAACATTCTTTGGTGTCTACAGATTTGGGATTTGTATTGTCTTTTGCAATTTATATTGACGCCAAAATAAACTTTAATGCCTTGTGGGCATTAAATCGTAGCTGGATGCCAATCAATTTTTGATTTAATTAAGGCCGACGAATTTTTGTATTTTTCGTTGCTAGTGGAGAACATAAAAGCTGCACAGTTGCGTCAGTGGAAATGGTACTTAAGTTTGTATCGAGTATGTATGTACAAAGAAAAATGTACTCGGCATGGTCCGGCCGTTGTCTATGCTTCTGATCACTGTCCCGCTTGTTGTGAAGGGGTGTCCACACTGATATTCTGTTAGCTGACAGTTGGCTCAAAGCTGCAGCAGCTGTGCCCTCTTTGCCATTAATGAGAAATAGTATGAAGAAATGGAATTGATATGAACCAGACACTCGATACAAGTTGCTCTTGTTTAAAGGCACAAAAAGCAAATACAGAGTATTTATTTTTTGAAAATGTAATGAGACATTTTATTGCTTTGTTGCGGCTACAAATGTCTTTTGCAGCTGCTTACATTCAATGTCTTCTTAAAAAAAAATAAATGAAGAAGTTAAAAACACACAGACGAGACATTAAAACTTGCTTTGCACATTTCGCAGCTCGCAACTCGCAACTCGCCTAAGCGAATTACATTCGCTGTACGCACTAATGCTGCATGGAGTTAAGTGTCTTTGTCGCCGGCATTTCATTGGTTTATTGCTATTGTTTTTCGTTGTACATCTGTTGTTGCTCATGTCTGCAGTTTGCGAGTTGGCGTTGTAGCGAGACACATAAACGGGCTTCTTGCTTTCTCCCCGCCGAAAGTTCATTACCGTTACACGTGCTAACGTGTATGACGGAGCACTGAAAGTGTCTGCGGCGGGTTGCGTGCAACACATGCAACATTGTCGACAGCCATAAAGTAGCGTCTGTAGCCGAAATTATTATTACGTTTTCTTCGCGCTTTCATGCTCTTGCGCAGCTTTTCTTGTGTTTGTTTCTTATTGTTGTGGTTGTTGTATTTTGACTTGATACTTAATGTTGTGGTTGTTGCTTACTTCATATTTATTTGTTGCCAATTGTGCGCAACGAGTGAAGCGTACAGAAATTGTAATTGCACAGTGGAAAATCCTTGGGACCACCGCTGTCGCCGACAGCAATGGGCTCATACTGTACTCGCGGCAAAAACAACAAAAACAACAAAAACGAAAGCATCAATAGCAGCCAGGCTAACCCTTGGTTGTAATTTACGCCACTTGAAATTATATTTCGAAATCATTGTTGCGCTTTTGTGTTGGCGGCACTGCTTTTGGTTTACTCCGTCGGCGAACGTGGCCGGCTGGGCGGAAGGCCATTTCCGCCTTTTGAGTTCGCGCTGTTGGGCAGCTACTAAGTCGCGAGTGTGTGATGTTGCTGCTGTCGCATGTTGGACGTGTGCTGCTGTGGTACTTCTTTACTTTTCCACTCTTCCCTCCCTCTGTCTGCTGGGCCCTGTTGTTCTCTTTTCATTTTTTTACTTTCTGCAGCAACTCGACTTCATCATCGCAGGCCATGTCGCCTTTTAGCGTTTCGCCCAACTGTGTCCAGACATCGACAAAAGCATCAACTCGCCTTACGTTTGTGGTAATGTGGGCGTGTGTTCCACCCGAGCTCGAGTTGGTGCGATGTACGCCACTCGCATACAGATTTGCTACTTAAGAAACTCGCCCGTAATGACATTGACTGCTGGTGTTCTAGTTTTGGTTGCTTTGGTTGTGCTACTACTCGGCCCATTATTATCCCTTTACTCAATACTTCATAACCACACGCAGCCGGAAAACTTTGGCGTTATGCCTTCATTTTCGTCGGCGCTGCCGTCGTGTTGCTGATAGTTTTCGTACGTATGTATGTATGTTATGTATGGGCCCATGTACCTAAGTGTGTATGTGTCGTTGTGCGAAGCTTCAAATTTTATTACTTGCTGGATTTTTGCTTCCGTTGTGCGTTTGACTTGCGTTTATAACAATGCGGCAATAACAGCACTGAACCGACAACACGCAGCACAGTGTCGCGAGTAGGGACAAAAATCAAAAACATGAATGTCGTAAATGTAGAAAAATAAGTTTGCAGTACTGAAGTAAATACCTCAATTTACTGAAATGTGAAAACGAATTTTATAAATATCAATTTATATACCGATGGTAGGCCACCAAACTTGCACTTTGTGAAGGTTGGTGACTTGGGTAGAAATTATTGCAATTTGTTGAATGTAAGTTCGAGGACTCTTATTGAAAAATTTCCCATGGAACCTTATGTTAAGTAAATTTGTTTTATAAATATACTATTTTTGCAACTCTGTGAAAGCTTTCCCTCTTTGGTTTTGCTTTCCATATTCCTTGTACCACTACTTGAAAAAATGCCAATTCGTAGGAATAAAAGTGCAATGTCATCAATTTTAGATAAACTTAAAAAAAAAACTACTTCTTACTACTTCGGAATTTTACAGTGTGATATAGCTTAAAGTATGTATTAATAGAAACCATGGACTTTAGCTGCACAAACTTGCACGTTTTTAAGAAATTTAGCATTTTCAGTGCCTTATGCAGTCAAAAATTGGGTCCTTTTTGCAGGATGGTTCCCTCAAGGGAAGAATGGGGACTTACAAGTGTGACAAGAGACGCCTCCATCACCATCTTCACAGATGGTTCTAAAATGGAGGAGGGTACAGGAGCTGGTCTCCACTCAGATGTACTAGGGGCTCAACGGTCTTTCAGACTCCTGGACCTCTGTAGCATCTTTCAGGCGGAGATTTATGCAATCTGGAAAGCTGCTGAATTAATCCGCGACAGCGGATTATCACCCACGGATATTACAATCTGTGTGGATAGTCAGGCAGCCCTTAAAGCGCTGGAATCAGCTACTGTGAAATCGAAGGTAGTGCAGAGTTGTCGCACTGCACTTCGCGGCATCGGACATCACCGAGTCACTCTCTGCTGGGTTCCGGGCCACTCTGGAGTGGCAGGAAACGAGGCAGCGGATGAGATGGCAAGAAAGGGGGTTACCCTGCCTCTCACCGAAGTGGACAACTCTGTGCCCCCTCCGATATCTGCCCTGTATATGCATATTGACAGGCTGAGCAAAACCTTCATCGAGTCCTCATGGCGGAGCAGAACTGATTGCAGTACCTGCCGGGCAATATGGCCTTCCCTTTCCGTGAGGAAAACACGATTTGTACTGTCCTTGAGTCGAACCTCTATTAGGCAGCTTGTTGGAGTCATCACTGGACACTGCGCCATTGGATCCATGCTTGTCAAATGGTGCCTCTCGTCCAGTGATGTCTGCAGAAGCTGTGGAGATGAAGAAGAAGTGGAAACGATCCAACACTACCTGTGCCACTGCCCGGCTCTGCAGGAACGCCGTCTCCGTACCCTGGGGTCAAGGTTCCTGGCAGACTTGGCTGGCGTGGCAATAGTCGAAATTTCGGATCTACTCTCCTTCATCAAGAGGTCGAACTGGTTTGCCCCGGAATGAGAGCCGCTGGCTAGCTCCAGAACCTTCCAATAAGGGATTCACAATGGGCCATTTTGGCCTCCGAGTGGAAGTGCGGCCTCCGGCCGCACACACCCTTCCCTACCTAACCTAACCTTGCAGGTTGGTTGGCAGGAAAACATAGCGACCACTGCTGCGCTTCGCTTGAGCTATACATTTTTGTTTGTAGTAATATTCAAACACCACTTCATTTAGAAAAATTACAAAAAAAAAGGTAGATTCGATGAAAGGGTTCGGTAATACTGGGTGGCTTGCTATCGAATCAAGGCAACTTTCGAAAAGAAGCAAAACTTGTTAATGTCTTCATAACCATTTATAGCAGTTAATAGGAAAATTAAAGTGCAACATGAAAACCGAAATTCTGATATACTGCAATATATAATATTTGAGTAAGTTGAAGAAAGGAGTTTTTAAATTTGGTCAAAAATTGATATAGAGTGTTTAATTTCCAATAATTCATGATCGAAAACCGATTATCCTAGCAGTACAAATTAACAAACTGTAATTTTTAATGGAAATATATGCTCTACTGAGTTTAACAAGAGGTGCTATTATTTTTATTTGGGTTTGAAATTACTTAGATGCGCATAAGTATGCGCAGATATTTGTAGTTTTTTCAATATTTCCTTTTTTTATGACAAGCATATTTGTAGGTTGATCGAACAATTTTTGGTATATAGCTTTATATTGATGATATTAGTTGCTGTACCAAATTTCATCAATATATCTTTTATAGTCCGATATTCCGAGATACTGTCAACTTAGTATTTGGTTTGTATGGGAGGTGGGCGTGTCTGGGGGGCGATTGAAGTAATTTTTGGCGTATTAACTTCTCGTTATAACAAAATCATATGTACAAAATTTTATTGTCGTACGAATATTCCTTCAATTTTTGTCCCTCACTACTATGGACTCGCGACACTGCGCGCAGTTGTTGGCCAAGTTGGCTTTCAGTGTAGGCATTGATGCTGTTGTTGTTGTTGCTGTTTTAATAAAAACGCAAATGCTTTTCACGAGTTTATGTGCGAAATTTCATTAATTTATTGAAATGAATGTGACAAATGTTCCGCTCTGTCCGACACATAACCTCAAATTGCCTCACTCCGTCGGCTGTCCGTCATCAAAGGCTTTCCCTATAAATTACGTTGCGCTGCGCTGTAGTTGGTGTAGTTGATTAACTTAATTGTTGACGCTGATGCTTCGTCGTCTTATGATGTTCATGCAACACAATCTAATTAAAATTTCTGTTGGTCTACTGGCGCTGGGACCGGAACTGGAGCTGACGCTGTAATTGCCGCTGTTGTGGATGTTGTTATTGTTGGTTTTGTTGTCGAGCTTGTTTTGCGCAGTGATATCGCTGTTGGCCACTATTTGCTATTATCGTTTCCTTCTAGCGTTAATAGCAGCCAAGCCATTTTTCACATTTACAGCTAATTAGATTTTTAGCCATTTTGTTGTTAGTTGGATGGAATAACAGTGATTTGGTTACGAGGATATAAGTTTGTACTCCTGGTTGATACTAAAGCTGAACTGCTGAACTAAGTGTGGATTTTCGAATTTACGATATTTGTCGATATCAGTGGCGCATACACGATTTTATTTTGGCGGGGGATTTTGTGTACAACTTTTGAGCCGAATACCATTCGAAACCATATTTTGTACCCTCTATGTGCGCCACTGGCTGACATGCTCGCAGGATAATTATTATTATTTTTCGGTTCTATCGATTTCATGATATTTTCCGTAGTTCCGCTACGTAAATTTAAGCAGTGTCCACAAAAAAACTGATCCCTCAAAAAATCTGTACCTATATTTATGGAAGTATTCACGCCAAATCGAAAATTTTTGAAATTTTTGGTAAGTGTTAGTAATAGGATACAAAGCAAAAAAAGCAAAATGATTATTTTCTATAAAAGGCCCGAACCTTTCCCTTTACTCCTTCCATCTTGTCTTGCACAGTTGATTCTGGAATCTTTTCAGCGGACTTCTTCCACTTTCTTTTGAACTGATTTTTATTTTTGACCACTTTTTTGTTTTTTTAAGGTTCCGCTTTACTATTGCCCAATACCTTTCAATGGGACGTAATTCTGGAGAATTTGGTGGGTTGCATTCTTTGGGTACAATATTGACATTATTGTCATTATATCAGTTCAAGGCTGCTCTGGAATAGTGGGATTTGGCTAAATTTGGCCAAAAAAAGTGGAAACATTGTGGCTTCTTAAAAATGGCAAAACCCGTTTCTTCAAGAATTCCTTGATGCACAAAAATTTCGCATGTTCTTCCACAGGTACAAAATGCCTGCCATACAAGGAGCTTTTTGGGGAATTTGGACATTTTTTGTGTTTTAAATTTTTTAGAAACAGCTCCTTTAGCTGCGGCAACGTAAAACTGCTGCCCGGGCAATTGTTGGAAATCGCCTTTAATGTATGTTTCATCATCCTTGATGTAGCACTCAAATTTTGTAAGGAACTGCTCACAACTTTCTAGCTCGCTTTTTGGCCTCATTTTCCTTGTCATCGCTTCTATCCGGAACTTTCTGCAGTCTATATGATTTGAGTTGAGCATTCTTTTTAGTAGTAATAGTATAGTAGTAGACAAAACTTTTTGATACTCCCACTATGGATGCTGTATCACGGACGGATGCATTAGGATTTTTCTTAAAATGCGCCTTCAGGGGTGGATTTACCATACAGGCATTGTAGGCAGTCGCCTAGAGCGGCAAGAATTGAGGGGCGGCAAATGGCAAGAATTGAGGGGCGGCAAATTTTAGCGGGAACTTTGAAAACTTGTTGAATTCGTGGGAAACCAACATTTTAAGTGTAAAATGTCTGAATCGAAGAAACAACCGATTTATACAAGGAAAGAAAATAAACATACAGAATGCGTAAGCAAAAAAAAACAACCGATTTATACAAGCAAAGAAAGAATGCCCAAGCAAAAAAAAAAACAACCATTTATACTAGCCAAGAAAATAAACATACAGAATGCTCAAGAACAAAAAAAAAATATTCGCACCAAACTAATTCCACCATTCAAGAAATTTTAAATAGGGGGGGGGGGGGCGGCAATTTTACCAACTGCCTAGGGGCGGCAAATTTCTAAATCCGCCCCTGTGCGCCTTCACTGCATTTGCAAAATTTTCGTTGGCAGGACCAGCCTTTCTCCCAGAACCTGAAGCCCTCTCAACAGATAATACTTTTTTTAAATTTTTAATAATGTGTTTTGCTACCCTTTTTTGGGTCCATGTAGGATTTTCATTCAAAGTGTGCACAATTTTTTTTCGCTGCTGAATATCGTTCGCTGCCATTTCGCTCGAGAGTTAAAATCAAAATAAAACTAAATGCAATTAGTTTTTACGAAGTTTAAGCTTTTTGAAAAAGCAAAGCCTGCTGTTAAGGTGCACTGCCAAAAAATTTAAAAAATCAGAGAAGAGGGATCAGTTTTTTCGTGGACACTAGAGTGGAATTAGTGTTGTATGGAGATTCTTAATAATGGTTTCTCGATACTCCGCACCCTCTCATTTTATGCGGTTTGCTAGGGTGGGGCTAAATGGCGTCGCATCGAGGTCAAAGTTCACAAAAAAGCTGGGAAATTAGACTAATTGCTCCACAGCTGGTCAGAAGTTGCTCTGAGAGGGTTAAAATATATGAATGACCCCCGCTAGTTTTCTCTACAGAACATTTCTTTCAAACATATTTATACCCTATCTCCAACCCTTGATGGGGCTCCCATACCAAATGGTAATTTTTATAAAATAGGCTCCCACTGCTCCCAGGTTGCCCCCAGACGTGTCAAATATATGACCAACATAAATTTATTTTCCCTTCCGAATGTTTCTTCTAAACATACCTACCGGCTATCTCCAAGTCTTAAGGGGGCTGCCATACAAAATTGGCCATTTTCTATGCCATTGGCTCCCAACTTGTAGATGTAGTAGTTAAGTAAGCAGAAAACATCGTATCTCGGAAACTACTGAACCGATTTAAATGATTTATTCAGCGATCAGCAACATTCTTGAGTACAAAAAATAAAAAATTAATTAAAGTTCAGAAATTGACCACCAGAGGGCGTCTCCCATACGATCGGATTTGTGACGTTGTCAACTTTTGGGTTACTACAAAGCAAACATCAAAATGTATTGTCGAAACCCCACTAACCCCCCTACTTTGAATATAATTGCAATCGTAATTGAGTGTTAAGAAGAAATCATTAGATTTTTGTGACACTGGACCACTGGACACTCCTTATGTATCGTTTTTTTTTAATACGAAAAACTACGATTTTTAGTGAAACTCAATGAAAATATATAACAACCAATTTCAGGCACTTGAAATAATCACTTGAATAAAATCAATAAATTCACAGAATGTGAGTCAAAATTGTAATTGGAACTACATATTGACGAATGTTCAAGCACAGCGACCGGAGTCGACTTGAAACATAAATTGCACTTGTGGCACGCCAACACACAAAGTACACGTGGACATAATTCAAAACCACACTGCCAGCAAAATAATTTAAGAAAGCCCATTCGTTATTGTCGCACTTCGAAAAGTGCACACACGCACAACTTGACACGCACGCACCGACAAGAAGGCACAACTGTACGTGTAGGTCGGCGAGTGTACGAGTAATTTAGAGTAAACAACAAATTTAACACGTTAATGTGTTTTTATGCCATAACGGTTTCAAGGTGGCTGCAACAGTAGCAGTCGTAGTCGTAGACGTAGACGCAGACGCGTTGTAAAATCTAAATTAGATTTACAACATTACTTGGATATGACGGCTAGAGAGTGGGTGTGTTATAGGTTAGGTGAGTGTGTGTGTGTGTGTGTGTGTGTAGGTGCTAGATGGATGGAAAACATGAGGTTGCAAGCGTGCATGTGGCGGGAGGCGGCATGGGCGTTAAGTATGTTGGTTGGTATGTAAGTGGCATAAATAAGTTACCTTACCACAACAACAATTACTTACTAGGCACACATGAAAATGCCAACCTCCTTATTCCCCTTTCATCGCCCACACATACTGTTAATGGTGCAACGGTAAATATATAAGAGCGAGCGTGAGTAATTGTACACACATGCCCATACGTACATACATCATGCCTTCAGCAAGAAAGTGTCGTTTTTATAAAAGAAAAAGGCTCAGCATAGTCGAAAAAACAACGACGACGACAACGACGACGGTGTTGGTGATGATGGCAACGGTGGCCACAGCGTTACCGCAACGACGTCGACCGCATAAGTGCGAATGTGTTGATTAAAAAGCATCTGCTTACATAACTACATACTATATATGGATACGGTGGCGGTCAAAGCACGAAGCTTACGAGGCAAATGCCTAGGGCGGCATATTGGCAAGGGCGGCAAAATTGGCGTGCAAAATTAAGAAGAAGAAAAAATTAATTTGAAATGAGTTCCAAATTTCAAAAAAGATTAGCTTTAAGTTGCATTCATATAAATATTTCCACATGTTCATTATAATTTTGAATATAGGTCGATTTGTATGAAAACATTTAATTTAACCCTTTCGACCCCGAATTTTACCCTGTGCCTTGATATTACTTTTTGGTATTTAAATCATGAAAAACTTACCTAAGAATGTGCACACGACATTTGAAGTCGCCACGCCTCTTTGTTCGAGTTCTAGAACTAGTTTACTTTTGAACAATTTTAGCTTAAAACGGGTTAAATAAATTTTGTATCAATATTTTTGTATTACAGAAAAATTATTTAATATTTATGGAAAAATACAAAATTATCACTTTTTGATTTCATTTAACCATTATTAAAGAACCAGGGTTTTGATCAAACGCGCCCAATTGGTAGACTTCAATTAGAACACAAACTTTCCCTGATATTGCTGCAAATTATTGGAAATTATTTTGGGGATACCAATAAAATTTTTGTAATTTGCTTTGAATTCACTTTTAAAAATATTAATTTCTTGGTGCCTACCTAAATTAAACCCATAAATCCATCGCAGCTTTTGCTATAAAATGACAAATAGGTGAAGTTGCTCTCAGGCAACTTTGGGGTCGAAAAGGTTAAACAGATCACATGTGGTTGATAATTTTCGTAAGTATTTTAATACAAAAATTTAGGGGCGGCACTCTGGCGATTTGCCTCGGGCGGCATATAAGCTTTGTCCGCCACCGTATGAATATATGTATAGTGTATGTTTATATATGTATATATAGTGTATATAGTATATATGTATGTACTCTACAAGCATACATATATGTGTGCCTGAAAAAGGTATATCTGTGTGTGTGTGTGTTAGTGTGTGCAAATAAAAACTTAATGCCGTGATATTTCTTAATTAAACGTTGCTTGTTTTCTGGCCCGTTTTTATGGCTACTGCTGGAGTTGTCGTGTGCAATTGAGGTGACCAAGCGCGGATCCAGAAAAATATTTCGGGGGGGGGTTTTAAAAAGTAATTCCTTAAAATTTATAAAATGTCTTTTAATTTGTATGTAGTTTTATAGTCGATCCACATATTTCGGGGGGGGTTTCAACCCCCAAAACCCCCCTGGATCCGCCACTGGAGGTGACTGTCGACAGGTGTGTTGCTTAATGATACATATTCGCAACATTACACTTGAGACGAGAGTGAGGGGAAAAGCTCGAGTGGAAATGTGCAAAATTGCGTAATTGAAGAGCATGTTAAGACTTGTTATTAATTAATTTTAAACGTCTAAAATCAAATGAAACTAGAAATAACATTTAAATAATAAAATGAAATAAATTATAATTATTATAATTATATTATTATCGATTAGATATCGAGAAAAATAAATAAATGTAGTGCGTCTTACTTTGTCGGTAAGGTTTATGGAAAAAGGCGTGAATTGCAGCACTCAATCCTGCCAAGTGCGCAAAGTTCTATGTAATTAAGCAGTTTCATTCAGATTCCGTGAAAGAGATTTTTAAACCTTAACATAGCCGAACAATTAAATCCAGATAAAAGAACATGTAAAATCAGTCCATTTTAGTCTGCGACCCGTGACTCTGTTTGTGCAAATTCTTAAGCACCTAAAAGACGAAGTACTACCCTTTGCCCCGCGGCTTTACACGCAAGTTTGAAGTCAATGCACAGTGATTCGTTCCATAGACAAAATTACAAAAATTTATAGTCTTAGAATTTAACGATTTTGATCTCATTTGAAAGGTAAAACTCCAACTAAAAAACCCAAAAAAATCTTTGTAAACAATTAATTAGTGTGTGTGCAAAAGCGGTTCAAAGTTGAAACTTTTTTCACAAAAAAATGTAAACACATATTTTCTGTTTTTTAGTCTATTGAGTAACAAAAATTGTAAAAATACATGGTTACCAAGAAGTTGCTAAAACTTTCAATATAGATTAAGAAATGATGTGGCCATTTTCGCTTTTGATGTTTTCTCAAAATTTACTAAGCTGAGGCTTTTACTTCACTTTTAAATCAAAAAATTTTTCTAAATTAAAAATCTGAAAATTGGCAACACAGAGGAAAATATATAAAAAGTATGTGAAAGTATGTTCCAGGATTTTTTTAATTTTAAGAAGCATTGTTTCTTTATCGAATAATGTAATTACATCCTCCGATATCTTCCGATCTCAGAAAAGAATTGAATTTGAAAAGTGGTCTAAACACCTATTTTTCGACAAATTTTATTTTATTCATCCCCAAAAGAATGCAATCAGCATGCAAAATTGAAAAATCTGCACAGATGCAAAACATACATCTATTATTGTCATTTTTATTGCAAAACTAAAGGGTCCTAATACAATTTCTGTTACTCTTTGCAATTATCAATGTTCGCGTTACCGATTAAATGTAAAATCTGAAAAATTTAGCCACCACACTTGGTGCTATAGCTCAGCAAAAATGACGAAAATTGCAAATTTAAGTCTCAGGCATTGCCAAACTATAAAAACTTAAGAAAAACAAAATAGAGATTTGAACCATGGTTAACTAGCATACCAAATTTTATGAAAAACAAAGCACTCCTTCTAATTTTGTCCCACGGTTGTATGGAGTCGAATCACTGTGCAATGGGGCCAATAAATCAGTTTCTTCTTAACCCTCTATTGATCCTGTCGGATTTTTATGAAAAAATATGATACTTATATAATCTACTATATAAAAATAAGTCGGGTTTTCCTTCCTGACGCTATAACTCCAGAACGCACGAACCGATTTCCACGGTTTTGCATTCGTTGGAAAGGTCTCGGGCTGTGTGAGGTTTATAGCAAAGAAAATTCAGGAAAAGAACAAGGGGCGTGGCACATTTTTTATGACCCAACATTTCAGCAGAACTGTAAGTCGCACATCAATGAAACTTGGTACGAACGTACAATTTAGTCATATCTTTCGGCAGAGGGAATGGGGCGGGTATTTAACAAGAGGGCGTGGCTCCGCCCATACAACTAAAATCTTTTATATGGAATAGCTTCGGAATTGTAAGTCGCACAGCATTGAAATTTGGTTTGACATCCTCCCATAGAAGTGTAATTCTACTGTTAAATTTTGATAGGCGTTGAAGAAGGGGCGTGGCACATTTTTTGTGACCCAAATATTTCGCTGAACTATAAGTCGCACAGCAATGAAACTAAGTACGAACCTACCATTTATTTATATCTTTCGACAAAGGGAATGGTGCGGGTATTGAACAAGGGGGCGTGGTACCGCACATACAAGCCAAATCATTAATATAGAATATCTTTGAAATTGTTAGTCGTACAACACTGAAATTTAGTACCCCGTCGTCCCATAGATGAGTTATTCTACTGGTAAGATTTGGTGGGCGTTGGACAAGAGGCGTGGCACATTGTTTGTGATCCAAATATTCCGCTGAACTATAGGTCGCACAGCAATGAAATTAAGTACGAACCTACCATTTATTCATATCTTTCGACAGAGGGAATGATGAGGGTATTGAACAAGGGGGCGTGGCACTGCCCATACAAACCAAATTTTTAATAGAGAATATCTTTGAAGTTGTAAGTCGTACAACACTGAAATTTAGTGCCCCGTCGTCCCATAGATGGGTCATTCTACTGGTAAGTTTTTATAAGCGTTGGACAAGGGGCGTGGCACATTTGTTGGGACCCAAATATTTCGCTGAACTATAAGTTGCTCAGCAATGACATTTAGTAGGAACCTACCATTTTCTCTTTCGACAGAGGGCATTGTGCGGATATTGAATAAGGGGCCGTGGCCCTGCCAATATAACTTAAATATTGTTCAAGCGCTATTCTTTACTGAAACTTAGCAGCACCATTGCTTATTTACGGGCCTCGATTGCGTTAATCAGTAGCTCCCTCCTCTTCCTTTAGTTGGTTTTCTTCGTCAATTTGCCATTTGCCACATCGCCATCTCGCGTATTTCATTATAAAAAAACAACAAATGTCGTGCGGGACGAAGTTCGCCGGGTCAGCTAGTTATTTCTAGTTTGAAGTGCTTTCACCACATTTGAAGTCAATTGGCGCATTAAGTCACATATCCCCATACAAACTTTTAACCTGTCATTAACACGGTTTGATTTTCGAAAAAATAAAAAACACGTGTCAAATTATTTCTCCTTAAGAGTACTTTCACCAAGTTTGAAGTCAAAAGGCCCATTAAATCTTGTTTCTCCATAGAAACGTTTGACCCATCGTTGACCCCGTCAGGTTTCGATTTTCAAAAAAGTAAAAAATACGTGTCAAATTATTCCTCACTAAGAGTACATCCACCAAGTTTGAAGTCATAAGGCCCATGATTTCATGGGTTTTCACATATTTTCCATAAAAACTTTTTGCCCGTCGTTGACCACGTCCGATTTTAATATTTGGAAAAATGAAAAACACGTATCGAGTTATTTGACATTTGGATTATTTTCACCAAATTTGAAATCAATAGGAGTATTATTTCAAGTTTCTTCATACAACACCTTAACCCATGGTTTGCCCCTATAGACCCCGAATTTCTAAAAATCCCGCCTTATCGGTGGTTCATTTTTCAAGATGTACCTACAGTTTAAATTGCATGTTTGTAGCTTCAGCGGTTTGGGCTGGGCGATGATGAATCAGTCAGCCATACTTCATGATTTACTTCGATTGTTTTGTTTTTGTCTTAGTTCAAATAGGCCATGTCCAAATAAGTGGTTATAGCCTTCTCATAACTTTACCTTTTAGTTCAATGCTGATGTCACAGCCAAACTCCGACAAACCACAACTGCACAAAACTCATAGATACGAGTGCACGCAGATACCTAAAGCGGTGCTCATTTGCAAACTTCAATTAAATTTGAGGGTTCATAAAAGAACATAAAGGTCAGGCAACCGGAGTGTAGAGAGACATTCGCATGGCCGAAGAACTACTTTAAAGGCGTCAAAATGTAATCACATTGAATTTCGATTGATGGCATTCATGCCAAATGATTCGGAATTTATTTCTGATTACAGCGCAAAGTAATAAAACTGCAGACACACAGACACGCGCAGCTCACACGTCTGGCAGTTATTGAGCTCAATAGGCGTAGGCGACTCTTTGATCACGTTTGACTGTGTGCGTTGTTCAACCCAAATTTTCTGGACGCAACAAACAAGAAGGGCACCAATCCAGTTAAAGCTACGAATGAGCGCTAAGTGAACAAAGAAAAAAAACAACAGCCCCAAGAAAAAGGCAGCAGCCCGAAGAAAAAATGAGTGAAGCATGTCTGGCGAGGACGTCAAAGCAACGCCATTGCAATGAATTTGTTGTCTGCAATAATCGTTGAGAACAACGCCGGCACACTCGATGCTGTGTGCGTGTGTGTGTGTGTGACAGTTTCTACGGTTTTGCTTGCGTCGTTCTTATGGTCATAAACGCCCGGCATGAGTCCTCTTTGCAGCAAAGCAGCGCCTTGCTGGGGCATGCAAACGCTCGAGCGGAAACCGAAAATCGCGCAAGGACCAAAGGCCGAAGAAGAAGCCGCAGCAAAAGTGTGTTAGAAGCAAGTGTGTAGAAAGCTGTGTAAAGAAGTTTGCTTAACACTCAAAAAAACGGAAGGGAACCGTAAGTAGGCAACGGAATTTCGTATACATTCCCCGTTCCTGGAAAATAAGAGCGACACTCGAAACTAAAGTGGGTGAAGCCGTCGAGCAGGGCAACGGGCAGTGCAGAGCGAGATGTGTTGAATGAATGGATTTTGTTGCCAGGCTGGTGTTGTTGTTGCTATTTGTATATTTTTTTTTTGCCTTGATTGTATTTTCCTTTTTTTTATTATATTCTTTGCTCATCTGTGATAATATAGCCTCGACATTGTTGTTGCTATTGTTGTGGACACTGTTGTGCCTGTGTTGATGTGGTTGTTGATAAAAATATTCAATTTAATATTTGTAAGGAAAATGTGATACTTTGGCCTTAATGTGCAGGAAAATGATTGGGGAGCTGTTGGGGCTGTCGTAGACGCTTTTACTGCTGTGCTGGCTTCTGGCTGGCTGCACTGTTGTGCGTGTTTTGTTTCGAATTTTTTGGCTTCCACTTACTCGAATGTTCAAGCGTGCGTGCGAGCTTGTGTGTATGAAAGTGTTTGCTTGTGTGCGCGTGTGTGTGCGTAATGACTATATTATTAAATAGCGGATCTCTTCTTATTTTCTACAGCATGAAAACAGTAAAAATATTTCCTCCATCATTTTACGGATCAATCATAAAAATAACAGCAGCATCAACAACAAACACACATGCACATACATAAATGTCGTAGCATGAAGCAAATAAATTCATAACGATTTTCAACACCAGCGGTGACGGCATTCCGGAACGAACGTCTGTGACGAGCGACGCCGATGCAGAGCGCGCACGATAAAAGCCCATAGCGCATATGTGTGGGTGTTGTGTAAACATTTTGAATTTTCTTCGAATTTCACAAAGCTATTGTTGTTGTTGAGTTGTTGATAGATGAGTGAAGTGATTTTTCACGGCCGTTGCTCGTAGCCATAATTTTCACATGCAAAATATGACTACAGGTTTGTGTGGGATATGTGTGGATATAGTTTTGGTTTGTGCTTACGTTAGCAAAATTCTAAGCGATTTTTCACCATAAGTAGGCTCTACTTTCAACAAATTGTCAAGCTTTTAACACCAGTTTATCTGTAAATTATGTATGGTGTCTAACTAGAATTCTGCTACTCTCGATGACACTGTACGGGGCATTTATTTCAGAACTTCCAGGGTTGAAGTTGATTGTAAAATTCAATTTTTATCCACCCCTCCAATTACACTACTCGACACGAAAAATTCACCTAAAAATAAAAATGTTTTCTAGACTAACTTTAGGCCGCTGAACACGAAACTGAAAATCAAAAAAATGTTAAATAAAATATCCGAACAACTAGTTATGAGCATATATCTCGTAAACGAATCATTCGACTAACACAACCTGTCCGTCGGTCAAAAGATAATAGCTTAGCCTTTCCAACGATATATAGATTGTCCAAATCAGATGAGCTTTACGGTAGTTACTGACGGTGAAAGTTGTAAAAAAATTAATTTTTCGACCAATTTAAAAAATCATAAATTTTCGAATGTTTTTTTTATAGATAAAATAAATGATCTCCTCTGGTTTTAAAATCTAAGATGAAAGATATATTATTCGAGCAAATATTAAGCCTAACATCAATAGAATTGGAAGAAAAATGACATAGTTATGATGCACTGAGTGAAAACACCAACTTTACATTTATTACATCGCACAGTGATTCGACTCCATACCACCGCGGGACAAAATTAGAAGGTTAGAAAGTGGTCCGTTCTTCATAAAATTTGGTATACTAGTTAGTCATGGTCTGCTGAATTGAAATCTCCTTTTTGTTTTTCTTAAGTTTTTGTAGTTTGGCAATGCCTGAGACTTAAATTTGCAGTTTTCATCGTTTTTGGTGAGTTATAGCAACGAGTGTGTTGCCTAGATTTTTCAGATTTTACATTTAATCGGTAACGTCAACATTGATAATTGCAAAGAGTAACAGAAATTGTATTAGGACCCTTTAGTTTTGCAATAAAAACGATAATAATAGACGTATGTTTTGCTTTTTTGCAGTTTTCTCAATTTTTTATGCTGATTGCATACTTTTAGGGATACAAAAATTAATTTTGTCGAAAAATATGTGTTTAGACCACTTCTCAAATTGAATTATTTTCTGAGATCGGAAGATATCGGAGGATGTAATTACATTATCCGACAAAGAAATAATGCTTCTTAAATTAAAAAAAATCCAGGAACATACTTTCACATACTTTTTAGATATTTTCCTCTAAGTTTTGTCAATTTTCAGATTTTTAATTTAGAAAAATATGTTAAATTAAAAGTGATGTAAAAGCCTCAGCTTTACAATTTTTCAGAAAAAATCAAAAGCGAAAATGGCCAAATAATTTCTTAGTCCATAGTAAAAGGTTTAGGAACTTCTTGTTAGCAATGAATTTTTAAATTTTTTTATACTCAATAGACTAAAAAACAGAAAATATGTGTTTACATTTTTTTGTGAAAAAAGTTTTAACGTATAGCCGCTTTTGTACACACACTAATTAATTTTTTGCACAGATTTTTTCGGGTTTTCTTAGTTGAAGTTTTACCTTTCAAATTACATCAAAATCGTTAAATTCTGAGATTATAAATTTTTTGAATTTTGTCTATGGAACGAATCACTGTGCACCGTGCCAAACAATTTTTTTTTGCCGAGACCCATCCAAATGTTGATATAGACGTGAAACTCGAGGTCATTCATAGTATCCTGGCACAGTCAGTTTTTCATTTTCTGACACAAAAACCTTCCAAAAGAGCTTTAAAAATTTAAGGACATACACATTTAAAAAAGATGAAAAACAAATTTTTTATATTTGCGGTTGTGCAATGATGAAGATATGGGTATCAAATGAAAGAGGAAAATTTTCTCCTTTGAACCAAATTTTCTATTTTGAACTTCCGAAGAATTTCCAAAACTTTGAAATAGAATACAATTTAGATGTATGAATCTACAGTCTGAGATCCAAAAAATGAATGTTTTCCATACCTGACATATTTTGGTTCTGTGGCCCAAAGTTAGTCTAGAAAATACTTTTGTTTTTGGATGCACGCGAATGACCCATTTTTTGTCGATTAGTTTTATTATTTTCCCCATCGGATTTTCTATATTTAGTCTTCTGTTATTTGGCTACTCTGCTGGCTTTATTAGTTAACTAATTTCATCTAATTTGCACTGATAATTAATTTCCATATGTACACAGCGTATCAAGAGATAATGCAACAATGTGGATTATTTCTTCGAATTAGTTTTAGATGGAAATGATAAATGAGCTTCCTTCTGCGCTTCTGTGTTTGCATTTACTTGACTGCTCTTTAAGACATCTTTTCTGTCCTTTTCTAGCTACATGCCATAAACTAGCGTAATCACATTGGCTCTCGGTTATACTAACATTTTCCATTTTGCCAAATCCGTGACTCCACACTTTCATTACTTTCGGCAAGTAATAACCAAAAATTACATCATATTACAGTAATATGAACAAGAAGCAGAACTTATTGATTCCACATTAAAAGGCGTGAGAGTGGCAAAAAGTGTGAAAGCTTCAAGGATTTACAGACGTCAGTTGCATGTGGTAGAAATTTAGCATACTTTTCGGGGTTAGATGTCAAAAGGGCAGCCTGGGCGGCCTTTGTTGACAGGCACATTCATTCATTCGACGCTAATGCGCAAACTGTATATCGAACATATTATTTTGGCCTTATCATCATGACAATTTGTCGCGCCAGAACAATGGTTGGTGAAATTGAATATGCCAGCAAGCAGGCAGGGTACCGCATCGCACAAAAGATTTCGAAATTTGCGTAATAAATACTGTGGCTGGAAATATAATCTGCGTTATAATTAAGGCAGCGGGATAGGCGGGTGTGGCGTTGTAACATTTATGCAAAAATTATGGCCACACGGACGGACACCGCACATTGCCTTCAGACTGCGAGGCAAACAAACGCCGCCATTAATTACCGAGTGGCAGCGTTTGCAGCCGGTACTGCATTCCTTTTCGCGGCTTTCCGGCGTCCTTTGTGATGTTGATTTTTACTCATAACTCCGCACTGCAACGCGGCCGCAGACCCTGTGTACTCCTTTAATTTTCTCTACCATTTTTTTGCCTTCCTATTTTCTGCGCTCCTATACACATATTTTATATACATACATATCCGTACATATATTTATATTCTTTTTTGTCAAGCATTTACTTCATTATGTCTGTTTATCATTGAGATGGCGGTGCTGATGGCGAGGCAATCGTTGTGAATGTGTGCTGTATGTGCGATTTTTTATTTACATCCACATAGATAGATCAGTATAAATATGCGTGTGTGTATGTGTACACTCAGACACAGACAGACAGGTGCCGCTGCGGCGCGCATTGAAGTGCTCACTAGCTGCTGTGTGTAGTTATATGTAGTCGGAATTCGAAAATTGTTTATGCCTTCGCCGAGTGGCAGCATAAATCCCTGTCCCCGTCGGAATAAATGTCAGCCATTAGTGTGTGCACGCGACGCACAGTGTTGCGAGTAGTGACAAAAATGCCGAAATGCAATGTTATCATCACAAAAATCTGAGTATGAGGTTTTGTTGAAAATACTTCAGTTAAGAGAAATCCCATTTAAGAAAAAATATTGGATAATATAGAAGTTATGAGCTCTTAAAGTACGCTCTTACAGCGCTGAAAAAAATTTTTTACAAACAGCACAATTTTGCTTTTACTTTGAGGTTCAATATTTCAAAATCAATTATAAGTGGGTCCCTAAAACTTAATGTTGTCTTAAGTTTAAGGCAGGTTTCTACCTTGTGCGGCCGAGAAAACATGTTTTTTTTGAAAAATTGTTGATGGGAAGGTTTTTAAGATAAACACTGGAAAATTTTTTCAGATGTAGGTATATGTTTATTGTACAAGTAAAAAAAGTTTCAAGATAAAATATGCAAAGGGGGGGAGGGGGCCATCGAGCAATGCCGGCAGGACTTCCTTACTCGCGGAAGTCCTGCCGCTGTTTGAGATGACTTGAAACACAAAAATGAAATTTTTTCTTATTCTGTGTCCTTTTGTCTATGGCAGGAACTAGGATTTTAGAAAAAAAATGAAAAATGAAGGAAATATGCGATTTTGACTAAAAAACTCAATTTTTACCTACTTTTTTCAATACAAATTTCTATTTTTAATGAGAAAAAATTATTATTTCTTGAAGATCCTAGTTCGTGCCATAGCTAAGACCTTGGTAAATGACTGTTTAAAATTTCGTAGCTATTGCTCAACTTGTGTGGCCTAAATCACTTCCGCAAGGTCAAAAAATGTAGTTTTGAGAAAAACGCGTTCAAAGTTTTGCTTCAGCAGGTCGGCGCGCTCGACACCGCTACCTATTTCGATAAATTGCTTCCGTAATTCGAAAGATTTCAACTTCAAATTTTGGGAGCGTATTCTACAATCATGTATTAATCCAAAAATGCATGAAAAAAAAAATCGATTTTTTTGACCGCACAAGGTAGAAACCCCCCTTAATACAATTTAGGTTTGGCAAGATAAAAATTCCGCTGATTCTTTTCACCTCTGAGCAGTACCGTTATGAAGAAAATGAAACAAAGAAAACAAGTGAATAAAAAGTAAGTTACAACTTTAAAGGTGATTTAAAAAAAACACTTTTTATCACTTTCGAAAATTTTTAATTTTTTGTTAGCAAGTATGTACATTTTGTTGTAAAATTTTCAGCTGCGCATATTTGCGCGAATGCAAGTTATTGGCATTTTTCAGTGAGGACTTGAGTGAAAATTCGCGATATTTTCACCGTTTGGGTGAATGCCAATGCAATCTGTCAAATAATGCTCTGCCGCTGATGGAAAAATTTTTTGAAGATAGCTTTGGAAAATCAATTACGATTACTATTATATTCGAAATAGAGGGGTTAATGGAGTTTCGACAGTACACTTTGATTTTTTTTCGTACAAACCCAAAAGTTTACAAACCAACTTCGTTTCTATAGGTGGCGACCTTTGGTGGTGAATTTTTGAACTTGAATTAATTTTGTATTTTTTGCTCTCAAGAATGTTGATGATTGCGAAATAAATCATTCAAATCGGTTCAGTAGTTTCCAAGATACGATGTATCCTCGCTTACTTTACTACATTTACAAGTGTGGAGCCAGTTCCATTGAAAATTACTCGTTTTGTATGGCAGCCACCTTAAGAGTTGGATATATGGGCTAGGTATATATAGAAAAAACATTTGGAAGGGAAAATAAATGGGGGTCAGTCTTACATATGGTACGTCCGGAACCAACCTGAGAGCAGCGGGAGCCCACTTTATAAAAACGATGATTTTGTATGGGAGCCTCATTGAGGGTTGGAGATAGGCGGTAGATATGTTCGAAAGAAATACTCAGGAAGAAAAATTAGTGGGGGTCAGTCCTAGATTTTAACCCTCTAAGAGCAACTTCTGAGCAGCTGTGGAGCAATTTATCGAGAATTTATTTTTAATCACTTATGAAATGAGCGCATTTTATCTACATATATACACACATTTATAAATAAATTTATATTAAAATATAAACACTATGAATGTAGCTTTTGTGAACTGAGATACTTTTTATTGTTGATATGAAGTTTTTTTCATATCCGGTTGTTTTGCTCCGATATTTTGCACAGTAAGTTCTGTGCTCATATAATAACTGCATACCAAATTTCTTTTATGTAAGACCACTCCTTCTATTTTTGTCACTCTGCTACATGAACTCGCAACACTGTGCGACGCCCTTTGCATGTGTACGTATACGCACATAAGCGATAACATTGGATATTTTTGCTATGGTGCCATGTAAGTAACTGCGTAGGTATTTATATGTGTAGCAAGAAGTTTAGTTCAGTTCAGCTGCGAATTTTGCTCGTCTCATTGGCTCATTGGGGTTGAGCAGAGTGGCCTTATGTGGTCATTTTAACACGAAACGAAATCATAATAATAATATTATCACGCAATAGTCATGACTTTGTGTATCATTTAATACGAGTATTAAATGTGCGCCAGCTTATTAAGGCAGTTCACATGCATACAGAGCAAACAAGTATATACACTTACATTTACACATCTTTTAGCCTCACATGCTGTGGTATATTTTCGCTTTGCTATGCAAATAATGATGCATGTAAAATTCTGGAGACCAACAAAAGTTGTTTGTTTCCCCGAATTGTTTATTGCAAACATTTTGAGTTTCAAATATGATTTCAAATTGTATTGGGTTCGAAAGTTGTGTACAAAACCTCCAAAATTGAATCTAATGTGCGCCGCTGCATATACAGGAATAGATATACATACAAATGGGCAAGGGACCTAGAAAATTTAGGGGCGTGTGATTAGAGTTGTGAGCATTTCCCACTAATAACACTGCACAACACAAAAAAAAATAACAAGGTTCTGACAACGGATTCTGGTAGAGGGGACAAAAAAAAATATACGTGTATCGGCGTTTTGAAAGTTTACGTCTGAATTTTTTTTTAGGGGGGTCAAAGTTTTCCTCCTTTTGCACATTCTTATGGTGAATCGGCATACGAAAACCATGTAACCTTACATTTTAGGTATATTCATTTACTTACATTTTAGGTATGTTCAGCAATTTGATGTAAAATACTACGAAGAACATTTTTGTGGAGCATTTTAACCCTGTAGCTACTATTTTTATGGGTAGTTTGACCCATCTTTTCTAAAATGCCAAAAATGTCCTGTAAAACAGGACTTTTTAAGGAAAAAATGTACCACGAAAATATTCGCCATAAAATTCTACTATAGGTCTCTAAATACACAAAAGCTCAGAGATTAACTTGAACGCCAGAATTTGTATGCCTTTTTTATTTACGTTACCGATAACTATTATTTTGAGAAATTTTTTTGCGTTGCTTCATAACTTTTATGAAAGAAAATTTTTTTTTACGTTGCCTACCTCATTTTGAGTATGAATTGATTTTTAATTGTTTAGTTGTTAATTAAAAATCAATTCATAATCAAAATGTAGTAATTCAACGTAAAAAATGTTTTTCAAAATAAAAGTTATCGGCAACGTAAATGAGAAAATCATAAAAAAAGTTTTGAAGCATTGTAAAAAAAAAATTCTCTAAATAATAGTTATCGGTAACGTAAATTAAAAAAAGTCATAAATAAAAGTTATGAAGAAATGTAAAAAACAAAAATCCCAAAATAATACTTATCGATAACGAAAACAAATTTGTTCATTATAACAGCTATTAGCAACTCAAAAATATTTGAATTTTTTATTGGGAATAATTACACTGTGCAAGTCCAAAATTTAGACATGGGGGGGACCTACTGGGTGAGTTTCCTATAGGTATACTGAGTTGAGATCCACCAGCCGTTTGGTAAGATTGGCTCTAGTTTATGAGAAATCCGACTTTGAAGTTTGGTAATTTCCGTCAAGTTTGTCGCTTAAGTATGTAGGTCCTAAATCGTTTCGAATATCGCTTTACTGTCTTCGGCAAGTTTGTAGATATTTTAACGACCAACAAACTTGCTTCAGACACCAATTAAAAAAAAAATACATTCAAACTGTGTAATTGCGATGTGTGCATTTTTTTTATAACACTCAACGAAGCGTATGACACTCATATGCACATATCGCAATTACACAGTTTGAATGTATTTTTTTTTGGATTGGTGTCTGAAGCAAATGTGTTGGTCGTTAAAATATCTAAAACTTGTATAAAACTCTCAGTATACCTATAGAAAACTCACCCAGTAGGTCCCCCCATGTCTTAATTTTTGAGGGCAAATTTCACGCACAGTATTATTATAAAGCAATAATTATATAAATTTCTTTTATTAGAACAATTTTTTTATTTCCAAAAATACGGATAATCTGGATAAAAATAAATTTTTTTTTTACTGATTGATTAAATTTTGCTTTAACTCAAATAATTTCAATAATTTTAGCTTAAGTAATTGAAGAAATATTCGATTTTTAGTTATGCGTAAAAAATTGTATGTTTAAGTAATTATTACAGCCACAAGGATATGGTTCATCTCATACGAGAGCACTCTAAAAACTAGGGATCGGGTATAACAATTGCATAAAAGTCTAAATCAATAAATTTAAAATTTTAACTTTCCCCTGTAAAAACCTGTACCTGTAAAATTTCAATTTCGGTGAAATAAATATGTATATAGTTATTATATATAGTTATTATATACATATTTATTTCACCGATTACTATATTATAGTACTGTCCGACCGAAACAACTTTTTTGAGCCGAAACCGAATTTCGGTTTTTTTTTAATATTTGGACGAAACCGAAACTTTCGAATTGAAATAAAAATCTCCACATCAAGCATCAAAATCACCATTTTTCAACAACGTATTTTACTTTAAGTAAATAAAGAACAAACAAACAAACATAACATAAATAAATAAATACTTATTTATAAAAAAATTTATTCATTTTTTAAAAACATAAACATAAAAAAATCACCCTTTCGTACCTTACTCGCTAATACTCAAAATTAAATAATTTAATATTATATTCTAACAAAAGAAGTTTATTTACATTGGTAGCATCTAAATTCTGCTTCTCATTCTTTCACTATATAGTTATCTGCTCGGCTGCACTAACTAGCTGTCCACTCACTACAAAATAAAATGTAAAAAATATTCTAGAAAGTTTCGGTTTCGGCCGTTCGGGCATTTTTTGGCTGAAACTGAAACCGAAACCACTAATTTGGGCCGAACCGAAACCGAATCCAAATATTTGGTGGGACACTAATATATAGCAATATGTTTCAACAGCCACTATAAAATATTGTCATTCCAATTTTTTAATTAATTACTAAAATTTTCAATTTCCTTGAACTATATATGAAAGGATATATTTTATCAGCCACCATTTAATATTTTACTATTCAATTTTTTGTTTATTAATATTCAATTTCATTCAACTTTTCCAACTAGCTTTTCAGTTTAAATTCAGCGTACAGTTTTTTTTTGTATAATCCAAGACCTTCTCAGTTAGAACCCACCAATATGTAAAAAAAAACAGCGCTTTAGTGATTGAAAGGTATTCAATTTATACATTTGAGGTTTTTCTATTCTATTCTATATGTAGAAGAATATATTATTTATCTGCACGCTTTTAAAAAATTTAGCTTAAGGCCAAACGGCAAAAGTATGAAAAGGAGTGGAAGGGAGGAAAACTACATACACAAGCACACGCCGCACATGTTGCTTTGTATTTATGAAAAGTGGTTATAAAAGACGGTCTAAAAACATGGGTTGCTTTAGTGCGAGTGTCGCCCACGTGTGTGCATGCGCAATTTTACAGCTTTAATCATACACACACAGTTGCAGTGGAAAAATGGGAGAAGTTGTGTGCCGTACAGGGAGACACAACAAATGCAGAAAAGCGAGTATGTTGAAAATGTAAAATGGCCCGAGAAAAGGCGCCAACACACAAGCCAAGTATAAATGATGAAAATGTGGGTGGAGGTCGTCGGCGAGCAATGCTGAAAGTGCTTTTTCTTTTCTGTTGTGTTATTGCTGATGAGGTTGTTGTTGTTATTGCCGCAGCCGTAGTCGTTGCTGCTGTCTCTCATAAATTCAAATGAATGAAACTGCTAATGCGACAAGGTGACGAGCGTGTCTGGCAGCAGCGACAGCACCAGTCGCGACCGGTGCCGGCTGCTGGGTGCCACCTTTGCGTGTGCGCTTGAGTGTGTCGGCTTGTGAGCGGTGTGGTGTGTGTGTTTACATTTGTATTTGTTTGTAAAAGCGCTCATGTGCCGCCAAAGTACATGGGGGCGTATACGTGTTGTGGAATAATTTTGATATACTTTACAAAATGCGCTGATATTAAATTAAAGTCAGCATTTTTGCAAGCTGCAAAGCAGCAGCAGCCTGCCTTTCGTTCTCTTTTCCTCTTTTTCTCTTTTCCTTCTTGGCGTTGGTAAACTGGAATAAATAAAATTTGCAATTATACTTTGGCGCAATTGAATTTTTGCCGAGTTAAAACGAGTAGAACATGAAAAACAAAATTACAAAATTTTAATCAAGCGTTGAATATATATTCCAAGTGGAAATTACATTGTTTCTTAGCTGGAAATGAAATTGGGGAATGTTTATTTCTTGCAGACATTCAAAGTGCCTTTAAAAAATATATTCAAGAATTGTACTTGCTGTCATTGGTAGCTGTTGCCTGCAGTCGAGCACTCTTAGCACACCACACAGTCGTCACACACTTCCTGTGCGTTAGTTACATGCAATTTCGACCAAGTGCGACAACAATTGTCCCCAGTAAATATCCATTTTATGGCTTGCTGCATCTGAATGTCTCCAGCTGAAATTTCGTCCATGGCACTGACACTCTATGGTCTGCACGCACTTGAAGTCAAATTTGCAAGCTGTTTGCACCATTCTGCCTCATGTGTCCTCGGTGCTGTGCTTGCTGCTTATTTATTTTGTTTTTTTTTTTGCCTGCGTTCGCTTGTATGTTCAACTAAGAAAATAATCAATTTGTGTCAAAAGTGCCGTTGCCGCTATTTGCCAGCGCCACATTTGCACTGACACGCACACTTGAGTATTTATTTTCACTCTGCACTCGCCGTGTTTGCACCAGTGTCCTGACATTTTATGCGTTTATTGCTGCTCTGTCATTTGCACGGAGTCTTGCACACTTGGCGCTTGACACAGCCACATGTTGTGTTGCAGTCGTTTCCGTATGCACCAAAATTTGTCCAGTACTCTTATGTGAGTGTCTGTCTTGGAACATGCAGTGCGCTGCTGGTTCGAATAAAAATAGAACATGAATGCACTTAAACTGTCATGGCGTGTACAAAAGAAGGACAAGCATTTCAATTTGTCATTGCCAAATGCAGCACATATACGTAGTATGTGTATAGGTATGTCTGTATAATTTTGGGCAAATCACCGAAAATGGTTCATTGGCTGGAAATCGGTGGATGTTGGATTTTTTGTCAATTCAAATTTAGAGTAATTTCCTGTGCAAAAACAATGCAACGATTTCATTAAAAAAAATGAATGCGTTTGTCATTATGTTTTATATGTTTTAGAAAACATTGACTACCAACATTAGCTCGAAAGTGAACATTTAAATGTTACAGTTGAATCTCCCAAATTTTTCCAGGGGTGATTGCAAATAGCAAAAAGTTGCATTTATTGAACGGATTTGAAAAACAGAAATTATTCAGTATAATAAAATTTTATTCCGAAAGATGTGCATTTTATATTGAAAATAGCATAACTTCAGGAACAAAAATATATGTATTTAACCTTCGCCTTACCAATACCCACCCGGGTGACCTTTTTGATATTTATTGTTTGATATCTGCCAGAGTATTAATCCAATCCAGTTATGATTTCGACTCACTGAACAAATTTTGAATTAGTTTTCAATAATATAAACAAATATTTTTTTGAAAATATTTTTCATGATTAAACATGAAAATTGTCATTTTATATTCATCGTTTACCAATACCCACCCGGGTAACCCTAGTCAAATATTCTTATTATCTTGCCTTATAAAAGGGGAAAAAGTGGTTTTAAAAATTTTGTAGGCATTTTATTTGAAATTCTTGTTTTATATAATTTTTGTTTTAATAAATAAATTTTATTGGTATGATGGTGTGGACGGATTAAGATGGCAATTTTCACATTTAGGTTGGCTGACGCTGTGTTCTGCACAAGTGGGCTTCTTGCATTTCATGAAAATTTGGCGTGTATTCCTCCTTTGCCTGGCTGTATGGCAAATGTAGCATTTACCCTTGAACTTTATGCGAGCAGTGCCGTCCCGTTCAAGTTTAACATCTGTCTCAAAGTCCTCATCCACGATAGCTCCGGTAACGGGTTTTCCCTCAATAAAAATTAATTATGTATTTGGGGGAAAACATTGTATTGTTGGTAAAACAAACTGAAAAAATACATACCTAATATGCACTCAATAGCTGTTCTGATTTGAAATCTTCCAACCACTTTTTGATTTTTGGATCTATTGAAAAGTAGAGGTAGACAAGGATCTTCACCCAGGAGCTCAAGGAACTGTCGCCTTTGTGATCGCTTTATAGACTGCCCTGTGTTGTTCTCCTTGTATGTATATAATAAAAGCAGCAAGCGTGGCGGTATCCAAAATATAGTAAAACATTGCCATAAGCCAGCACAATGTTGGTCTTTTGGTGGAATATTGGAACAGCATTTTATCCATTGTGTCCACGCCACCTTTAGTCTCGTTATAGTATAATATTATTTCTGGTTTTTTGTCTGGTCCAGACACAGCATCATTTCTGTGCATTGTAGACAACAAAATGACGGACTTGTTTTTAGTTGGGACGTAAGAACAAATAGTGACATTTTCAGTAAAGCCAAATAAGCTTGATGTGACTTCTCTGGTTCGCAATTATTTGACCTCGTTGGGAACATACCTCTTGTTTTTTTAACTGTGCCTACAATCGACATGTTCCAATTTGCTAGTTCTGTGGCCAATGACAATGTCGTGAAGAAGTTATCCATGGTAACGTTTCTTCCTGACCCTCTGTATATACCGACCAAATCTTTCACAATACGCTGACCTCACCTCACGTCTCGGATGTTTTTAAATTTGTCCATGCAGTGGATAGTAGGCGGCTGAATCACAGGCCCACCAGATTTTAATGCCATACTTAGCAGGCTTAGACGGCATATATTGGGTGAACCGAGTACGGCCCCTTTACCCAAACAGCTGCTCATCCACCGTAATGGATGCAGACAAATATCGAAATTCGTTTCCACTAATCATTGTTATTAGTTTTTTCACACTGAACTTCTCAAGTCAACAATACCAGATGAACTTATTGACATGTTGATTTTGAAATTTACAAAATTTTTTTTCAAAATGTAAAATTTTTTTCCACAAATTCAAATTTGTTTTCAAAAATTCAAATTTGAATTGTAAGTAGTAACAAAACAGAGGAAGCGTAATACAGGAAAGTGAGGATTCCGACTTTCATTTGCCATATACGTATACAAAAAACACTGAGGTCACCTGGGTGGGTATTGGTAAACGACGTACAAAAAATTCTTTGGTAAGGCGAAGGTTAATATAAAATTAAATTAGTACAAACACAAAAATTTCAGTGAAACACAATCAATATAAATCAGGGACCGTAAATAATTATTATCGCAATATTTTTAATCAAAAAAATCAAGATGAAGGACGCATTGCAGATATATCATGTAGTGCAATAAAGTGATTGTTTTTGAAAGCAGTTATCAAAAAAGCAATAAAAAAAATTATCGATTTTTATTTTCCGCTCACCAAATAATAATTATTCTTTGATTTTTTTTTCGATCAGAAAATAAAAATTATTTGTTGAGTTTTATTTTTTTGGGGAAAAATAAAAATTATGCGGTGAGTTTTATTTTTCACTTGTGGAATGAGAATTATTTTTCAGTTTTATTTTTTCAACACAAAATAAAAATTACGGGACGAGTTTTTGTTTTTGATTCAAAAATAAGCCTCATGTGTTGAAAAAATAAAACTGAAAAATAATTCTCATTCCGCAAGTGAAAAATAAAACTCACCGCATAATTTTAATTTTTCCCCAAAAAAATAAAACTCAACAAATAATTTTTTTTTCTGATCAAAACAAAAAAATCAACAAATAATTTTTATTCGGTGAGCGGAAAATAAAAATCGAAAGTTTTATATTTTGATTTTTATATTTAGCTCATAATTTTTACGGTCCCTGATATAAATTCATATTAATTGGTTTAACCCTTTCCGGAAATTTGTACGATATATCGTACATCTTTTTTTAAAGATTTTTTATTTGACAGCGAAAGCATTTTTTATGAAACGGCATTTTAATTCTTATTAAGTAGGTTGTGTTGTACCATTCTGTTTAAAAATATAAATCACAATAGCCGTGGCCACACAGTGTGAGTGAGTTTTGTAAGCAGCTCTTTGCAAGAATTTGGCGATGCGATGCTTCGGCGGAGGAATTTTTAAATATGTTATAATTTTTAGTAGCAAAAAGCCAAACAATTTCAAAGTTTGTACCTCAGTTGATTTATAAAACTTATTAAATTTAACATTTTTTGCGTCTAAATATTTTGCCCGAGCCTGTAAAAAAATTGTACGATATATTGTACAAATGACCACAAAGGTTGCAAAACTTTGTACGATATATCGTACAAATGGAAGGCAAAGGTTGCAACTGATGTTTTAATTTTTTTTTAAGTTATGGATTTGGTAACAGAATTTTTCCGTTTGCTTGAATGCCACGCCCGTCAGTAAATCGTATGACTAATAAAATTCGACTATTCAGCAAATTTCGATTAAGAACTAACAATTACTACACGATTTAGTGTTTTACTGGGCAGACACAGATTATGTAAGATTAGACATGAGTAGGTACTTGCCACTCCCACTACGATAATTAGAATCGGCTATATTCGGTATCGTTCTGTAAAGCTATTCGAATTTTAATTGATTCTGTGTTTTATTGAGGGGAAAAGGACTTTGCAACAACAAAAACGGTTATATAAGGCCGGATAAATGTGACTCAATTGTTTATATATATAATTTATATAGGTTTCGATCAAGATGAAATCACGTTTTGATTTTTTGTTATCATTTATGTTTTCCAAAAAAAAAATCAATGAATTGTTCATAAAACTTAAAAAACCGAAACCAAAAATTCATGAATTTTTACTCCTTTGCGGACCATTGTACGATATATCGTACAAAATTGATGAAGCTGTAATTCTCAACCAAAATGATTTTTTTGAAATTTTTTTTTTATTTTATTGCTAAAATGTTCAATAAGAGTCAATATTTTGAAAAATTGTTATCTCAAGAAATGCGGAAAATTACCGGAAAGGGTTAAAGTGGCTAGTTTTTATTTGAGGCAAACAAATTTGATTTGCTAATTGGCAAAAAGTTCATTACAATCCGAGGCTAATGTGTAAGTTTTTTTTTAATGATGAGAAAGCAACCAAAAAGTTGCTTTTGTAGAGTAATATATTATATCTGCGAATCGGTTGTGTTTATTCGATAGCTGCGTTTTGTGGATTGCATTTTGGGAGATTCAACTGTACATAAGTTTGTCTACTGCAAACGATTTAAGCATCGCAAGTTTCCAGCGTTTTAGTTTAGAACGAAACTCAACTAAGCTTCAGTTGAGTGTGAAATTAGTGTCAAGTACATCAAATCATTACAAATTACAAAAAAGGCTCTAAACAATTTGATCTGAGGATTAAAACTATTGGATCAACCTGATAATTGTTGAATCAAAACTGAAGCACATAAATACAGCAATAAATTACGACCGCAAAATGAAATTTGCTTTATGTGGCACGTTCACTGTCGATCAGTTCGTATTTTCATTAAATTTCCATTAAATCCATACATTAAATTACAAATAGACACAGAAAATATTTAAAGTGAGATGATGATAGTTTCATACCTATCTTTAATTACAATCTTCTTACAAATATTGCTTTCGTTCTAGCTTTAAGGTTACTTGATCCAAACTTCTTGGTTTGAAAAAGATTAATGCGAGTGTCGAGTGCGTTGTTGATGCTGTTCGAAATTATGAAATGTTTTATTTTTCCGAGCACACACTTACCATATTTAATTACATCCATAAATTCGTAGCACATAAAAATCAGCGAATCATTTATCATTTCTCACACAAAATCGCTCTTGCTGCAGTGGTTATTTCTGTCTTTTTTTTATTTTTCATCTTTTTTAAAATTGAGCTGAATCGAGAGCTGTTCATTAAATCGGGGAAAAACGTCGTCGCAGTCGCTGAAGGATGTCGAAGCCAGGCAAAAGAGGTGGGGAGACGACAGGAAGCGGGGGGCCAGTAGGAGAAGCGACACTCGTATGCAGTGGCGGTGGCATGAGAGGGAAATTAATATTTTTTGATTGATGAATACTGACAACCTTTTTCGCACATGACTGCATTTACATCAAAAGAAACAATGAAAAATGGAAAACATGGCAAAAGCGCACGAAGTGAAAAAACACTAAACGAACAGCAGCCATACTAAGAAAAAAATCGTGTGGATTTTTGCGCGACGCAATGATGGAAATAAGCAATTCCGCGGAGGTTTTTGTGAAAAATTGCGAAATGCCGAACGTTGAAGGGCATCACATGTTGACGTCGGAGCGAAAAATTACAACGACATATGCATATTGAATTTCTGTAAATAAATAAATATAAAAATGAACGTTTTTAATTTAAATATTTTCCCACGGGAAAGTTTGTAGTGCTGCATTGTACGTGTGTGCGTGTGTGCGTCACGCGCCGCTGCGCATGTAGGCCGATTGCTATATTTGCTTTGTGGCATAATCGAAAATTTTCATTATTAAAATTAATTGCCGACATTTGTATTAGTTAATTAATGAGATGCTTTGCACTTTGTTTGCTCTTTTCAGTTGGTACACGCACAATGGGCCGGGTCCGCTGCCCGTGCTGAGTGGTCCGCGCGTGCGTCTGCTGGGCCCCATTCTCGCCATCGAGGCGGTGACTGGCGAGGATTCGGGCGTCTACAAGTGCACCGCGAGCAATGTGGGCGGCGAGGCGAGTGCCGAGCTGCGCCTCACCGTTGCCACGCCCATACAGGTGGAGATTTCGCCGAATATCCTCAGCGTGCACATGGGCGGCAACGCCGAGTTCCGCTGCATAGTCACCAGCAACGGCAGCCCGGTGGGCATGCAAAACATACTCTGGTACAAGGACGGACGGCAACTGCCTTCGTCGGGGCGCATCGAGGACACGCTGGTGGTGTCGCGGGTCAGTCGTGACAATCGCGGCATGTATCAGTGCGTGGTGCGGCGGCCCGAGGGCGACACTTTTCAGGCTACGGCAGAGCTGCAGCTCGGCGGTAAGTTACACATCAGCGTAACAATCCAATGATTCGTTTACTGAGGCAACAGTATGCTGACCTTAAAGCATATACGGTTTTTTTTTAATGTATTTTAAATATTTTAAAGTGGTAAATTTTTAAAATTTATTATTGCTTATTTGAGACGCGCAAATTGAGCCATAATTAATAATAACGTTTTATTTAAATTTGGAGTTTTTTTTTCACAATATTTGCTAATACTGGCTGCTTATTGCCTTCGGAATGCCGCCTCCAAACGCCGATATGTTGTTTTTTCATTTCCGTTGCCGTTGTGTGCGGCCACCGTAAATAGCCGCACACCCACACACACAGAGTGCTCGGTTCAGCGGAAATTATGCACTTTGGCGCTGTGATGAAAATTCAAATTATTTTCATTTCCGTTTGTGCAATATTATGTCCAGTGCAACACAACAATAAGATAAAAACAAAATGAGAATATTCATTGTGTGAGATGTGGGTGCGGCATTCATTCAATTGACTGGACAATAAACTTTGTGCTTTACCAACGATTTAAGCATAAACCACCATTCGAGGACGCATTTCTGCATTAAATTCGGGTCATTGAACACATTAGAACATAACTGAATGAAAATGAAATAAAGTGCCAGCTGGTTTTTTGCGGGTAGTGGCCTTAATTGAATCAATGTGGTCTCACGGCGTCAAGCTAGGACCAATCCTAATTAGACTTGCATAAATGACAAGTTCAATACACAATTCAAGTTGTAGCTGGGCAGTAGTTATTGCCTAAATCTACCAAATCGATTTATAGCAATGATAACACCGTGCGACAAAAAATAAAAAAAATTTTTACACCGGAAAAATCCATATGGGCGTGATGCTAGAGACCAAATATAGTAATATTGCGTACTCAGTTTTGTATTTCGATATCCTTTGTCCTTTTAAAAGGACTTACAAGTTTTGAAGGAGATAAAAAATAAAAAAAAATATAAAAAATACTTAACTTCGTTAGAATATGGCAAAAAGCATATCAGATGAAAGAGAAAAGGCTCAAGAATTTAAATAAAATTTATATTTTAGCTATTTGTAAATAAAGGATATAAAAAAGGCCATTTGAAAATTTTAATCCTTTATATCTTTGAAAATTTATATAGAATTTTCTTGAAAAGTAAGTGTGTTAAAATCCAAAATCTGTTTGATCACGTGTCAAAAATTCATTATTCTCGCTTCATTCAGTTTGTATCTTTTTATTATTTAAAATACTGATACTCAAATAAATTCGAATTTTTGTACTTCATTAGAATTGCACCTTCCGCCTTTTTTTAATAACTTTCGAACTAATAAAGTCAGAGTAATACAATTTTGACACGTGATCAAGGAGATTTTGGGTTTTAACATACTTACTTTTCAATAAAAATCTATATAAATTTTCAAGGATATAAAGGATTACAATTTTCAAAAGATCTTTTTTATATTCTTTTTTGACAAATAGATAAAAAATCAATTTTATTTAAATTCTTGAGGCTTTCCTCTTTCATTTGATATACATAACGCCATATTTTAACGAGGTTAAGTATTTTTTGTATATTTTTTATTTTTTATCCCCTTCAACATTTTGAAGTCCTTTTAAAAGGACAAAGGGTGTAGAAATGAAAAACTGAGTATTACTAAATTTGGTCTCTAGTTTCACGCACATATGGATTTTTCCCGGTGTGCAAAATGCTGTCGCACGGTGTAATATCTGCAACTACAAATTACAGGAAGCGCTTTACATTTACAAATATAGAAATAATTTTGAATAATTAAAATCGTTCTATTTTAAATACATATTCATTCAAAAAATGTAAAAATTTTTTTTTTTTAAATTCAGTAGAAATAACTGACGCACATTATTGCATACTTTAAGGTGAATGGATAATTTTAAATGTATACATGCGTTAAATCGGCCATTGCAAGCGAGCATAAACAGTTGAACGTATATAGATGTACCTAAAATAAATAGAAAAATCAACAGTCGAATAGTCAACAAAACATATACAAACGCAAAGTCAACAAAACAATAAGAACAAAAACAAAGCAAGCAGCCAGGCGTGCTGATAGTCCAGGCGAGCTCGCAATCAAACCGGCCGGCAGCCAGTGTGACTGACAGCCTGGCAATCACAATCGCACCAAATGTGCACAAACAGCACGCCAACACAAACAATGCGCACACATAAAAATGCACAAATACCAATGCAGAATAATTTATTTCTTGCACTTTTTAGTTCGTTGCTCGACGCGGCGTTCGATGCACCGGCCGTCAACCAGCGAACGCTATTCTACTTTCATTTGCACTTATTCACTCGTTCGTTGGTTCATTCATTTGTTCATTTGTTGCAGATGCACCGCCCGTGCTGCTCTACAGCTTCATCGAGCAGACGCTGCAGCCGGGGCCGGCGGTGAGCTTGAAATGCTCGGCAGCCGGAAATCCAACACCGCAAATTTCATGGACATTGGACGGATTTCCGCTTCCATCAAACGGAAGGTAATTGAACTTGTTGAAAGGTAGTGAAGAGCGCGACGGGGCGGGGCACCAAAGCGAAAGGCGGCAACAGCGGAGAGCAGAGAATGCGCACAGGAAGCGCAAGTTGTGGCAATGCGGAGACGCAAGCACACTAATGATGTTGTTGTCTTGTTGTTGCAGTTGTAGTTGTAGCAATGGCAGCGATTGCACCAGTGCTGCTTGCAATTCACAGTAATAATTCCCCCAAGTGTGCAATAACAACAAATGCCCATGCTATTTTTCCTATATTCAATAAACGTGCGCATGTGTGTGTAGGCGCGGGTATACATACACATGCACACCTGACGCTCTGTATGTGTTGCGTATTTACATCAGCATTTTTTCTTTTTACGTTTTCTATTTTCATTTTATTTTTACATTTTTTACATTTCTATAACTGAATATTTATAAAGACTAGAGTTCAGTTTGTGTTTGTGGTGTGAGTTTATGTTGGGTTGGTGCATGTGTTAATTAAGCGATGAATGATGTCTGTTGAAGTATTTTTATTTCGTACTTGCCGTGATGCTGAAATTGACTTGAATTTATATTTTATTTAGTTGTAAATATTATAAAGCATTCTGCTTTATTAAATAATGTATGTTATTTAGTATTTAATTGGAGTATGCAATGTTAGTGTTAAGCGAAATGAAGTAAAGTCAATTAGGGGACTTATTTGGAAATAGTTAACACATGAAAATAGACAATGTCAAGGGATTTTCAAGTCAAGTCAAGTTTTTTTTAAATGCAGTTTAAAAATGGCGGCTTAGTGCCCCTTACTGAAACTTTTAAAACATCATATCTTTTGACTCAAATGTCAGAAGTTAATAATTTTTTTTTTTTTACGTGAAATGAAAGCTAATGATATGAGGTCTAAGAAACAATATCCTTTTTTTACAAATTTTATGAAAAAGGATATGAAGGACATCAACTAAATTTTTATCCTTGAATATCCTGGAAACCGTGAGAGCTAAATTTAGATAAGTGACTCCTGTTAAAAAAGCATTCAAACATCTACACTGCTTATAAAATTCATGTAAATCACTTTTACAGTTAAGACTCTACAACGATTAAAAAAATGTGTTTTGCTACATTCGATGGTTTTAATAAGCAACTACGAGATATTCTGTACATAAAAACATGAAAGTAGCAGTGTATAATTTTTGAAACGCTGTAGTGGCTTAACAGTGAAAGTGATTGAAATGAAGTTAATATGCAGTATAGATCTTTGAATGCTTTTTTACCAGAAGTCACTTATATATGTTAATTTAGCTCGCATGGTTTCCAGGATATTCAAGGATAAACATTTAGTTGATGTCCTTTATGTCCTTTTTCATACAATTTTTCAAAACAGGATATTTTTTCTTCGACCTCATCTCATTAGCTTTCATTTGACGTAAAAATTATTCCTTTCTGACATTTGAGTCAAGAGATATGATGTTTTAAAAGTTTCAGTAAGGTGCACTAAGCCGCCATCTTTAAACTGCATTTAAAAAAAAAACTCGAACATCCCCGGAAAAATCCCTTGGCACTTTTTCATCTACTGAGGTCCTCTATCGAAAGAGATATGTTTGACCTTGTCCCTCGAAATTGCGAAATTTGCTAGTTGGTTTTTTGAACTCTAAGCTATAATTCTACTAAGGACAGAATGATGGTTGACTTATTGACCGAATACTAGTAACTTCAGGTTTTCTGAAATTCTCTAAATAACTTTAAAACATTTTACAAAGTCTGAACTGTGTTTTTTATGGCATTCGTAAGCAAACACAATTTTGAGAAAATTAAAGCTGTACTTTTGATTGATTAAGTAATACAAGGTGCAACCCAAAGTAAACAGGACTTTTATAAAATAAAGAAAACGGATGATTATTTTTGTATAATTCTTTTTATTTATTCAAAATACTCTCCTTCTGCTTCGATACAACGTTTTGCACGGTCCAAAAGCATTTGGAATGAGTGTTTTATGTCATCGGTCGGCATCGCCTTCAGAATGTTGGTACAAGCCTTTTGGATGTCCTCAACGTCCTTATAACGGTTTCCTTTCATCGGCAAATGCAACTGACCGAATAAGTAGAAGTCACAGGAAGCCATATCAGGCGAATACGGTGAATGATTGATGGTAAAAATGCGATTTTTGGTCAAATAATCGGTCGTAACTACGGCTCTGTGAGCCGGTGCATTATCATGCAATAAACGCCAACTTCCTTCCTCGCGATATTCTGGCCGAATACGACGAATGCGATGCACCAAACGCTTCAAAACTTCAACATAAAACAAAGCGTTAATTGTTTTTCCCGGTGGAACAAACTCTCGATGAATTATTCCCTTTGAATCGTAGAAACAAATGAGATGAGTTTTGATTTTTGACTTCTCACGGCGGGTTTTTTTTCGGATTTGGCTCATCTGGGTGCTTCCATTCGGCACTTTGACGCTTTGTTTCGGGATCATATTGAAAGCACCACGTTTCGTCACCGGTTACGATGTTGAACAAGAAATTTGGATCACGTCTGGCTTCCCGAACGATGTCTTTTGCGTGCTCAATTCTCTGCGCTTTTTGGTCGTCGGTTAAAGTGTGCGGAATGAAGCGAGAACACACTTTACGGAGACCCAAATGTTCGGTTAAAATGCGATCAATTGATGTTTTGGAGATGTTCAATTCCATTTCCATCAATTCCAATGATGATTTTGGCTGCATTTTGATAAAATCACGCACAGTTTTGATGGCATCGTCAGTAATCACAAATTTCGACTGGCCGACGTGTTCGTCGTCATTCAAGTCTTCACGACCATTCTTGAATCGATTCAACCACTCATTAACACGGCCACGGGATAAACAATCATCACCATAAACTTGCTTTAACAATTTAGACGTTTCGGTAAAAGTTTTACCAAGTTTAAAACAGAACTTAATATTAGCTCTTTGTTCGATCGACATTCTCGTACCAAAGTTAAAAACATACTGTCACATTGAGCGGGATATTTCGGCGTCTACTAGACCAAATGTCATGAAATTTAGACAGTATGTGAATGAAAGATGTACCTTTCCAACGCATGTCCTCACACATAGATGGCGCCACCAGAAACGTCAGTAATACTTACTATGTTTGGTCTTTGGAAATGTTTGGTGTGAAACATTTTTTTAATTTTTGTCGCACGGTGTTATTCAAGCTATGGAGCAGTGCTGGATTTGGTAGTTGGTTTTTTGAACTCAATTTCACAAACACAATTTTGAGAAATTTAAAGTTGTACTTATGATTGATTTAGTAATATAAAAGATTGCAGAAATATTCATTTGAATTTCCAGATATTTAATTAAAATTAAACTACAGCCAAATATAAACTATGAGCAATTTTTGGAGTGTTTGAAATATGACAATTATATAATACAATTTTTGCTTGTGTTATGGCAATAAATTACATGGCATAAAATTCTAAAAATTTTTTACTAAGCTTTAAACAAATTGGTTTAAGCCATTACTAGCCACTCGGTATGTAAAATATTATAACGACTTACGCAAAGAATAAACTAACCGGAATTTTTAAGTAATGTATTGACTCACACCACATCACATCATATGCGACAATTGACTGTCTTTATGAGTTAGGCGAAATTCCAATAATTAAACATGACTCTTTGGGTATTACAAAGACTATGTTCGGTATATATATACTGAAGAAAATTCTAAACATTTTCAGGATTTCAAGATCACACAGGATTTCATTTTGTGGAGAGCGAAGGAGGGGGGTGGATGAGCTTTGCGTGCAACTCTTGAGGCCAATTCCATTCGAAACCATATTTTACACCAGCAATGTTTGTATTTGGGGGAGTTTGAATCCCAAAACTCCACAGTCTGCGCCACTGCCTGTTTATAAATAGTATTTGAATTGAATGATATTCGTACTTTTTGCATAATATTTCAGCTGATTTTGAGAAGGTAAGAAGTTAAATTTGACTTTTAATAAGACAAGCTTTCACTACCGTATTTCTCCGAAATGTATTGTACATCTCTTCGAACTTGTAATTTTCAAACATGCTAACTTTTCTTAACTGAAAACGGTAGAAGCGGGATTTATTTGGTTGCAGTTGAAACAGATTCTCTGTTTGAAATGCTTTTTCGCCTTAAACAATTTTACACACACGTATGTACATAGTTCTGTTTACATTTGTGTTTGTGTGTGCCTCATAATTTTGCAGTTTAATCTGGAAAATATTTGTGATGCGTCTGCGAAATTTCCACACTCGACGTTTGTTGATCTGACATTGCAAGAAAGTGTTGCTGCTTTGCCATTGCGTTCGTCTGCACAGTCGTCTGCCGTGTATGCACGTTTGTGTTTGTGTGCTGCTGTTGCTGTTTGTGTTTGCGGCTATGGCTGCCACAACTTATTGTCTGTGCAGCAGTTGCAATGATTTGCAGTGCAATGTCATTACACGCCGCACGGCGCAAAACCGCCAACAACAACAACGCCACGAGAAAGTATTTAATCATGATGCTATACAGAAAAACAAAGTTGGTGGAAAAAGTATTAAAGCACTTTTTTTAATGTAGTCGCTCGTGTGCAATGCATATAAAAAACCCTTAATGTGTAGTTGCGCAGCACACTCGTTGGATGTTTTTTGTTTGGCTACCGAGTGGCGCCGAGTTGCAGGAACTTAATGCAAAAAAAAAACAAAACAGCTGAACAGCAACAAAAACGACCAACAACGAGCAAATCCCAGCAATGAGCTGAACAACAACCAACAGCAGCAAAGAGCAACAGCGGCACCGATGACGATAGCAGCAGCCCGTCAAAAGAGGAGTAGCAGCAACAGCAACAGCGATAGCGGCAACAGCAAGCAGTAAGAGAAATAATTTTAATTAAAACTTATGCTGGCAACTGCGCAAATAAACAAGCACGGTAAACGGGTAATTAAAAAGACGTAAGTACCTTCGTCTATGTTTTTTTTCCTGCTGCCTTCTGAATTTTGCCGTCGTCGCTGTTGTTGTTGCCGTGCAATTTTACGTTTGCATTTCATAATGTGAATGAGTGCGCTGCCATTCGCTACAGCAGTAACGTGCCGCACTTGCAACGACAGCAATGACTGTTGCTCTTGTCGGCTCTCCACTGCGATCGCTACGGCTGCATTGCATTTTCAATAATTAATACTGGTAGGCGTGCCACAACAGCTCAACACACGAGCCGGCTCGTAGACGCTGCATTGACGCTTATAAATCGGCAACGGCATAATGCAGTTAACGTATCGAGTTGCAATGACATTTGTTTACTTGGTTTGAACATTGCATGAAAATGTAGTACTTCACTAATCAAAATTATCAACTAATCGAGCTGATCAAACATTTGTATTTCTCATAAGAAGATCAAAACTTGAATATTAAAATAAAAGAAATGAAAGGAATTGAATCGATTAGTACACACAAATGTTGAAAATCGCATTTTCCGTGTTGAAAATTGTTTTTGATATTTTGTTTTTTCATTCACCTCAATGCACAGTGATTCGACTCCATACAACTGCGGCACAAAATTAGGAGTGGTCCGTTCTTCATAAAATTTGGTATACTAGTTAGTCATGGTCTGCTGAATTGAAATCTCCATTTTGTTTTTCTTAAACTTTTGTAGTTTGGCAATGTCTGAGACTTAAATTTGCAATTTTCGTCATTTTTGGTAAGTTATAGCAACGAGTGTGTTGGCTAGATTTTTCAGATATTACATTTAATCGATAACGTCAACATTGATAATTGCAAAGAATAACAGAAATTGTCTGAGGACCCTTTAGTTTTGCAAAAAAAATTATAATAATAGACGTATGTTTTGCTTTTTTGCAGTTTTCTCAATTTTTCAAGCTGATTGCATACTTTTAGGGATGAAAAAATAAATTTTGTCGAAAAATAGGTGTTTAGACCACTTTTCAAATATAATTATTTTCTGAGATCGGAAGATATCGGAGGAGGTAATTACAAAGAATGAACGCTTCTTAAAATGAAAAAAAATCCAGGAACATACTTTCACATACTTTTTAGATATTTTCCAATTTTTTGCCAATTTTCAGATTTTTACTTTAGAAAAATATTTTAAATTAAAAGTGATGTAAAAACCCCAGCTTTGCAAATTTTGAGAAAACATTAAAAGCGAAAATGGCCACATCATTTCTTAATCTAATTGAAAGTTTAACAACTTGTAGCTAACGACATATTTTTACAATTTAAAAAAAACTTTAGACTAAAAAATAGAAATAAAATTTTAAATTTAAATTTGTTTGTGAAAAAAGTTTAAACTTTGAGCCACTTTTGCACAGACACTAATTAAATTTTTGCACAGATTTTTTGGGGTTTTCTTGGTTGGAGTTTAACCTTTCAAATGACATAAAAATCGTTAAATTCTGAGACTATACATTTTTTGAATTTTGTCTCTGAAACGAATCACTGTGCAATGTTGCCCACACAAAAAAACATACAAACAGCAAAGTTAGTTTTAAAGAAATTTTAAATTTGCCTGCGGTTAGAAGAAGAACTGTGCTACCGTAGATCTGCCTTAGAGTTGATGGGGCTTAGCTGAAGTGCTTGGAACTTGGAACGCGCTACTGTACAGCGTGCAATGATGTTCCGCACTACTTTGAATTATGGGAGGCAATATTCACTTCTTCACTGCCGGTTTTATGCTCTTTCTTTACTTTTTACTTCGACTTTCCTATGTACGACACAAAGTGCTTCTCTCTCGCAGCCACAAAGTCCACTCTCTAATTTGAAGTCTCAACTTTACCTACTTTATTTTTACACATTGTACTTTATTTACGATTTTCATCAGTGGTGAATTTTTTTAACCACCCATTCTTTTTATTTTCTGTAGAAATTCGCTTTACTAGCGGCGCACTATTTGGCTGGTCCCACAGCCGCCGCAGCGCTAGACGCACACTCCACACTTTGCACTCTTCTGTCCGCCGCGGCGCTTGCCCGCGCCCAGGCGTTGGCTTTGCGCATGATTACTCATGGACTGAATTCCATCCGCAGCAGCAGTTTCCGCTCCCTGCCGCGCTCCGCACACAACTTATTTCATTTCGCATTTTGAATGTTCGCGTTCACTGCTGCTTTTTTTTTACAGTTTAAAGCGCCTTTCAAAGGAATCATTAAACTCGTGATTGTTCTGTTTCCCCCCACTTTTCCTTATTTTGCTATTGAAACTTTTCATAATGTGCTGCCGCTGCCGCTTCATGCTTCTTGCCTCATTGCATTGCGCCGACTGAAGTGGCTGGGTGCTGCTTTGGCCAGCGTCAACGTTGGTGTTAACGCTTGCAAGGCAAAAAGTAAAACAAAAATACAAAAAAAAATTGAAAGAAAGCCTCCTCAGCGTGCTGTGCGGTTCAATGCAATCCTAGTTAAGTTTTCCCTTCAACGAATAGTGCTCAGCGTGCGATACTTTTCCTTCATGATTTTCTACTTTGTATTTATTGTTTTTGCTGTGGAAGTAAATTGAAAAATTGTATTTATTACATAACTGCTGCAAGTGCTTTATGTGTAAGTTGGAATCTTGTTGGAATGGGCGAAGTCCTGTGGTGTATCGTAGTTCTTTTATGATACATTGTTGGGGTTATAAATAGATACAGCCGGGTTGGCTAGGTGAGCTAGAGGTGATGATGTCGGTTTCAAATAATTTATAAATGTCTAAATGTCTAGTTTCGATTTTCTTGGACATGGTTACGATAATGAGAACCAGCAGATTCTCATATTTCAGTTCAGTTTCGCTTGAACAGCAATTCATAACTAAAAATTTTATTCAGAAAATTTTGTCCTGTCATAACTCAGTAGTTAAGTATCTTCGGAGCTTAAAGCAGATTACTATTTAATAGTAAAATTAAAAAGTTAAATTAAAAAATCACTTCGATAACCGCGTGAATGTAATTTTTGTAGAGTGAGAATTGCACTCGAATTTCTCTAATCTTGTGCAAATTGTTCAATTTGCGTTCGCTTTAACGTGATTGCTTAAAAATTGATATACTTAACTAGCAAATTGGTTGCCATCATCAGCATGCAACGTGGTCGGACGGCAGCGCAAACTGAAACTCAATTTGAAAACTGTCAGGCGTGTGAATTTCCATATTTAATTTTCGAAATCGTTTTCAAAAACTTTTCGGGTAGCAATTGAATAAACGATTATGGTCACCAGACTGCAAGCCAACCACGCAACACACACTGGCACACACACTGCCACATGCACTCGTATGCGATATAGAAGTGCATTGCAGTGGCGGCAAGTGGTAAGTGGCACAACGACAACGAAAAACTAATTCAGTCCTGTGAACACATAATTGAGCCATCAGCTAAAGTGGCGAATGCTCCAACAAGTAAAAGCAACGGCAAAGCCAGAATTGGCAAGAAAAGTTTGCGCAGACTGCGTGCCGCCACATTGGTTGCAGGCGAAGGAGTTAAGTAAAAAAAAAATCAGTTGGAAAAAACAAAAGAACGAAGTAGAGGAAGTGTGGGTAAAAATTAAAATTACACTTGTACGACATGAGCGAGGAGAAGTTGCAGCCAGACGCCGATTTCATATTCAAGACAATGGCGCAATCCGACTGGCAACAAAGTCGCAGCACGTGCCGGCAGCAAACGCTGTCTGCGCTGCCGAGAATCGAGCACGGCAGTACAGACGCGTTGGATGCGGCGGAGGCGAAGAACTGAAGGACTGAAAATGTGCGCACATAGTGCCGGCAGCCACACCACAGCCAGGAAGCAATGATCTGCAGAATTCGAGTTTGACTTTCAAGATCCCAATCCACAGCGCAACGAACGCAGTGTTGGTGCATGTGGGAATGGGTGGATATGGATATGTGGTGGAATAGAAGTGTGATAGGCGTTGCGTCCGGAAGGAAGGAAAGCGTGGATGTTAGGTTGGCGTGCGCATGAATGGTGGACACAATGCAAGCGAAAATGCTTAAATTGGAGCAAATTCAAACGATACTTTTTCTTTGAAAAGATTACATTTCTCTTATATAATTTTTCATTTTTGGAGTTTTTAAAGTAATGCTCGATACTGACTACGACATACTGACTTCACTGTTTGTTACACATTTTATAGTTAAATGTAATATTTTGTAATATTTTTAAATGAAATGTACAGGGACCGGAAATTACAGTTATTTATGAAAGCTATATTTAAAAAAATTAATATGAAGGAAAAGTCATAAAAATAAAAGAGATATACCAATACATTTCTTTTCGCACGGAGAATCAAACTTGTCTATACATTTTATTTTGTAATTTTTATGAAAAAATTAAAAAATAAAAATTATTCTTTATTTATATTTTAAAAATCCTTTAACCCTTTCGCTATTTTGTTTCCATATGGCAACATGCTACCTTGTGGACGTCTGCATCCTCTATGGTTGCAAGAATACATTTCATAAAAATACAAAGTCATTAAAATAAAAGAAATATACAAATACATTTCTTTTCGCACGAAGAATCAAACTTGTCTATAAATTTTTTTTTGTAATTTTTATGAAAAAATTCAAAAATAAAAATGATTTTTTATTTATATTTTAAAAATCCTTTAACCCTTTCGCTATTTTGTTGCCATATGGCAACATGCTACTTTGTGGACGTCTGCATCCTCTATGGTTGCAAGAATAGATTTTTTTGTTGGTCTTTAGAATAGTTTGAAGTTTTAGCAAAAATACGAAATTAATAAACTGAATATTTAAGTTTAAGGAAGAGAAGTATACACGTTTTTTTAATGGTATATCTTGACATTCTAAAGGAAGAAGAAGCAGAAAAAATTAGAGAACTTTTTAATTTGACGTTTTCTTTCTATTTAGATACTTTTTTTTTTTTAATTTTCGCTGAAGTAATGCAGAAATATTAAAATTTTCTTTATGCGTAAAAAGTTTAGTGTTTAAGTAATTATTACAGCCACAACGATGTGGTTGCTCTCATAGAAAAACACTCTAAAATACGGGATCCGAGTATAAAAATTAAAGAATTTCTTATGGAATATTGCTAACATAACCACATAGAAGCCTAAAACGTAAAATTTAAAATTTTAACTTTCCCCAGTAAAAACCTGTAGCGAAAGGGTTAATAACAATTATTTTTGTTATTTTTCATATTAGTCCACAAATAAGAGTTATATTTCGATTTTTATTTTAGTTGTCCTATAATAACAATTATTGGTGAATTTTATTTTTTTAGTCATCAATAAAAATCATTCACTTTAATAAATAAAAGTCATCTATTAAAATCATTCAGTGACTTTTATTTATAAAACTCATCAATAAAATTCATTCAATTACTTTTATTTATAAAAGTCATCAATTAAAATCGGTAAGTGACTTTAATTTGTAAAAGTCATCAATAAAAATCATTTAGTGACTTTTATTTTTTAAGTCATCAATAAACATCATTCAGTGACTTTTATTTTTTAAGTCATCAATAAAAATCATTTAGTGACTTTTATTTTTTAAGTCATCAATAAAAATCATTCAGTGACTTTTATTTTTTAAGTCATCAATAAAAATCAATCAGTGACTTTTATTTTTTAAGTCAGCAATAAAAATCAGTCAGTGACTTTTATTTTTAAGTCATCAATAAAAATCAGTCAGTGACTTTTATTTTTTAAGTCATCAATAAATATCAATCAGTGACTTTTATTTTTAAGTCGCAATATAAAAGTCATTTTCATTGATCGCAGTATTGGATTCATTAAATATCGAAATGTACATACATATATTCTTGATCAACTCAAGACCTGACTTGACAAATCTATTTTCTGGAAGAATCATAACTTTTGCATGCAATTTTATTTTTTTAGTCATCAATAAAAATCATTCACTTTAATAAATAAAAGTCATCTATTAAAATCATTCAGTGACTTTTATTTATAAAACTCATCAATAAAATTCATTCAATTACTTTTATTTATAAAAGTCATCAATTAAAATCGGTAAGTGACTTTAATTTGTAAAAGTCATCAATAAAAATCATTTAGTGACTTTTATTTTTTAAGTCATCAATAAACATCATTCAGTGACTTTTATTTTTTAAGTCATCAATAAAAATCATTTAGTGACTTTTATTTTTTAAGTCATCAATAAAAATCATTCAGTGACTTTTATTTTTTAAGTCATCAATAAAAATCAATCAGTGACTTTTATTTTTTAAGTCAGCAATAAAAATCAGTCAGTGACTTTTATTTTTAAGTCATCAATAAAAATCAGTCAGTGACTTTTATTTTTTAAGTCATCAATAAATATCAATCAGTGACTTTTATTTTTAAGTCGCAATATAAAAGTCATTTTCATTGATCGCAGTATTGGATTCATTAAATATCGAAATGTACATACATATATTCTTGATCAACTCAAGACCTGACTTGACAAATCTATTTTCTGGAAGAATCATAACTTTTGCATGCATTAATGAAAATGACTTTTATATTCCGACTTAAAAGTCACTGAATGATTTTTATTGATGATTTTTATAAAGAAAAGTCACTGAATGATTTTTATTGCTGACTTAAAAAATAAAAGTCATTGAATCGTTTTTATTGATGACTTTTATAAATAAAAGTCACTTACTGATTTTAAGTCGCCGCCGTGGCAGTCGCAGCCGCCGTGGCTCAGTTGGTTAGTGCGTTGGACCGCGAGTCGCAGGCAGCAACCTCAGGTTCAAATACTGCCTGTAATAACACCTAAAAAAAATAACGGGAAAACTCGTTTTCTCTTTCGGTGGCTGTCCTCTCAGCTGGAAATGGCAAACCTCTGAGAGTAAAAATTGCTTATGAAAGAGCTCCCAACCTGCCGTTCGGAACCGGCATTAAACTGTAGGTCCCTTCAACCCGCGTACAAATTCACACGCACAACACGAGTGGTTGCGGGAAGCTAGGCCTTAGTCTCGCGTAAGCGGGCTGTCGTGCCAGTCAATTATTAATTATTAAATGCAGAAATATTCAAATTTTCTTTATGCGTAAAAAGTTGTATGTTTAAATAATTATTACAGCCACAACGATGTGGTTGCTCTCATAGAAAAACACTCTAAAATACGGGATCCGAGTATAAAAATTAAAGAATTTCTTATGGAATATTGCTAATATAACCACATAGAAGCATAAGACGTAAAATTTAAAATTTTAACTTTCCTCAGTAAAAACCTGTAGCGAAAGGGTTAATAACAATTATTTTTGATATTTTTCATATTAGTCCACAAATAAGAGTTTTATTTCGATTTTTATTTTAGTTGCCCTATGATAACAATTATTGGTGACTTTTATTTTTTTAGTCATCAATAAAAATCATTCAGTGACTTTTATTTATAAAAGTCATCAATAAAAATCATTCAATTACTTTTATTTATAAAACTCATCAATAAAAATCATTCAATTACTTTTATTTATAAAAGTCATCAATTATAATCGGTAAGTGACTTTAATTTGTAAAAGTCATCAATAAAATTCATTTAGTGACTTTTATTTTTTAAGGCATCAATAAACATCATTCAGTGACTTTTATTTTTTAAGTCATCAATAAAAATCATTCAGTGAGTGTTATTTTTTAAGTCGCAATATAAAAGTCATTTTAATTGATCGCAGTATTGGATTCATTACATATCGAAATGTATATATATTCTCGATCGACTCAAGACCCGACTTGACAATTCTATTTTCGGGAGGAATCCTAACTTTTGCATGCATTAATGAAAATGACTTTTATATTGCGACTTAAAAAACAAAAGTCACTGAATAATTTTTTTAAATTGTCATTGAATAATTTTTATTGAAATATTTTTATTGATTTTCATTAATAAAAGTCACTGAATGATTTTTATTGATGACTTAAAAAATAAAAGTCATTGAATGGTTTTTATTGATGACTTTTATAAATAAAAGTCACTGAATGATTTTTATTGATTACTTAAAAAATTAAAGTCCTTGAATGATATTTTTATAAAAATGTTTATGGTGTTATTCAACGGAAAAGTTTTCCTATATTCCAACAATGCATTCGCTTTCTTGAATGTGAGTAGCGCCAAGGGACTTAAGGCCAAAATTCTTGCCTAACACTAGTAAATATAAAACCGTTGCTATACAAAGCACAACAATTATGAAAATCTCCCATCTTTGGTTTGGTTAAACTACCTCAAATAATATTGCTCTATTTGCTTAATGTTTGTTGATAGTCGCTATGGAAGATCGAAGAAAACGTCAAATTTTTTTGTAGTCTCATCATTCGAACTCAGATCCCTTGATCACAATTACTTCTGTTTTTAATTTGTGACTGCAACTTTTAAAAAATTTGCAATAAATTTTACATTTAGCGAACTGAAGCTCTGTCTGCTGCATGTAGTGTGCGCGTGTCGTCAGGCATTACGGTGTCAGCAAATGCGAGATGTGCCAAAGTGACAGGAAGACTTGCCTTGAATCCAAATTGCCATGGAGAATTGTGTGTAATTTTCTAGATTTCATAACTATTCATGGCAATGGCTGGTGTCGTATGCATAATTTCATTGCCGCATAATTTTCTTTGCTCTATGCTGCCGGAATGTAATTTTCAATTTGTTGGCAATTTTCAGAGAACATGCAATTTCTCCATCGTTTTATGTCAGCATTGGTTTTGCTAACTCCTTTCAAAATTGTGCGTTTGTTGCTAGTTGGCTTAAGGGTGTCCCTTTCTATACACATACATACATATGAAAATAAATATCATCGTAAATTCTCTCTCATGCTGCGCATAAAGGCAGCGTGACACGTCTCAATGTTGACAATCTTACGAAGTACGACTTTATTGCAACAATTTTAAGCCTAATTACAGTGGTGGCGCATTAATCACATCCGTGGCGCGCTCATTGCAATTCGCCGCAGCTGTGAATGCCGGAACAATCGCGTGCCGCGGCGTCAATATGAACAAAACTTTGACGCACTCTGCGTAAACTTTGTGCTTTTTCATGCTGCTGCCTGTTGCCTGACGCAGAATTAATTTCCATAGCGACTGCTGGGTAAAGTTTTGGAAACAACATCACAATTATTCGCCAAGTTTTCATGCATGTGACAAGCGTTTTCACACAGCCGCACGCGTGCACACGATCGCACAGCCGGCTTTTCCGATGTGCGTTAATTCACATACTTTCGCACACGTGCAAATCTGGCAGACCGTACATTTGCCGTAACGTCTGACGAGCGCTCGAAGCGAAAATCAAGAAACTGGCGTGAAATTCAAACGTCAAGTGGAAATATTTAATTTCGTCTTTAGCAGAGCACACATCCTTTCTATGGCTTGCCTCGCTGTTCCCCAGCTCGGTGAGAGGTGGTATTTTTTGTGGGTGTGTGTGTGTGTGTGCTTCAGACGGTGCGCCAGACGGTATTCTACGCATACATGTACTCGTATGTATGTGTTTGTAGATGGGGTTTTATCGTATGTCTGCAACTCGATAATTGTTTTTGGCTGAAGTTGTTGGTGCAGAAATTGTCACGGTGGCCGGCTGTTGTTTATTTACAGATTTTTGTAGCATCGGTTTTTACCAATATTCAGTAATCAGACGGTGTCCGACAGGGCATAGAAGCGACAACAAACTGGCTAAGGTGACATATTTGCCCTAAAGGCTGATAAAATGGAAGAAGCTCTAGGAATGCAGATACGAATGTTAGACAGCAAACGGGGGCTGTCAACAGGTAAACCGAATGGCTTAAGAGTTGCTTAGTCACAGATGAACAATTTCGATAATGTGATTAAGTCCCATGGCCAAGGTATATTGTGTTATGGTGTGCAGTAAGTGGCTTTAGAGGCGGAATTAAACATGTTCGACCACTGACTTAGCATTTAGTGCCAACTGTACTTGTTGGGTAGTAGAGCAGCCAGTGACTTGTCATCTTCAGTTTGTGGTATCAACACTGTTGGCAAATAATTGATAAGTAACTTGGAGTACTGAGCAACGAGTTCGCCGACTAGCGACAGATAAATTCATAAGGTTGCTTTACAGATTTGAGAAAATTAAAAACTCTGCCCACCGTTTGATACATAAAAATTTTTACATAATACTCCTTTTTAAGGTATCATGGCACGTTGGAAAGGGGAATTTTTAATGATTTACAAAATTATTTATTTTCCAGCTCCTTTATTATCAAATTTGTTTATAATATATTGAAGGTTTAAGGAACAAAAAAAAAATGGTTTTTTTGTTTTTTTTTAGCATATTGTCTCTTATATAGGTGGAGCTGAAGTCGCGTAGAAAAAAACACATCCTCCATTGCGGACACTTAATCCCCGAATCGGCTAATGTGAAACAAAAAAACAAAAAAGATTCATCGTTATTAAACTTTCGGACACAGGAATTCACCGGAAAAATAAAAAAACGCTAAAAATAAAAAATTGATTGCGTTTTTTACCTTTTTCCTCAGAAAAAGTACTTCAAATGAAACATTTTTCTTCAATATTGCGGTGGATTCTTGTAAAAAATAAGTTAATAAAAAGATCTAAAAAAATTTTCTAAAATCGGTCTAGCCAATCCGGAGATTAAGTGTCCGCAATGGAGGATGTGTCTTTTTTTTTTCCACGCGACTTCAGCTCCACCTATATAAGAGACAATATGCTAAAAAAAAAAGAATTTTTTTTGTGTTCCTTAAACTTTCTATTATTGTAAACAAATTTTCAAAAAGATTGATAATAAAGGAGCTGGAATATAAATAATTTTGTAAATCATTAAAAATTCCCCTTTCTAACGTGCCATGATACCTTAAACACACATCATACAACTTGGTCAAGGGGGAAGGGGATTAACATTTTTTTTTTTTGCCAATTAAGTATTAAGTACATGCTTTTTAAAGTAAATTTAACTTTTCATGGGTGCCACCCATATGTGACTAAGTGCATTGGAAATTTTATGAAATTTGGCTAACTGTAAGCAAAGTTATTGCGTGCGAAGGAAAAGTATGTTTTTGTCACTGGTACAAAAATTCGATGCTAATTTGCAAAGAGCAAATTTTAAGTTTTGCTTTAAACTGAGTAAAACTTTAACCGAAACATTTCAATTGATGAACCAAGTTTATGGTGATGATCGTTTATCCCCTAGCAGACGTCATGAGTGGTACACGCGATTTAAAAATGATTGTCAGGACATAAATGATGACGCTAACACGTTAGCCAACTGAATTCCGTGATCACCACAGATTCCACAAAAACGAAATGATATCGAAATTTTTAAAATTTTCAACATCGTTACGATATCTCGGATAAGATAATTTCAATTTCGAGATTTTTCGAAATTCTCGATATCGTTACGATAATGTCATTTTTCTCGTTCTCGATATCAATTCAGACACTTTAAAAATACCCGAAAACGAGAAACATTCTCGCCTTAACGATACCGTTTCTGTGTCATTTCGATATCGTTTGGTTTGCTGCGTTACTGAACAAATTCGAAAGTGGTTTTCAATAACATAAACAAATAATTTTTTGGAAATATTAGATATTCATGTTAAAGTCGAATTTTAACCATCAACCACTCCTCGTTTTCACCTGGTGCGGCATCGTGAGACTTTCATCCTATAAAAAAGTGCATTTACCGATTAAACAAAGGCGTTTTGAGGACGTAGAAGCCATCCAAAAGGCTTGTACCGACAACCTGAAGGACATTCCAGCCGACGATCTAAAACACTCATTAGAAATGCTTTTAGATGGTGCGCAAAGCTGTACTGAGCCTGAAGGGGACTATTTAAAAAACCTTATCGATTTTAGGAAACACATTTTTTATTATTCTTTTAAATGTTTAAAGGTGAAAGGACCCTAATGTGGGAACGTACATACAATGCATGGTGATTGAAAGTTTTAAATAACACTGCACAACACAAAAAAAATAACAAGATTCTGACAACGGATTCTGGTAGAGGGGACCAAAAAAAAATATACGTGTATCGGCGTTCTGAAAGTTTACGTCTGAATTTTTTTTTTAGGGGGGGTCAAAGTTTTCCCCTTTTTGCTCATTCTCATGGTGAATCGGCATACGAAAACCATGTAACCTTACATTTTAAGTATATGGTGGGTTCAGCAATTTGATGTAAAATACTACGAAGAATATTTTTGTGGAGCATTTTAACCCTGTAGCTACTATTTTTATGGGTCAATTTGACCCTTTTATCTAAAATGCCAAAAATGTCCTGTAAAACAGGACTTTTTAAGGAAAAAATGTACCACGAAAATATTCGCCATAAAATTCTACTATAGGCCTCTGAATACATCAAATCTCAGAAATTAACTTCAACGCCAGAATTTAGCCAAATCTGAAAAGACCTAAAAGATATATTTGCTTTCAACATTTCTCCCATACACATTAACCCTCAAAAATGAAATTTTGAATAAGTACGAAATAAACACTTAAACACATTTAAATATTTACATATTCTACATATATGTATTAAATATGCACTCATTGTTGCGCGCATTACAAAAAATTAAATGCTTCCATTTAAAAAGAAATAAATCCAGCAAACGAAATGAAATTCATTGGTAAAAAGTAAACAAGAAATGCGGAAAATTTACTTTAGATATTTGTTTAAAGTTTCCATATGCGAATATGAGTTTGAGTGTATGTTGAAGCGAGTGTATGTACAAAGGAATTAACAATGGCAAATATGTGCGTTGCGAGTGTACTCGGGCGCATATCTGTGTGCGGCACTTGCTGTTTGTGTGTGTTGGTATTCACTGAACACACTTCCGTGTTGTACTTGTACATGCTGCACTCATTCGAAGCAGTCATTTACACGCGCCCGTCACATACACACGCCCCTACACACTAGTGGTACATACAGTGGCCCGAGCAACGGTACAATTGATGCCAGTAATTAATGTCTGTGCCAATAAAACGCCAGCAGGCATTAAATATCCTACCAACTTAAGCAGTAAAATCCTTTTGTTATGCTATTTTATTTATTGATGTTGAGTCGCAAGCAAAGCAGCAGCTACAGCAAATGAAGCAACAACGAAAATGTAAGTAGCACGAACTGTTGTTTCTACTTTTGCTGAACCGTGAATGTACAAGTATGCCATTTTGTGTAATGATGTGTGCATGTGTGTGTGAGATTGTTTGTTTGTGTGTGCAAGCATTATTTGTAAAGTATGCTAGCCGGAGGTGTGTGATAAGTGGCAGGCAATGTAGTTGCGTCGTTAAAGTTCGAATTATTCACTGACTAGTTAGTGTTACCAGATTTTTACTTACATAAATCGTGTTCACATGTTTGAGAAATGACCATTTGCGGTCTGCATGCAACATAACAAAAACAAATTATGATTTTAATCATTTTATCATGCATGCATTTAATCGTTTAATTAAAAAATATTGCATTAAAAAGATTTAATATTTTTTATTATTATTATTAATTATTATTATTAATTTTAAAAGTTAAATTTAAAAGTAAAAATTTTAAATTTTGAATTTTACCCTGTTTCTCGATATTACTTTTTGTCTAAGTGTGCACACGCCTCTTTGTTAGAGTTCTGGAGTTAGTTTACTTTAAAACGGGTTAAATGAATTTTGTATCAACATTTTTTAATTACAGACCAATTATTTAATATTTATGGAAAAATACAAAATTATCACTTTTTGATTTTATTTAACCATTATTAAAGAAACAGGGTTTTGATCAAACGCGCCCAATTCGTAGACTTCAATTAGAACACAAACTTTCCCTGATATCGCTGCAAATTATTGGAAATTATTTTTGGGATAACAGTAAAATTTTTTAATTTGCTTTGAATTTACTTCAAAAAATATTAATTTGTTGGTGCCTACTTAAATTAAACCCATAAATCAATCGTAGCTTTTGCTACATGATGACAAATGGGTGAAGTTGCTCTCAGGCAACTTTGGGGTCGAAAGGGTTCAATAATATATTACATATTTTTGTAATACTTTTAACATTTATTTGAATGTTTGTATTTTATTCAAGCTAAAAACATTTAAGTAAATTTTATTTAATGAAGACTGCAGCTGTAAATCTGGCAACACTGTGCTATTGTGCAGCAATGTGTATATGTGTAAGCCTTATTTTCTTTGCCTACTGCTGAAGGTGCCGGCTATTTCCGTAATGGCAACGACTTGCAGTTTTGATTAATGCCTGATTTCTGAGTAATTGCTACAGTTTTATGTTTTAATTTACTCGCTTCGTGCTGAAAAGTCAACTGAGCTCTTGTGTCTCGCTTTCGGACTGCAAAGTCCAAAGATGTAGCAAAGATATGCAGCATCTTAAAGGGCGTCGCTATGTCGAAGGAATTGCATAAATAATATTCAATAATAACCAAACTGTAATCAACTACAAACGCTTAAAGTTAAGCTCATTTGTGTCATTATGCAGCTGTCATTCATTTCGCTTTCAGCTCCTTCCAACATAGCACGTCCGCTCAGCGTTGTAGAGTTTCATTACAGTTGCCCACCTCTTTCCACTTTTCCAACTGCACATACGACACACATGCGGCTCTATGTAAAACAAATTGCTTTTAATTACAAACACAGCCGCACACTTAAGTGCGTGGTGAGTAGGCCGCACGGTGGAAACGGCGCGTACGAGTAATTCCTTATCAAGTCATTAAATGAGATTAGGTTACGCCTGGCTGCGCTCTATTGACAGCTGCGTAACTTGTACGTCTGTATCGAGTTGTACTTTTGCTTGTTTGACTTTTTTTACATTGTTCCAAATCGTGTGTGCTTGTGTTCTTCTCTAAACGAATGCCAAGTGTTTGGGTGCGGAAGGAGTGGAACGCGCTCGTTATGTCGATTTGCTGTGCTCATTAATTTGACTATTTCTGCTGGCAAATTCGCAAAGTCAAGCAAAACGAAAAGAGTTTTTGGGTGGTGGAGAGATAAAGTAACAGGCTGTGTACTTTACTTGCTAATGATTTTTTGCAGTACTTAATTTTATGAAAATTACTACAAAATTTTAATCTTATGGCAAACTTAATAAATACTGAAAATTGCTTTAATCCATTAAAACACCGTGCGACAAAAATTAAAAAAATTTTTCACACCGAAAAAAATTCATATGGGCGTGAAATTAGAGACCAAACATAGTAATACTGCGTACTCAGTTTTTCATTTCTACATCCTTTGTCATTTTAAAAGGACTTAAAAAAAGATAAAAAGGAAGGAAGGAGATAAAAAATAAAAAAATAAAATAAAAAATAAAATAAAAAAATAAAAAAATACTTAATACTTGGCGACATGTATACAAAATGAAAGAGGAAAGGCTCAAGAATTGAAATAAAATTGATTTCTTGCCCTTTGAAAATTTTAATCCTTTATATCCTTGAAAATTTATATAGAATTATCTTGAAAAGTAAGCATGTTAAAATTGTCATTATTCTCGCTTTGTTGATTTTGTATCTTTTTGTATTATTTTAAATACTGATACTCAAATAAATTAGACTTTTTGCACTTCATTAGAATTGCAGCTTCCGCCTTTTTTTAATAACTTTCGAACCAATAAAGTTAGAATAACGCAATTGACACGTGATCAAGGAGATTCTGTTTAAACAAAGTTACTTTTCAAGAAAATTCTATAACCATTTTCCAGGATATAAAGGATTAAAATTTTCAAAGGACCTTTTTCATATCCTTTTTTTGGAAATAGATAAAAAAGACATTTTCTTTAAATTCCTTTTATATATTTTTTATATATTTTTTCTTTTTTATCCCCTTCAAAATTTTGAGTCCTTTTAAAAGGACAGAGGCTGTAGAAATGATAAACTCAATACGCAGTATTACTATATTTGGTATCTAGATTCACGCACATATGGATTTTTCCCGGTGTGAAAAATCCTGTCGTACGGTGAAATCAGTATTCATATTAAATTAAAATTACTCATACCACCCGTGGTCCAAATAATGAAATGAATGAGTTTGTATGGTTTGACAGTGTTATAATTAATTATTGCTGAATAACAAACTACAAAAGTAAATTTAAAAGGATGATCAAATATTTGAAACTGCATTTCCCAGAAACTTCACAGGACTCTGTCTCTTATTTACGTCTGTAATCTATTTCGAATTTTCACTCAAGCCTACAGTACTAACTTAGTAGCCACACTTTCAGTTCGTAGCACAACGGTTTCAAAGACTTCAATTTTGCTCAATGCATTTTCTAAATCGGTAAAATACAACTTTCAAACAAAGTATTAGCAGAATATTTGAAATTAGTTCTAAAATTGCTGCATCATTTCGCAATTTCACTTGAAAACTTTCATTGGCAAATATCACACGCCACACCTCCCGCTTAATTCGCAGCGTTTTAGTTTTTCATTACACTTTCTGTTATGCACCAAATTTTGTCCGACTTGGCTTAACTTTTATTTAACATTTAAATAATTTAAATAGTTTTATTTACATACAGTTTTGCTGGTGTAAATGCCTCATGCACTGCGCAGCTGCGCGAAACTGCATGTAACTTTTTCAATTACGTCTGCAGAATTCTTGATGTTGTCTGTTGATTTTTATTTGGTTTTATCCAAATGCAAAACTCTGTTAACAAAATCAGTGCAAGTTTTGCAAATAAATGTAAATTTAAACTTCAAGTTGGCAGGGCGAATCAGAAAAGCGCGTTGGAGCAAGTTGTGTGGGCGTCGACTGAATGAAACACGAATACAAAAACAAAACAAAAACTACAATTGACAAAGTGTCAACGCTGCTGACAAAGTCAAATGAAAGTGGACGCAATGAAAATTGTTGCCAAACAATTTGAATTGTTTTGCAATTTTTTAGAAATTTGTCTTCTCGAATTGTGCTGATTTTCGTTTGTACTGCAAATTGTTGACTACGGGAATAAATGGTAATAAATTGCAATTGGATTTGTTGCAGATCTTATTGGAATATAATGCAATGGAATAAAGAAGAATGGTTAAGAATAGTGTAGATTTCAGATACGAAGAGTGATTAAGACTGGCAAAAATCGTAGGTTATGGTTCTGAGGAAACGGTTGAGTAAAAAGTGAATGCTTGGATTAAATTAAATATTTTGAGTTGGATTCTTGTTTATGAATTAGTTTGTAAACCTGGAAATGCTTTCATATCCTTCATAAAATAAGGTACAGTTCGACGTAATTTCTATTTAAACTTAAAGATAGTTTTGCCTTAAGTTTTCTTTTCATATGCAGCGCCTTGTGGTTTCTTTCGCAAAGGTTTTCTACTGTTCTTTTCCGTTTCCACTTTGCATTGAGATACAGGGTGGCGCAAAAGTCATCACCTTATTGGCACTATAACTATTGCAAATGGCGGCAAATTTTGCTGTTCATTCATTAATTCATTAATTTATGCTTTCATTTATTCGTTCATTCATTCATTCATTCATAAAAAAATTAGAGCCAAAGAACACTTTTGCATCACCCTGTACCATCGTCCCAACTCAAAATACTCTTTATACTAAATTTTATATTTTCAGCTTGTCATTTTATTTATGTATTTCCCATCACGTGGTTTCGCTGTGGCATTGTTGTAGCGTGCCGTCGGTCTACGTTGCTGGTGGCTCTGTGGGGAATAATTGACAGCATTTGGTTGTGCCATTTCTACCACATTTTCAGTATTCTTGCGGATTTTATCAAATGCTTGGAATTATTTAACCTTGTCGCACTGTTTCTTTCAAATGTTTATATACTTTTGGGTTGTTGTGGGAGTTGCAAAATTAAACGCAGTGAACATTTGTTTCTTCGGAATTACATTTCTTGTGGAATTGGATATTTCATGAATAAAAAGTAGTCATTGACTGTTGGCCATAAATTCTCAATATTTGTTGAAGTTTTATTGTAGTTATTGCAATTAAATTCGAATATTAAAAACAGTCAAAAAAGCTGCCATAAAATTTTTTCCAAATTTGAAATACATGAGAGACAATCTAAATATATAAAAATAAGCTGTGCGTGTGTCGCCAGTAGACTCGGAAACTGCTTGACAGATTGACCTGAATTTTTGGCCCAATATTTTTTTTCTGCTGAGGATGGTTTTAGGATGGCGTGGCACCTCATCAGAACACCTAATAAAGAATAGTTTGGAAGTTATACGTCGCACAGCTTTGACATTTGGTACAAAACTGGTCAAATTTTATGGGCGCACATTGGGCGAGGTAGCTATGAAACGAGCCAATTTTTTTTGGCATAAATGCAGTATAGCGAACCCTCGTGAAAAAAAATAAATGAGTATGCTTTTATATAGAGGGTTGGCTCCTGAATCTCACAAACTAAAAATGTTGCCTGGGAAACGTCTAAAAAGGCGTGGTTCGGGATCAAAGTTAAAAGTTTTTATCAAAAAAACTCAATTAATCTTCAACTGATTTACACGATGTGGTCTTTTTCATACCTTTCTACTAATGTACAACATTAGATACAAAAAATGCACCAATAAAAAGTTTTAAGCAAAAAAAAAATTGTATAAAAATATTTAAAAAACAGATTTTTTTCTCCATAATAAAGGTGCAATAAGTTTGTTAGCACGCTGTAGCCTGTCAAATTCCCTTTACAATGAAATATAAAACATTTTATATTTAAATTTAAATTGAGTTAAAAGCATCTGCCTGCAATATTGAAATGACGTTTATGAAAGTTATTGCTTAGGCGCGATTTTTTATAATCATAGGAATTGAATATAAAAATACTGTACGCTCCTTACTGAACCTGATCCCCTAGTTACTCCCATGAGGGTTATTTTTCAATCATCCCGGCCCAAGGCCGGTCACACAAAAGGTACTTTAATACAGAAAAAAGTGGTTTACTACCACCCTGCACCTCCTGGAAAAGTACCGTTGAACGGTAAGCATAGAATATAAGTGTGGAAAAGTATCGTCGAACGATAAACAAAGGATATAAGTGTGCTTTTTTGTTCTAAACTATCCAAAATTTTCGTTTTTATTTCAATATGGACCACATGAATCCCTACAAATTGTACCAGCTATTTGAAAATAGCGAAAATATCCTTGAAAAGTTAATGGAAAAGAAATTAATACCCCGCGAAGGTGGTCATTGGTGTGCTAATGGCCATGTTTTGCAATTGTGCAAAACTTCTGATTTTGTCGACGGCTATCTGGCAGAGTTTATGCTTCTTAAAGAATGTAAAGCTAGAATTCAAGATCTTTTGAAAAATTTTTTAATACGGCAGGTACTTTGTACAACCCCCTACAGCCCTCATTGTCCGAAAGTGATGGCGAAGATGACTACGAAATTACTTTGGACCAAAGGACAAGTTAGAAAAAAATAAAACTATATATTGAAAAACTACAAAAGTATAAATTTTTATATTTCATTGTAAAGGAAATATCACAGGCTACAATATGGTAACAAACTTATTGCACCTTTATTATGGATTTTTTCGAGATCAAAATCCGTTTTGAAAACATTTTTATAAAAAATTTTTGTTTGCTTAAAACTTTTTATTAGTGCATTTTACGTATCTAATGTTGTGCATTAATAGAAAGGTGTGAAAAAGACCTTTCGTTTGATACCCATATCGTGTATATCAGTTGGAGATTAATTGAGTTGCTTTGATAAAAACGTTGAAATTTGACCCCGAGCCACGCCTTTTGTGGGCGTTTCCCCCGCAAAATTTTTAGTTTGTTAGATTCACAAAAATACGCTCTATTTGGCCCAATTTTCAAATTTGTTTTCATGAGGGTTCGCTATACTGCATTTGTTCCATTTTTTTAATAACTTTAGAATATTTAATATTGAATAAGTTCGAAGTTATAAGCCACATAGCATTTAATTTCATAAAATGTTATGGGCGTTGGACAAGGGCTGTGGCACTCTTTATGCGATTAAATGCAATGTCTGTGGTTGTTGCTGTCGACTGTATCTTCCGTTTAATAGCGAAACTTCATTTGTTTATAATTAGATTTTATGTAATTTGAAAAACGCTACAAGTAAAAATAAAAAAATCAAAGCATTTAACAACAACGGGACCTATGCTCGTTCGCTCGACTATTACAACTACAACATTAACGAACAACAATGACAACACTGCGGGAATTTTTATGCTGTGGTTGTCGTTGCTGTCTGATGGCATTGTCCTGTCGGCATAGCAACAATAACAATGACAATAGCAAAAGGTACAGCGTCAGCGACAGCGATGGCAGACAGCAATAAAGGCGAAACAACAACAACAACAATATCAGCAACAAATGTTTATGTTGAAAACACTACGGTCGCCAGCAGTCACTTAGCATGAACAGCAACAACCACTGGACCAAGGGGGGTGGAGGATGTTGGTTCGTTCGTTTATGTCGCATTTGACAGGAAATTATACGCTTCGTGCAGGAATTCAATTTTAGCTAAATCAGACAGGAAACATTTTGTTGCTGCTGCTGCAAAACAACACTCGCACACAGCTTAGCGACAGCTCAAGCGTGCAACAGTGCAGCCGCTGAAGTGACGGCTGACGGAACTAGTGTGGGACAGACGGTATGTCGAGTCGACAACAACAGCCACAACTATTGCTCGCCGGGTGACAGCAACGAACACGTTTTAGCGTTGCTGTCGCACTCGCTGTTGCATATGATTAGAGCACCTACAGACTCACACGAAATAGAAACAAAAGCAACAACAACAACAACAACAGCAGGAGCTCACCTTAGTCCCAGCGATGGCAGCGCTTACACAGGATCCCTTTGAGTCTGATTGGTATTTAAATTTAAATTACGTTGTGTGTGTGCTCGCGCCAATAACGAGCTCGTTGGCACTAATTGAAGCGCGGTAAGGCCACAAAAACTCGAAGCACTCGGACTCGCCGAAGGCAACCAACATAAAACAATATGTATGCCCATTGACGTTGCAGTCGTTATGCGATTGCAGATCAAGAATTTAAACTCAAATCATTTGAAGAAAATCTCATTTCATGATTTTCAAAAACAAATCTTCTTGAAGCGCTCCCACCACTCCGGCAATCGACATTAAGCAACTGCTGCTGCTGCAGCGCGTTGGCGCAGGCAACTTCAATCTGTCACATTTGTGTCAACATTGATTTTACACAAATCTGCCATGTTTCCTCTTTTTTGAGACTGCAGAATCTGCGCCTTACATTGCAAGTGTTTGTACCTATGCGACCAGGCTGCAAATTTTAGGTCACCTGAATATGAAATGACCCTTCAGAGTGCAGTTATACTGTGTCGCCTCGATTGATTTCCACGAGCTCGAGTTGCCACGGCGACAAATGTCATGTTGCCAACAGTCAGATTCTAATACAGATGGATGGGAGAGGAGAGGAAAGTCCAGAGAGAATGAAGGAGTTAAACTGAAATTTTAGCCAAACCTTTGGTGTCCTAGTTTTGAGTAATGTTGCGTGTTGTTGGTGTATATATGTAAAATAAATAAGCTCGTTAAATTTTATGAATTAAATGGGCTACAAATTCTCTGGATGACAAAAAGGGTTGAAAAAGTTTTGGATTTTGAACTTGGGAGCAACTGTATAGTAATAGTATTAGTTCATTATTTGAAGAATGGTAAAACGACTACTTCGATTATCAACCAATTTGGAAACATTCAGTGAATTAAAATAAACTTAAAATAACATATTAAACATCAACACATTATTGCAGCTGGAGGATAATGGTTCTTGGATGCAGTATTCATTGCTTTTGAACTCAATCGTAACTGACAGAGACCTAAAATAATTATTATCCATATTTTTTGATATAAAAAATTGCCCTTATTTAAGAAATGTCTAAATATATTGCTTTATAATAACTATTCCCAACAGTAAATTTTTTACGTGACCTATAACTACTTATATTATCATATAATAAATATTTTTCAGTTGAATTATTGTTATAAGAAAGAAGCATATTTTTCGTTTTCGATAATTATTATTTTGGGATTTATTTTACGTTGCTTCATAACTTTTATTTATGATTTTTTTTATTTACATTACCGATAACTATTATTTTTAGAAATTTTTTTTACGTTGATTAATAACTTTTGTTTATGATTTTTTTTTTTAATTTACGTTGCTGATAACTATTATTCTGAAAAAATGTTTTTTTTTTACGTTGATTTACCACATTTTGGGTATGAATTGATTTTTAATTGTTTCAAACTGACAAACGCAAATTAACAGCAGGAAAACCAATTTCCACCAACAACTAAACAATTAAAAACAAATTCATACTCAAAATATGTTAAGACAACGTAAAAAAAATTATTTCTTAAAAGTTATGAAGCAACGTAAAAAAACGTCTTTCAAACAATAGTTTTTTTTTTAATTTTATTACTATCAATACCGTAAAATAAATTACAATTATTGAAAGAAAACTAGCATTAGCGATTAAGGCCTTCCGCTGTCGGTTGAGTGAGCTTAGATTTCGTATAAAAGTTCAAGTTTTTTTTATTAGGGATGTGCAACTTTTTATGTTATAATCGTTCATAAAAGTTATGAGGCAACGTAAAAAAAATTGTCTTTTAAATAATATATTTGTTATCGGCAACGTAAATACTAAAAACTCATAAATAAAAGTTATGAAGCAACGTAAACAAAAATTCTCAAAATAATAGTTATCGGTAATGTAAATAAAAAAAATCATAAATACAAATTATGAAGCAAAGTAAAAAACAAAAATCCCAAAATAATAATTAACGAGATCGAAAAAAAATTTGTTTCTCATAACAGTTAATACGCAACGTAAAAATTAATTGTTGCAAATAATAATTATAATCAACAGAAAAATTTATGTTAGATTGTAATAGTTACATTGCAATTATTTTCTTAAAAAACTGAAAATAGTTAAGTCCCTGGCAATAGGTTATACATCTGGAACTGTGCCCTAAACAAACGAAATCTTTCCGGACGCAGCCATGCATTTAAAATGTAAAATTTTTTCTTAAATCTGTAATCTTGTAGTGATGTTGTAGTTTTTAACATAAATCTATTCAACCTTGATGAATATTTTGTCAATAGTCAAATATTGACACCCAACAACTACAACGAAACTCTGATTTTTTGTAGAGTATGTTAAAGTGCACAGGATTTTTAAATGAAGACTAAACACAGAAAAACGACACGTAAGAGAAAATCAAACAAATCCTACTAAAATCGCTTAATGATATTCCATATCACAACATTCCCAAAATACAATGCAAACAAAAACGAATTATTTCTACATTTACATAAATTGCTAAGCCCAACAACAACATTTTGCTGGCTGTTGTTCCTTGTGCCTGGAGCACAAAAACCGAAGAGCAAGTGAAGGTAAAAAATTGCAAACACTTGTTGCATACACAACAACAAAAACCATTGCTTAGCAAGGAGCGTGGACAGACGAACGGTAGCAGGAATGGCGTCGTGGCGCGTGGAAAAGGTACAGCGGCAAGAGAAGTTGACGGCATGCTTGAGGGAGTGGAAGGGAGGAGGGCTTAGGCAGCATAATACGGAATTCACTTGAGCTGCCAACAAGCGCATCTGCACGTGTCTAACTGTCTTGTAGCCGCTTGATGGCGGCAAATGCTGCAGTCGCTGAAGGGCGCAAATTGCCCTGTCTGCCATACGTATAGCACTGGTTGTCGGAAAGTTGGGGTAAGAGTATAAGACCAAATCCACTAGCTGCATTGCTACAGTCCCTGGTTGCATGCAAATGTGCGCAACACACTGCATTCCATAGAAGAAGCAGCAGCAGCAACTGAAGATGAAGTCGCAACGTGCCCCCTGCTGCCTGACTGGCAGCACGATTGGCATATGTTGCAGAACATCTGCAACTTAAAATCAGATTAGGCTGCCTTTGACTTTGCAACAGTGACAGGGGCTTTGAATGCAACCCGCTTGCTTAGTGGCAGCGAATAAATGCTAACCGCATTGGACATTCTTGTCTGGACTGTAAACAGTGCAAACCGCAAACGGGTGAGCATGCGGCAAAATGGCTAAACAAAAGAAGCCCGCAAAAAAAAAATCCTCTCCTGCTCGCTCCACAGAGGCTATCACGCTGGCGTATTTGTTTGTTGTTGCAAAGTTTGCACAGCTTTTGTCAAGAACAACTTGCACAAACGCGAGGCTTCAACGCGTTTTGCGCCTATCAGCCACAACACGCTGCACGCCGCTCGCCGGCTGACAGACAAACTTTTGCAACTTTTTCGCATGCCAACGCACTCGGCATCTCCCATATCCAGTGCAGTAGCAGAATCTTGTTGTGCGCGCGACAAGTGCCACTCCAGCCAGCTAATGTTTGCCCATATTAAAGTTTTAACTTCCGTTTCCGTTGCTGCGTCAGGGTTTCTGCTTGCGGCAGCCATCGGTGATTTTGTCACATTACCAGCACAACGAGTAAACAAACATCGCTACGGAGAGGACTGCAGCACAATGCTTCAACTTGCTTCGCTCCGTCTACAATGCGGCGCACTGCTGCATGTGTTGTCGATTCGGTTGTTGGCAAAACATTTCAAAGTTTTCTTGCATTTCCTGAAATCTGGCCAATGTGCAAAGTGTTGCTAGCCTGCCCAGCGCAGAACTAATGTTGCTGGCCGTCTGTCTGTTGCCTAACGGACTGTCTTCAGCACAATTGGCAGTACTTGGAGCTGCTGTGCAACCGTTTGTTGCTCGTACCTGCTTTGGTGGGTATGTTTTTTTTTGCAGTTGTTGCGTTTGTAACAATGTTTCATTGTCTGCTTATGCCAGTCGGGTTGCTTCTATCGGAGTGAAAAGTTTGCTTGCGCTTCAACATGCGGTGCATCATTCGAGGAACTCAGAAGCAAATCAATGAGAAAAGGTGAGCATTGTGCGGTTGCTTCGCTGTCTTCGAATATGCGTAAAGAGTGCAATTAGCGGTCCATTAGTGTTGTTGCTTGTATGCCCGGTGGACTCATTTGCAAAAGTATCGATCAATTTCCAGTTATCGACTCTTAACCCTTTCGCTACAGGTTTTTACTGTAGAAAGTTAAAATTTTAAATTTTACGTTTTAGGGTTCTATGTGGTTATTTTAGCAATATTCCATAAGACGTTTTTTCATTTTTATACTCGGACCCTGTATTTTAGAGTGTTTTTCTATGAGAGCAACCACATCGTTGTGGCTGTGATAATAACTTAAACATAAAACTTTGTACGCATAGCGAAAATTTGAATATTTCTTCATTTACTTCAGCCAAAATTTAAAAAAAGTATCTAAATTGAAAGAAAACGTCAAATTTAAAAAGTTCTCTAATTTTTTCTGCTTCTTCTTCCTTTACTATGTCAAGATGTACCATTAAAAAAACGTGTATAATTCTCTTCTTTAAACTTAAATATTCAGTTTATTAATTTCGTATTTTTCCTAAAACTTCAAACTATTCTAAAGACCAACAAAAAAATGTATTCTTGAAACCATGGAGGATGCAGACGTCCACAAAGTAGCATGTTGCCATATGGCAACAAAATAGCGAAAGGGTTAACAATTACATGCACGGGTCATAGGTATAGGATGGACATAAGAGCACTACTGACTAACCAGAGACCTAAAATAATTATTATCCATATTTTTGGGAACAAAAAAATTGCCCTATTCTAAAAAATTTGCTTTATAATAATATAATAATATAAAATATTGCTTTATAATAATTATTCCCAATAAGAAATTTTTTACGTGACCTGTAACTATTATCATGTAATAAATATTTTTGAGTTGCATAATAACTCTTATAATTTACAAGTATATTTTTCGTTGTCGATAATTATTATTTTGGGATTTTTGTTTTTTACATTGCTTCATAACTTTTATTAATGACTTTTTTAATTTACGTTACCCATAGCTATTATTTTGAGAAATTTGTTTTTACGTTGCTTCATAACTTGTATTTATGATTTTTTTTCATTTACGTTGCCGATAACTATTGTTACGAAAATGACTTCTCTAAGTTCGTTTTGGATTGTGCTTAAAAAATAAAACCACTTCAATTATTCAGTGCAAACGCAGTCAAAAACCAACAATCACTTTATTTACAGATTTACACTTTGCTTGTATCTACACTTGTTACTACTTTGCTTTTTCAACTAAGACTCGACCCTTTGCGCTGCACACTGCTGCTTTTTATAATTGTTTTCTTATCGCGCCGATGTTTCTTGCACATTCTAGTTGTACTCTCTATCTCGATTGTTCTAGCTCAGCTCATCGACTTCGCGAACCATCCTCGCCATATCGGAATTATAGCCAACCGGCCGTAATCCAAAGTGCATGCCTGAAAGTATGCTTGGAAAAGCATTCATGCATAGCGCAGCACAGAGTGTTTTTGTTTTTTCGTTTATATTATTTTGAAAAAAACAAATTTTTTAAATTGAATTACCACATTTTGGATATGAATTGATTTTTAATTGTTTTAAATTGACAAACGTAAATTAACTGCAGAAACGTAAATTCCACCAACAACTAAACAATTAAAAATCAATCAATACTCAAAATGTGGTAAGGCAACGTGAAAAAAAAATTTGTTTACAAGAGTTATGAATCAACGTAAAAATTTGTTTTCCAAAATAATAGTTATCGGTCACGTAAATAAAAAAAGTCATAAATAAAAGTTATGAAGGAACGTAAACAAAGACAATTCCAAAATAATAATTATCGAGAATGAAAACAAAATTTCTGATAACAGTTATTACGGAACGTAAAAATGAAGTGTTGCAAATAATAATTCTAATAAAAAAAATTTTATGTTGCATTGGAACAGCTGCATTACAATTATTTTCTTAAAAAAACTTATAATAGTTAAGACCCAGTGACTAACACTTTAATGCCGGAATAAATTTGGCAGAGTATTAAACTGGTTTCAGGCATCAAAGTTGCCGGTATTAATTACACTGTGCGTGAAATTTACCCTCAAAAATTCAAACATGGGGGACCTACAGAGCAAATTTCTATATTATAATTAAATGACACTCATACGCCACGTTGCGCTGCGCAAACAAATGCACTTATCGCAATTACACAATTTGAATGTATTTTTTTTGGATTGGTGTCTTAAGCAATTTTGTTGGTCGTTAAAATATCTACAAACTTGCCGAAGACAGTAAAGCGATATTCGGAACGATTTAGGACCTATTAGCATTTAAACGTTCGAAGACTTAAACGACGAACTCGACTAAAATGAGCAAACTTCAAAGTCGGATTTCTCTTAAACTAGAGCCAATCTAGCCAAACGGCTGGTGGATCTCAACTCTCTAATACCTTTAGAAAGTCGCTCTGCAGGTCCTCCCCATGTCTGAATTTTCGACGTGCACAGTGTTATTATTATTATTAATTAATAAAGTTAATTTCAAAATCTCCCGGTTGCATTCACTTCGTTACATGAGTTGCAATTATTTATTAATGCAGGGGACAGTGGGGAGTTTTGAAGCATGGGGAGTTGCGAAGCACGGCCATAGATGTCGCTTAGTAGTGGTTTTGATAGCTCTTACCTACTGTCAACATTTTTTAACCTAAAATCTCAGTTTTGTACTAGCACTCGTCTCGATAGCACACTTTTTTTGTATCTATCCAGACAGTGTGTTGAACATTTTGTTCGAAAAGTTTTTTTGAGCATTCGTGTTAGTGGAATTTTCGTAAAATTTTCAAGCGAATCGAAAAGGTGAGTACAAACAAAATAATGAACAATGATTAGGCTTTTAACGTTCAAAAGGATTTATGCAAAAACATTCGATGTGTTACTGACGCGGTGGCATTTTTAAAATAGTAGGGAATGGGGAGAATTGAAGCACATCTAGTGGGGAGATGTGAAGCACGTCAAATATTACAGATGTCAACCTGAAATCTATTTTACATGCGTATGCGCATTATTTGTAAAAAAATTCGAATGTTTAGTACAATTCCAAGGATTTTTTTCAACGAATTGCGTTATTTATATTTCTCGTATTGTTTTTCGCAACATTTTTGCGTATCTTCATTTCTCGTATTGTTTTTTGCATCGCGTTTTCGAACGATTTTTTGTGTTTTTTCAGTCAATATGCCCCGTTATAAGTATAGTGCGAAAAAGAAGCCAGCGATTGATGTTGATGTCATGGTGGCTGCCATCAAAGAGGTGATGATTGACAGGAAATCGCAACGCTCCGTTGCCAAAGCGTACAACGACAATGATACCAAACTGCATCGCTACATTTTCGAGCTGAAAAGTAAAAACATAGATCCCACAAACGTCACGAATGAACAATTGGCCGATTTTGTAACCATAAAATCTAGCGTGACTCGTGGAAGAACGGTCCATTTGAAGTGTGCTCGTATATTGGCCGACGGTTATACTTGCGTTCATTGCGAATCGGAATGATTGAGCAACTTGCCATTTTTCACATTTTTTAAACAAAAGTTTAATTTTTGTTCCATTTTCTCAACTCTAATACATAAGAAACCTAATTATTTGTCATTTTCTCCGATCCCAATAAAGATTTTTCACCAAAAAATGTAATTTTCTGCGATTTTTAGTCGTGCTTCAAAACTCCCCACGATTTCTGAATACTCCGAAAACCAGTTTTTTGGGCCAACAGACAAAAATTGTCGATTATTTTTGATTTTATGCATATCCATAAACTAGGAAGTGTATTTTAAGACGTTTTAGAGATTCTGTTTGAGAGAATGTGAAAAAAATTATTTTTGTAGTAGTTTTAACCCCCCAAAAAAGCATGCTTCAAAACTCCCCACTCTCCCCTAATTAATTAACTAAATAATAATAAACCCGTACAGTAAACATAAAATAATAGCAAATACATACAAATTAACACTAAATAACACATAAATGTATCTACTTTTGTGAACCTCATACATTTACTAATTCCAATTAAAATCAACTTTTAATTGTATTGCAATGTCTATGAATGAAAGTGATAATAAAAAACTCGTATTTGAACGCTTTGATATCGACAGTAAACAACAGTTCCCAGTAAGTAGGAACATTTCCTCTTTAAGTGGCCAATCAAATTTCATCAACTGTCCCTAACGCTACTCATTAAGAGTTGACGAAATTTTCAACAATTCACTTTGAAACTCCCTGAGTGAAAACAACGCTAATTAAATCACAAAAGCATGCTTTGTGTTTGCTTTGTAATTTTCGCCTGGTGCACTAACGAACAGCGGCGCGTCATTATGCGCCCAACGTAATTAATTGCCAATTAGAAAAAATAACAAACACAACAACTGGCACAGCGAGACTAACAAGGAGAAAAATCATGACAGCGGCAATAAGTTAAGTTTTCGATTTGTTTTGGTCGCACAAAGCGGCGGCGACAACATTCAGCGGGGAAAAGTGGGCGCCAAAGAGAAGGAAAAGGTTGGCTCATAAGCAGACGTTCGGGATTGCAGATATCTGATGCGGAAATAATTATGATGTATTTTGTGCAAGTTGCATACAGTTTTCACACTCGCTCATATAAACACACCAACACACATATTCATCGAAAAATGTCATTCATTTGTGCTTCCTTTCGCTTCGCGCTCGTGGATTGAATATGTTTGCAAATATTATTTTGAATAATTCTTGAGCGTTTTGTTCTCTTATTTCTTTTTTGCATGTGCTGAATTCGACTTTGGCGCTAATGCAGATTTATGATTGGGCAATACATCACTGTCCACGGCGATGTAATTAGTCACGTCAACATTAGCCACGTCATGGTGGAGGATGGCGGCGAGTACGCCTGCATAGCGGAGAATCGTGCCGGCCGAGTTCAGCATGCGGCGCGTTTGAATATTTATGGTATGTAACAGCAGTGATGCTGACACAAATTTTATATGACTTTTTGCAGATTTTAACATTTTCTACAGCAGCTGACCACCGCCTATTTTGTACTGGTTTGTTGGTCTGTTGATTTGTTCGTTTGTCGGTGCATGGCAAATATTTTCATGACGTTGTGCCGCGCCACACCACTGAGCCGCGTCTGTGCGGCACGGCGCCTACAAATTTATTTAAAAAAATGTCAAATTTGGTGGCACTACTGGTGCTGTCATGTGTTGTCCGGGTCATTCACATGCAAAACTAGCAATTGTTGCTTTTCGTTGGTCTTTTAGCTCAGTTCAGTTGGTGGCCGTTTTTCCTTCCCACTTTCCCCTTGAACGCTACTTTCGGCTATTTGTATTTTTTTTGGTCAATGTCACATGTGCCCACCGCCTCGCCTGCCAACCGGCACCACAGCCAACTGCGAATGTAGGCGCATTTGCATTGGGCTGTTGCTCTCACTTTGTTCTGGTTTTATGCGATTTTTTGCGATTTTGCATGGCCTGCAGTGATTTTGCCATGTTTGTGATTTGCCGCACCCATTTTTCTTTCTAATGCACACATATAAATCCACATATGAATGCAGTTTTTTGCGCTTGCGTTTAGCTTTTTTCACATTCTTCATGCTTTTGTTGAATTCGCAGGGATTACAGTTTTTGCAGGCGCCACGCTTTTCGCCCCCCATTTCTGCCTGTTTTGTGTATGAATATGGTGAAAATTGAATGAAATGTTGGTCTCTAGCTTTGATTATGAATGCTGCAAAAATTGGCGTTGTACAATTTCAGAGAATTCATAATCACTCGAGCGGTAAGCGAATAAGTCTGTGATATTTATTTTATATTTCAGGGTATTATGACTATGGTTTTTTTTTTATTATGGTTTTTACATTCTACTCATGTTAATGCGACATAGTAGGAGAGCGATTTTTTTTCGAAAATTGAAGAGATATATGTTGTGAAAAATTCTAGATACTCGTATCAGATCAGAACATTGAGCTTATTCATTGAAAAGATATATTGATCATTTAGTACAGCAACTCATATCATCAATATAAAGGTATATACCAAAAATGGCTTCGATAAACCTACAAATACGCTTGTCATAAAAAAGGAAATATTGAAAAAACTACAAATATCTTTGCATACTTATGCGCACCTAAGTAATTTCAAACCCAAATAAAAAATAATAACACCTCTTATTAAACTCAGTAGAGCATATATTTCCATTAAAACTTACAGTTTGTTAATTTGTACTGCTAGGATAATCGGTTTTCGATCATGAATTATTGGAAATTAAACCCTCCACATCAATTTTTGACAAAATTTAAAAACTCCTTTCTCCAACTTACTCAGATATTATATATTGCAGTATATCATAGTTTCGGTTTTCATGTTGCACTTTAATTTTCCTATTAACTGCTATAATTGGTTATGAAGACATTAACAAGTTTTGCTTGTTTTCAAAAGTTGCCTTGATTCGATGGCAAGCCACCCAGTATTACCGAAGCCTTCCATCGAATCTACCTTTTTTTGTAATTTTTCTAAATCAAGTGGTGTTTGCATATTACTACAAACAAAAATGTATAGCTCAAGCGAAGCGCAACAGTGGTCGCTATGTTTTCCTGCCAACCATGCTGCAAAAAGGACCCTACTTTGTATTGCATAAGGCACTGAAAATGCTAAATTTCTTAAAAACGTGCAAGTTTGTGAAGCTAAAGTCCATGGTTTCTATTAATACTTTCAGCTATATCACACTGTAAAATCTTGAAGTAGTAAGAAGTAGTTTTTTTTCAAAGTTTATCTAAAGTTTGATGACACTGCACTTTTATTCCTACGAATTGACGTTTCTTGAAGTAACGGTACAAGGAATATGAAAAGCAAAAAAAAAAGAGGGAAAGCTTTCACAGAGTTGCAAAAATAGTATATTTTTTACTTAACATAAGGTTCCATGGGAAATTTTTCAATAAGAGTCCTTGAACATACATTCAACAAATTGCTATAATTTCTACCCAAGCCACCAACCTTCGCAAAGTGCAAGTTTGGGGGCCTGCCATCGGTATATAAATTGATATTTTTAAAATTCGTTTTCACATTTTAGTAAATTGAGGTATTTACTTCAGTACTGCAAACTTATTTTTCTACATTTACGACATTAATTTTTTTGATTTTTTGTCCCTACTCGCGACACTGTGCGCCCCCTTGTTCAATACCCGCACCATTCCCTCTGTCGAAATGGAAAATGGTGGGTTAGTTTCATTGCTGTGCGACTTATAGTTCAGCGGAATATTTGGGTCACAAAAAATGTGCCACGCCCCTTGCCCTTGTATGGTTTCAAAGTTATCGTCTCAAAATTGGGGCTGGCGAAAAAGTGCCACGCCCCGTTTTCCTAAAATGTTCTTTCATACAAAACTTGTTCTGGCAACTACGAATACAACCAATAAAAACCAAAGCCAAATCGGTCCAGCCGTTTTCAAGTGTTTTGCGGTCAAACATGGCAGGGATTTTCCGGCTTTTCCAATCGATTTTCCGAAATTTTCTTTTCGCATAAACCTGAACTGACTCAAGGCGAATCCAGCAAAGAAAACCCCATGGAAATCGACCGGTCCGTTTGAGAGTGATGCGTTTACACACATACATCCACTTTCTTTTATATATCGCACTCCCACTTCCAAAGTGACAACTCAATATTTTTAATTTTCGGGTTTATGTGTTAATACTGTGCACAATGCATCTATCTACCAATAAGAAAAAGCTCAATATATTTTGTTGTTGTAACTGTTGCCAAAATAGAGTTAGGTATCTCTTCATGTCGAGAAGTTTGACGCTATTTGATCGCTGCAGCTCAATGCAAACGAGTCACAATTCAAATTGTGACACTTTTGACGAAATACATTTTTCTTGAAGTTAATTTTAAGTAAAGTTTTGACAATTTTAGTATATATTTTAAAATAAAAAAATTAATTTCGAATTTGAAAAATGTTTCTTTCAACTTTTTAACTGTAATTTATAATTATAAAACTCAGCAAAAGTGACATACTTTTAACTTTTTAACGTAACTTAAAATAATTCGGTAATTATTGAATTAAAATATCATCGAAAAAGTCACAACTCAAAATTTTAGATTTTCTAGTGTAAAATAAAAAAAAAAATCTTTGTAACTTATCCTAAAGCATAATCTGTAGGGATTTTCTACTAAACGGTCTATACGTTATTTAAAAAAAAATTTTATTCAGCTCAAAAACAGTTTTTTTGCGTTTCCTGAAAAATTAAAAATTTTGAGTTGTGTCACTTTTGTAGTGAGTGTTCGATATATAGATTTTGTTGTATTTTGAACAAAAGGCAGCGGTCGAACTATCCCCAATACTTGACTACTTGCTAAACGTCATTTTTTCTGTACACTTCCCTTTTTTTCAACACGTTTCCACAAATGTAAATGTTCCACTCCTTTACTCCCAATTCATTCTTTCATCTTCATTTCTTTTCTTCTGTGAACACTTTAGTAAACTATTACACACTTCAACTCGATTATAAGAACAATAAACGTTTTGCTATATATGTCAGCCTCCTCAGTCGCACTGAATGCTATCTGAATATTATCAGCTAAGAGTCTAATTTTTTTATTTGCGCAAAATAAATTTGTTCGCTTCCGACAAAATTTCTCACTACAGATATCACAGATAGCTTTTCACAAATTTTACTGCAGTTGCTGTCGCCTGTCCTTGTGTGTTGTTCTTCTTGTGTAGGGTTGGCTATTTGTTTGGCTGGTTAGTAGGCAAAATTGTTTGTTGCAAACGAAACGAGAATACCAACAAAAGCAAACCCAACTGCTGACGTTTTACTGACCCACATAGATAAAGCGTTTACATTTGTTGGCCGTGTGGTCTGGTCGTTTTGGTTGCAACTTTGGCGTTTTGTGAATGTGTGACTGCAATCCTCGCCACACATACACACACACTTTACATGCAAGTACATATATGTATGTATGTAGGTATGCATGTCTGAATATATGCCTGCATGGACTTTTTTGTTGTGTCAGTTTTTTGTCATTTTGCTACATCGGCTGCATTTTTAATGCCCACACAAACCAACTGCCGCGTGTGCATGCGCGCCTTTGACGGTTGCAAAATCGCTTGTAAATGCAGCACAATCAGCGTTGTTGCCAGCCACACCCACATCCATGCATACATGCGCATTCGCAAGTTCATTCTTCCAATGTGTAAATGAATTTTTATTTCTTTTATTTCGCATCGCTACAACGCGAAAACAAACTCAAAAATACAAATATATTGCATTGCGTTATGTTGTGTACCTTTGCGTGTGTATGCGTGTTTGCTTGAAAAAGAAACAATTTTTTTGATATATCAACAAAAGCAAAAGCGTTTTGTGCTTTCCTGTGCACAATCACTCGATTGTTTTACTTATACGAGCATCTGATGTTGATTTTTTAATTTTGAAGCTGCTCTTACACAAATGATTGTTAAATGTTATACTTCATGGCATTAAATTTATAAAATGTTGAATCCAATTTATTTATGAAAAAATGTCTTCCATTTTATAGGATTCGTTATTTGAACACCCATTACCTCTGTCAATATTGTAAAACTGATTCGTTGCGAATTTTATTGGAAGCAGTGTTTGTGTCGTGTTTGACTGCAGTGAATGCCTCGCGTGACCTCTTTCTGCAAATGTTCTATGCACTATTCTATTTTGTTTGTTTTAGTGTTTGCCGAGGTTATTTTATTTTTAAGCGTTAAATTTATTAGCGCATTTGATTGCTGCTTGGATGTGACATGGCGAAAATAAATAAAAAACGGCATTGAGTGTAGAGTTTTGGTTTTTTCGCATTCAATTTATTAATCCTCTTCTGTGCAATCAAATGAATCAAAATACATTTTAAATGACATTTTTAAATATCTCTATTTTTCCAAGCTTAATATAAAAAATAGCAAACCAACCATTGACGATAGAAAATATGTTTTTGCAGTAGTATACATATTTTTATTCAGGGGAGGGGTAAGGGTTTCAGTGTGAAAAAACCACTTTTTTATGAATTTTTTTTAAAGTATGGATTGATCAAATTTATTTAAACCTTGTGTACATTATTAAGCATACTTTTAAAAATATTCTGTAATTTTTGCATGCAGAAATATTACAAAACAAGCTGGTGACAGGGCTTGCTTCAGAACGTCTTTGAAAAAATACAATTTGCGGTGTTCACTGTATCTCGGTCGGAAATTATCTGAAATCAAAAACCATTAAAATTTAGTCAAAGTATTATCAAATCCTCCCCCCAACGTTCCCTGATTTTTTTTTTTCATTTAAAAGTTTTTGATGGTCATCTAAAGTGTAAACTGCTATTTTCCACGAAAAATTCCGCCATTTTGTGGGTGGGAAGCCCCCTTAATGTAAATATAAAATTTTTTACTAATCGTTGGGGGGAGGTATTTTATATGTAGAAAATGTGTACCAAGTTTCAAATGAATCGGTTTAGTAGTTTTTAAATGACAGTGAACACGGACTTTGAAAAAGTACAATAGTTTTGAGACCAGAGCAATAGAAGAGAATAAGTTGTATACCTGCATTAAAGGACAGGGGACTAACTATAGACCATAACTTCAAGAGTTTTGCTCCGATCGACTTAAAATTTTGAGAATATATTCTTGAAATGTTTAACAATAAGATAAGAAAAAAAATCGATTTTTCGAAAGTGTAAACCCTTACCCCCCCTTCAGGGATAATACCACACTAGCGACGACCAAAAGAAAGGCTTATTTTTGACGATTTATTTCACGACTACGGAAAAAGTAGGAACATTTTTTTCAAAGAATATATATTGAGCACATAAGTGTGGGAAAAAGTGGTTCATAATTAGTTTCATAATCAACAAGCAGGGCCCCGCGGCTTTTCACGCATGTTAGAAGTCAATGGGCCCAATAAATCAAGTTTCTTCATATAACTCTTTCACCCAAGTTTTGCCCTTTTAGACACCGAATTTCAAAAAATCCCGTCTTAGCGGAAGTTTATTTTCTTAAATGTACCTACAATCAGCCAGAGCAAACAATTATATGTATGCAATATATATAGATTTGGGTTGGATGGGCGAGGCCACATACAACACCCAACCGATTCTTGTAGTCGAAGAGTGCGACCCAGTTTCATTGATTTGCGATTTACGAGTACATTTCCGAAGTTATGCGGAAAATTAAAAAAATATATATTTGCCACGCCCCTTGTTCAATGCCCATATAATTTACCACTGGAACGACATGTCTAAACCATGATCCTGTACTAAATTTCAATGATGTCCGCTATTCCATATTAAAAATTTAGGTTGTATGGGAGGTGCCACGCCCACCTGTAGGGTCGTGTTCGATCTATGTGGTTTACCGATATTTATCGAGTTATCTGTCAACCCAGTTTGCACAAAATGGTTTCGAGAAAAACGCGTGTAATGATTTGCGAGGCGTGCTTCAAGGCGTTATGGAAAAATCAAGAATTGAACCTGTAATAGTTTGTTTTTCACTATAGTAACAACGGGATATTGTTTTTATAACTATTCTCTATTTCGTAGGCGAAAAAATCATAGCAATCGACATCACTGCTTCAAAACCGATACTTTTAAGGTGTTATATACCTTTTTCTGTAGGGAAATACAGGGTTTTAATTTTTTTTTTTAAGCATGTTAGCATAGTTTTATTCAAATGCAATACAAAGTTTATAAAAGTACATGTCCTTATGTGAATTTGTATAAAATTTCAAGCAAAAATTCGAAAAATTGGGGAAGTTACAGTCCTTGCCGCAGAACTCCTTTTGTTAGCAGTGATTGACGGTGACCATGAAATCGAGGTAACGGCTCAGCTCCAAAAAAAAAAAAAAAACTACGTTAGTACATAGTGTTACCTTGTTCGTGAACGAAGGATTTTACAAAAAAAAATTTTTTACAGTTACAGTGCTATTTTTTCCAAAAATGTCGATTTTTTAAGGTCGAAAAATTTAGTTTTTTGCCAAAAAAAAAGAAGAATTTGTCGAAACAAAATTCCTTCGTTCGCAAATTAGCTATTGTATGTACAAACAACCCCTCAAAATTTCAAATTGATCGATATAGTGGTTAGCGGGATATCGTGCTCACCGCGATGGCATTCTTTCAAAAATACGATTCCGAGATAATCGCGTTTAAAGTTTTAGGTGGACATTAAGTAGTCATGAAACTGCGCACTATGAACGGCCGTATCTTAGGTTCTAGCGCCCCGATCTCGATGAAATTTTGCAGAAAAATTGTTAAAAGTATGTACTTCAAAAATAAGTCATAAACAATTTTTTCGATTTTTGAGCCACAAAAACGTATATAACCCCTTAATGACATTTTTCTTAATTTTTAGATGTGCTTTGAACAAATTTGTTTGTATATTGGTTAAATTTATGTAATTATTTGTTTTAAATTGATAGTAAAACGATCAAATGGATATTGAGGAATGTTTAATAGAAGAAGAGTGCAAGCGCTTTAAAATTTGTGTTTAGGAGCTCAAAAATATGATTGAGATGATGTTGCTGTCGCTTTTATTTTTATCACGACGGTCAAAGCCGACGCCATATTGAAGTTGTGTGGTCGTGTCGCTGCCGTGTTGAATGTGTTCGGGCCATTAAGTATTGTTTAGGCCAAACAACAATGCATATTTTTTTGTAGAGTTATCCCTTAACCCATTGCTGCCAGGTACCAGTTCCGCCCATACGATTTTGATAAAATTTCATACACGACCTAGAAGTGACCCAGAATGATGAGAAACTTCTTGAAAATTCAGCTTTATATCTTTGCACGTTGCTGAGATATTCATTTGGTATTTTGTACCCATTACGCAGCAATGGTAGCTTTTTTCCATACTTTGTGAAGTGATCAGCTAAACCCGTGAATAGAAGTTGTAATTTTTACAGGTGATAACTCACCAGAGGCAGATGTGAGGCAGATTTTTGTGAAGTTCTAAGGCCACTACGTTTCGCCACATTTTCCACCTCCGGAAAATTCACAATTTTTGGAGTCTGATAGCGAAATTTTAGGGTGACCTTCACTAGGTTAAGGTAGTTCTATCTTTACCCTAACTATCCCTATCAATGGTTTTGAGAGATCTCAAACATTGACTTTTTTGTGATTTTTTTTTAAAATACATTTTCATGGGTAAAATTTTACCCATTAGGCAGCAATGGGTTAATGTAGGATATACAAAATTTTTTAAAATACACAGTTAGTGTTTTAGTTGTGACAAAGAAATCGGAAAATATTTCAAAAGACAGTACATCACCGAACTAATGTTTGAGCTTTCATGAAGGTCCTCAAAGTCGTTTGCAGTTATGCACGCACTTTTCTTCCTTTCTTTCATTATTTTTATGTAAATTGAATGCATTCTCAGATGAGACGCCGTTTCGGCTTAAACAAACGGAAACCGTGAAAAAAATGCTGTTGTTGATTAACGTTGATGGTAATGGCGGTGATTACGCTCAGCCGAAAACACATAGACGCTGAAAGTCGCTTTCATGCATTCCGCACTCTCACACGCACACACATGCACTTGTGCGTTAGCGCATATTTATGAGCTTGCATCTTTTAGCAGCAATTGTTTTTATTTAAAAGAATGTTCCGCATTCCAACGTCCGCAGTGCGCAGTAACTTCCTTTGTAATCCTTTTTTGCGGCTTCTCTTCGCGCTCGGCTCGTGTTGTGGTGCGGTCGACAAAAGTGCCATGAACGGGCATTATACAAAAAATATGAGACTTTTCTGCGCATTTGTCTTTGCAACTGGAAATGTAACGCTGTTGGTATTTTGTATTTTATGTTTGTACTGGTGGTCATTGTTGTTGTTGCGTATCGTTTTGAAAGTTTCATTTTTCCGAAATGCAAACGTATTGAAAGGATTTGCCGGCTCCATAAGCCTTAAATTCCATTTTTATTCTGTGTTTCCTCAAAAATAAAACCAAATAAAAGAAATACTACAACTCTTGCCAAAACCACTGAAAAGATGTAGCCAAACATTGCGAAAAGAATTCGTCGAATTAAACTTTAAGCGTCATTTTAATATGAATGAAATCATGCATATACACTTTGATGTACATATGCCGGCTACTAGCAATTAAAATTCGCACTCTAGTTGCTACGTAACATATTTCACAGAAATTACTATATGGACATTCGGTTTTGCTCATTTCAGGTCTTCCGTACATTCGCTTAATACCGAAAGTTACTGCCGTCTCAGGCGAAACATTAAATTTAAAGTGCCCCGTCGCTGGTTATCCCATCGAGGAGATACACTGGGAGCGCGGCGGCCGCGAGCTACCCGATGACATACGGCAGCGAGTGCAGCCGGACGGCTCGTTGACCATCAGCCCGGTGCAGAAGAACACGGACTCGGGCGTGTACACGTGCTGGGCGCGCAATAAACAAGGACACAGCGCGCGTCGCAGCGGCGAAGTAACAGTCATAGGTCAGTATGTGTGAATTATATGCAGTGTCCTTACGGCCATATACACATATATGTATATGTATTTACTTGGTGGTACATTGTGAAATGGTGTTGGCCGTGTCGCCACAGCTGCGACAGGAAATGTGCGCTGTACATTGCACTTTCGCATAAATTAAAACATAATGAAGAAATTAAAATTTAAAAAATTATATGTAGCGCTAAAAAAACCAACTGAAATGACAACAGCGGCAAAACAACAGAAGCGTGGCTCGCAGCAACAGCAGCAAAAGGAAGCACTATCATAAATTACAGACGTTTTTTTCCGCAAATAATCAACTTAATATTATTTTCCCTCTATACAATTAAAATTTAACTTGCATATGTTGTTCAATTGCAGCTCATGGAATGAGCACAGTGACACTTAGACAACTGAACAAGAATGAAACATTACTTATGTGCAGTGTGTTTGCGTATATGAAACAAATTTGTTATACATAAGTATATGTTATTATAAACATATATATTAAAAAGTTAATTTTTTTAATAGCCGAGTGAAAGGTCTACAGTAATTTACATATTTGTTTATGTATATTTTCCTATAACAAAGTAGACCACTAAAATCAATCATCGTACCGAAAATGCATCAAAATCAGGGACCGTAATAGTTATAAGTTTTGAGTTATTTTTATTTTTATTTATTTATATTTTTTATATGTTTTATATTTTATTTTGTTTAAGACTTATTTTTTTTTATATTTAATGACTCAACAAATAACAGTTATTTTTTATTTATATTTCAAAAATCCTGTATTAACAATTATTTTTAATTTTTTTCTTGTTAGTCCACAAATAACAGGTTTTATCGATTTTTATTTTAGTTGTCCTATAGTAACAATTATTTGTGACTTTTTTTTAAGTCATCAATAAAAATCAGTCAGTGACTTTTATATTTTAAGTCATCAATAAACATCATTCAGTGAATTTTTTTTATAAAGTCATCAATAAAAATCAATCAGTGACTTTTATTTTTTAAGTCATCAATAAAAATCATTCAATGACTTTTATTTTTAAGCCGCAATATAAAAGTAATTTTCATTAATCGCAATACCGGATTAATTAAATATCGAAATGCATATATATTGTTGATCGAATCAAAAAGACCTGACTTCACAATTCTGTTTTCTGGACGAATTATAACTTTTGCATGCATTAATGTAGGAGTGACAAACGGACGTAGGGCACCAAGAAGCGGACGGACGTTCTGATTACAACTCTGACAATTAGGAGCGGACAGACCTTTCGAGTACAACTCTGACAGACATAAAGACAGAAAGAAGCGGACGGACCTTTTGGAATAGAACGAAACGGACAAACGAAGAGAAGAAGGAGAAGAACTTGGATTCGTGACGACAAACTCAACCGGAACGGACGTGGTGCCACCAAAAAAAATAAAAGTCACTGACTGATTTCTATTCATGACTCTTTTAAATAAAAGTCACCAATAATTATTATCATAAGACAACAAAAATAAGAATCGAAAAAACTGTTATTTTTTATTTATTTATTCACTATTATGAAAAAAAGTCAAAAATAATTGTTACTAAAGGATTTTTAAAATATAAATGAAAAATAATTCTTATTTTTTATTTTTTCCATAAAACTTACAAAAAAAAGTTTATTGCCAAGTTTGATTCTCGGTGCGAAAAAAATGTATTTAAATTTCATTCATTGGTATGACCTTTCCTTCATAGAAATTTTTTCAAATATAATTTTCATAAATAACTGTTATTTCCGGTCCCTGATCAAAATTGTTTAATGTCCTTCGAATATCCTCTTGACCGATTAAGTCTTTTCATAAATGCATTATCGCTTCGCTCTTCGAATTAGTAAGATTATGTTTTATTTTGTCATGGTTAATCCATTCAACCTTAAATCAACTCTAAACTGTCAAAGCTCTATTTGAAGGTGTGATTAGATATTGTTAATGTCTTATTTATTGAGCTTTGAAGACGATTTACTTTTAGTTCCTATCAATGTATTTTGTAAATTATTTTGAGTTTTTCTCAAACAATCTCACCTTCTCAAAACTATGAAGCAAACTTCCATCCAATGCTGGCAAAATTCTCGACTGTGACAACATTTAAGTCGGCAGGTTTCTTTAGAGGTAATAATACAGAAATCGGCAAGTGTTAATGAAGTTTTTAATTATGGAAATTTGACTTTCGATAAGGCTAAGCTACAACTTTCAAACTTTATTGTTATTTTAATTTTGTTATTAGTATGAAGGAGATAGTCGCAGTGATGCGTTGGCTGCCCCTTTTGTGTCAGCCAACGACAGCAGCTGCGGCGTCATAAAGCTTGTAAGACTGCCCGAAAAATTCCAGAAAGTTTTGCGGTTGTGTTATTATCCTGCAGCAGTGTGGCTACAGTGTGGCCCCACAACGGCAGCAACATCGTATTTAATAGGAACAGAACAATTTGATGTTTTGTTGTAAAATTTTCATTGTTTCAAAGTTGAAAAGTTTCTGTCATTAAAATAAGTAATAATTGGAATCACTTTTAGTTTTATTAGTAAAGTTTTTCATAATTTTCGGCGCGACGCGAGTGTATGACTGTTTATTGAAGGGGGGATGCGGCAGTAAGCGAATTAGAGAAGTTTATTATTTTTTAGTAATGCCAGCAGTAATAGCTGTCAGTAGCATAGCCCTTGTCACCAATGGTGAAGATACTCGTATCAGAGGAGCAGGCTGTGAACAGTGGTGAATGGTTGATAGTGCAATGGCTGCTGGTGACGATGATGACCGACTGGTTACGGCGCTGAAATCCATAATTTATGTTGTGCTGCTTTTATGAATTCCACCAAAGCTGATTGATGCCGAAATGAGTGTCACAGTTGGGTTGATTGCGCATCAAAGTCGATTTCAGTTGCTCCGCACTCGTACCAAAGTCACGTCGCACAGTGTTGCGAGTAGTGACAAAAATGCCAAAATGCAATGTTATAACCACAAAAATCTGAGTATGAGGTTTTGTTGGAAATATTTCAATTAAGAGAAATCCCAAGATTTATGAAAAAATATTGGATAACATAGAAGTTATGAGCTCTTAAAGTACGCTCTTCCAACGTTGAAAAAAATTGTGTACAAACAGCAAACTTTTGCTTTGACTTTGAGGCTGAATATTTAAAAATAAATTATGAACAGGTCCCTAAAGGTTACTATTGTCATAAGTTTCATATAATTTAGGTCTGGCAAGACCAAAATTTTGCTGATTACTCTCACCTCTGAACAGTACCGTTATGATGAAAATTAAGTCAAGAAAACGATTGAATAAAAAGTGAGTTCAAACTTTAAAAGTGATTTAAAAAAATACTAAATATCGCTTTTGAAATTTTTTGATATTTTATTTTGGCAAGTATGCCCATTATGCTGTACAATTTTCAGCTGCGCATATTAGCGCGAATGCAAGTTATTGGTATTTTTCGGTGAAGACTTGAGTTCAAATTCGCGATATTTTCAACGTTTGGTTGAATGCCAATGCAATCTGTCAAATAATGCTCTGCTGCTGATGGAAAAATTTGTTGAAGATAGTTTCGGAAAATCAATTTCGATTACTATTATATTCGAAATAGAGGGGTTAATGGAGTTTCGACAGTACACTTTGATTTTTTTTCGTACAGACCCAAAAGTTGACAACCTAACTACTTCACTTGTATGGGAGGCGCCCTCTGGTGGTAAATTTTTGAACTTTAATTAATTTTGTATTTTTTGCATTCTAGAATATTGACGATTGTTGAATAAATCATTCAAATCGGTTCAACAGTTTCCCAGATACGGTGTTTCCTTGCTTATTTTACTACATTTACAAGTGGGTAGCCAATTCTATTGAAAATTAATAGTTTTGTATGGCAGCCACCTTAAGAATTGGATATATCGATTAGGTGTATATTGAAGAAAGCTTTGGAGTGGAAAATAAATGGGGGTCAGTCTTACATATGGTACGTCTGGAACCAACCGGAGAGCAGCGGGAGCCCACTTTCTAAAAACGATTATTTTGTATAGGAGCCTCATTAAGGGTTGGAGATAGGGGTAGGTATGTTCGAAAGAAATATTTAGGAGAAAAAATTAGTGGTGGTCAGTCTAAGATTTTAACCCTCTAAGAGCAACTTCTGAGCAGCTGTGGAGCAATTTATCGAGATTTTATTTTCAATCACTTTTGAAAAAGGCGCATTTTATCTATATGCACATTTATAAATAAATTTATTATTAAAATACAAATATTTTGAACGTAGCTTTTATGAACTAAGATAATTTTCATTGTTAATATGAAGTTTTTTCAAATCCGTTTGTATGGGAGGTCGTCGAATTTTTGGTCCGATTTCATTGAAATATTGCACAGTAAGTTCTTTACTCATACAATAACTGTATACCAAATTTCATTTATGAACGACCACTCCTTCTATTTTTGTCACTCCGCTATATGAACTCGCAACACTGTGCGTCGGTGGCATGAACGCACATCAGCCGAAAGGATGCTCGCTACGAGACGGGGGTGCATAAAGACAGAATGCGACACATTTCGTTTTTATTGCCAAAACCCACCGACACCGTTTGTGTGTTGCGCCTTCAGCGCGTGTGGGCGCTTGTAGGGTTGCCACTGTTTTCAGCGCAATTGCGGCGAAAATGATGTTTTTCGCAGAGCTTGTAAGCAGGAAGCTCCACAAGATACTGCTTTGTATGCTCGTTTTAAGCGTGACTCGCTCGCACCCGGCTGCGCTTAGAGGTGTTTCAAGTGTTTGTGTGTGTGTGGGTTCTCATGTGTGTGGGACACATGAGTCTGCATAATTTATACTTCCAGTTTGTTTTATTCTTTTCCACGCCTCTACGAGTATTTCATTTTGATGTTGTCGACTGCTTTACTGCTTCGCTTGCTCCCTCAGCCGTGCTTCTCCTGGCAAAAATTAGGCCCATGTGGCGCGCTTTGTGTGCGATGTGCGGGTTCATGGAATTGGCGCCCCCCACAATTCACCGGCATACCAACTGTGTAAATATGTTTGTGGATTTGTACCTCATTAGCTTTTTGGTTTTTGAGGGTTTCCATATTTACATTCCTTCGTCGCGCGTTTCGCCCATTTTCAACGATATGGAAACGTGTTACCGTCTGCATTTAGCAAATTAGTATTTGTGGTGGAGAACACTGTTCACAGTGGCCGACTCGTTGCTTTTCAGCAACAGTAATAGCGAGCGAATGGTGCCCATTTAAATGGTTGTTTTTGCAGTTCTTGCTCCCGTTGGCCGCTTTTTGCTTTTTTTGCTAAGAAAAGTTTTAATGAGTTGGGTAATTTTGTACTTGTGTTATTGTTGTTTTTATTTATGTAAAAATTAAAAGTTTTTTAAAAAAATTATGTTGTGAAAATAATGGTGTTGTATTTTGATGGCATTTTGAAAATAAAATCGCATGGGAAGAGTTTGTGAAAATGTAATTTGGTCTGGACACATCTACCAAACCAAATAGCATAAAATCGATGCTATAGCGAACAGTTAGTTTATTGCTTCGAACCAGGGACCGTAACAGTTATAAGTTTTATTATAAAAATCAAGGTTTAAGAGTTATTTTTTGACTTTTATTTAATGACTCAACAAATAAAAGTTATTTTTTATTTATATTTTAAAAATCCTATAATAACAATTATTTTTGATTTTTTTCTTATTAGTCCACAAATAACAGTTTTTTTTCGATTTTTATTTTAGTTGTCCTATGATAACAATAATTCTTATTTTTGGATTTTTGAGTAAAAATTACAAAACAAAAGTTTATTGCCAAGTTTGATTCTCTGTGCGAAAAGAAATGTATTGGTATATTTAATTTACTTGCATGATTTTTCCTTCATAGTAAAATTTTCAATTATAGTTTTCGTAAATAACTAATATTTCCGGTCCCTGCTTCGAACAAATTCAATGAAGTTGAGAGCTCGAACGATATGAAATAACTGCATAAACCTCTTTTTGAGCGCGAAAACTTTGCTTAAATTTATTATTTAATTTTTCGTTTTTTTTGTATTTTAACAAAGCTTAGACCACATAAAAGCAAAATGCAACATTTTTTTTAATTATCCACAAACTTGTATAATTTTCAGAATTTGTGAGAGTTAGAATTATAATCCTTGCGAATGATACTAGGATGCGTCCTCGGTGCTTTTTTTACAGCTTGTGCCTAATTAAATTCGCATAATGAGGCTAGTAGCATAAATAGATGAACGAGAGGGCAGCAGAAGAAGCGAACACAAAGCAGCAGGAACATAATTAAACAAATTTCCATCTGCGAATTACCGCAACTGCTGCTTCCTTTGCTGCGCAATTGCCAGGCGTTGGGTGCGAATTGAATTGATGAGACAGCCAAGAATATGGTGTTGCCTTCTCAAAGCGTAGCATACATATAGTGAAAATGTTGCTTATGGTGTAACTGACCAATAACTGAATTATAAGAGGCTCTGTTGCAATCGATTCTTTCAAGTGTTAACAAATATTCATCTTCATATCCACTAAACTACTTCGCAGTGCCGCCGAAATTGAGTCCCTTTCAAACATCCATACTGCAGCTGAATATGGGCGATCGGGCCTCGCTCACCTGCTCCGTGGTCAAAGGTGATCTGCCGCTGACCATTAACTGGCGCAAGGACAACCGGCCCATCGATCCGACACAGCACATGTCCGTGAAGCAGGTGGATCAATATAATAGCATTTTGGTAATAGAGAATTTAGGCTCGGACCACACGGGCAACTACTCGTGTGTGGTGCGCAATTCGGCAGCGGAGGTGGAGAACTCCCAGGCGTTGTTGGTCAATGGTAAACGAAATGGCCACCAGTGGCGTTATTTTCCATATGTACTTATTTTTATTGTGTACATGGATTTTTGGTTTTTGTGGTCATGTTTACTGTGACACTGAGCGTTTTAACTGTACAAATCCATAGCTAACTTGCAATTCGTTTTGATTTTGATTCGATTTGTATGTTTATACTACTTAATTAGGTGAATGCACTTTATGCATAAATGTTAAGTTGAACAAGCAAATTACCCAATATTTATTGTACAAGTTAAAACCACTAAGCAATTGAGTGATTTTTTCAAGTTTCTCTTTACGACCTTGTGTAAAAAATTGTATTGTATGCATTTGCAGTAAACACGTTTCGTAACCAAAACATACACTACATACATATCATTCATTTATTGGAATAGAATACATTTCCCCCTAACTGTAAATTTGTATATTTTACCATTTACGTATGTAATTGAAATGTTTAGTTTCATTCTTACCTTATGGAATGTTTGTATATTGTAGTGAATCTTCTTTATTCTGAGAAGATATGAAAAGTTCAAATATTTAACTTAAAACTGCGAAGGTTTAATTTTTTTGATTTTGATTAATTTTTCAAATACAAAATGATTCTATACAAAATGGCTTTGTGTCATTGAAGCAATATTTTTATATTAAAATTTTTGAGAATCACTAAAATAAAAACAGGTGGCAACGTTCAACTCAGCTATAACAACTATAACTCAACAGCTACGCATCGGCAACATGAACATTTCGTCGTTTCGCCTCTACGTCGTTAAGGTCTTTGTCGCGCAGTCGCTGCCCGACAACGCTATTGTTTTGTGTGCCATATGAATCAGTTTGTCAAATTACATATTGTTATTCTTCTGTATTGTTACAGTACCACCCATAATAGAACCGTTCACCTTTCAAGACGGCCTCGCCGAGGGTATGCGCACGCGCACCGTGTGCGGCGTCTCGCGCGGCGATCCTCCACTCAAGCTAATCTGGCTTAAGGACGGTGAGCCGTTGCCCGAGCTATTGGGCGCCAATGTAACCCTGCTCGATCAGTACTCCTCACTGCTTAGCATACCTTCGTTGTCCGCCTCACACACCGGCGAGTACACGTGTGTGGCCAAGAACCCGGCAGCCGAAATCAAATACAACGCCGTCTTGCAGGTCAAAGGTATAGTATGAAAGCGCTAAGACCGCTAAGCGCGAAAACCACAACCCCCCTCCGCCCCAACTCACTTTCCCCAAATACAGTAAATATCTAATCGCTTTTTGCAAAGCCGTCATGGTTAATATTGAAATTTTGAAAAGCTTTTGAAAACATTGTTTTTTTTGTGTGAGGGTATTAGCGATGTGCTTTTTTGCTCCATGTGTAAAAATCGATGGCGCGGCTTTGCTACCGCCATGATTTTTACTATGTGTAACTTGAAAGTGCGGTCGCATTGCCATGTCTTAAACACAAACACACACACACACCCGCACACACTCACACCACACATGTCACACGCCTCACAGTAATTACTTATCTATGAAAGTTGTTATTATCAAACAGATATTAATATTGATTTATATGGTTCTTTTGGCTTTTGTTGTAATCAAAAATCAGCTTCTTATATCACTTGAGTTTTTTTTTAACTAGTATAAGTATTATCTTATTTTTTCTTTACTCTTGTTACTCTATTTTGAGGACAATGAATTTCAAAGTAAAAAATTCGAAAAAAAAACAGGGCAGCCCATAGAAGACATTTTAACAGACTTTAAAAGCATAAAATAAGTCAAAAATTATCAAACAACCAACTCACAGTTATTTATATACCTACCTACAATACAAATACGATAAACCTTATCCCTATCATCCTCAAGTCGCTTTGGCACGCTGTGGGTTTTATACGGCAGATCACCAGGTAACCTTATTGTTGCACTGCTTTTTATGCTTCTTCAAATAAATATTACTTTCATATTTTGTATGTATTTTTGTATTGCAGTTTCTTCATTTGCATTCGGATTATAAGTATGCGATCTTTTTTAAGCGGAAGAAATTCTGTTGAAACTTTTTCTGGAAAGTTGCAGCAAACACAAAAATAATACAACAATCTTGTGCCTTTTAAACCGAAAGAAATTTATTGCAATACACCTAATTCTGTTTTTACACGGTAGATTGGTTCCAGGACAAAACGGTGTAAAAAAAAAACCGTGTAAAAAAAGACATTGATCGTATGCAAAAATAGGTGATTGGTTCCTTATCTCTAAAACCTATTAAAATTAGTATTAAAACAAGGACACATAAAATATTTAACAAAAATAAAAAATATAAATAACTGAATAAATATAAAATATTTTTTGGCTTACCTTTTATCTTAACCCATTCAGCCCTGAGCGTTGCGTTTGCGCAACGTTTGGGAATTTCGCTATATTAAGTAATTCATAAAGACATAAGACTTGAAAATGGGTACAATTGGATTAGAATTGATCGTTTTAGGTTCTGCCATACTCAAATTTCAAAATTATTTTAATATTCGTACTTTTTTTCGATCCAAAGTCAAAAGTTTTTTTGGGGAATTTTTGAAATTCAATCAAAAATACTTATTCTTCAAACCTATCAAAATCCCTTAGTGGGCTGCATTTTGCAATGCTAAACTATTTAAAAATAAGTTTTGAAAATTTTTTTTTTTTGATTTTTTAAACAAAAAATTTAAGTTTTGTGTTGCGCGAATGCAACGTTTGGCCTAAACTCTGCCAATTTTCATATAACGCAACGCGTGAAAATGTCAACATACAAGCAGCTGATATTTTATTGGCACATTTTATTTTCCGCAAATGTTTGATTTTGTTTATTTGTGTAATGTTTGGGAAAAACATGACAAAAAAAAACCTGGTATGAATTTGTTGCTTGATTTTTTTTCTTGATTATGTCAATTAATAAGATTGTGTAAAATTTTATGGAAATCGCACAAGCCTTTCTGGGGTCAGGATTTAATGGGTTAATGCGTTAAAATTTAAATAAAAGTAACGTTGGAAAAACTAACTGCTCTACAAAATTTCTTTACCAAACACGTCTGATTGCATTGATAGTTCAAAAAATATTAACACATTTCAATTGCTCTGACAAGTAAATTTGCTTGTATCAACAAAAAGGGAATTCCCCTAAATTTGTGATATGAACATATTTCGCAAAAATTAAATTTGACAAAAAAAAATTTAAGCCCAAAAGATTTTGAATCGTGCTAAATGGAATAAAATCGTGTAAAAAAAAAAAAACAAAAAAAAAAATAAAATAAAAAATTTTTTTAATTTTCAAACCGTGTTAAATCAAAACCGTATAAAAACAGAATTAGGTGTAGTTTATATCGGTCAATAATTGCATTAGATACTCTAGCAAAATTTTTCGAAAAACAAGAATCAATTCATTTCAATACTTTTAAATAAATTTATTTGTCTAAAATGATGTAGTCACTTGGACACAAGCCAAGAAAATCTATATAAATCTGTCTGAGAGAACTACAGTCGTGTCTGGGTATAGTGAACACCCTATATAGTGAACACCTCGATATAGTGAACACCCAAATTTGACATGGAGCCTCTAAATATTGAACAAAATTTTGAAAGCAATTTCAAGCAAAAAACAAAAAGTGTATTTTGAGCAAATAAAACGAGTTTTTGAACAAAAATGTTAACTTTGCTATAGTGAACAACCTCAATACAGTGAACAGGCCTTGCAATAATTAGTTCACTATATCCAGACACTGCTGTATATCGGTATATGATTGGTATTATATGGAGAAAATGTTATGTATCCGATATCACTGCGCATGGTACAATGTCTCCTTTCTTTACAGTCTTTTAATTTTAATGAGATATGTCTTAGATTGCTCTACTGCATTAAAACTGTATGCTTCAAAATTTTGTATAACACAATTTTGTGTTGATGAGCATATCTCACTTGTCGACTTGTTGCAATTTTCCACGTGCAGAAACCTTAAATTGTTTCTTTTTAATTTGCTTTTTAAAATCGTGACTCCTCAGTGCAGTATCGAAAGCTTGCTTTGCTTCAATGCGACCGCAACACCAACAACACGCAAAGCTCAATGTCAGTTTCCGGCTACTAAAGCAACCATCTAATCTCTGCTGAACTGAAGTCTACCAAAACAAAAAAAAAAAAAAACGGTGGCTTACAACTACAGAACTCTGCCTGCTTTCGCTTGAATTTCCACCCCTTAACCGCTTGACTGTAAATGCGCATCTGAGGCCACAGTGCGCTCTAATTGCCGCAAAAATATCTTTAAGCCGTCATCAACTTATAAATGCGTATTCCGCTTAATGTGTGCTAACTTAACAATATGCAATTTATGTATAAACATTATTTTAATTTTGTATGCGTTTATTTAAAGCTTCGCAGTATAAGCCTTATTATTTTATGCCTTCTTTCCCCACCAAAAAAAAGAAAATAATATCCAAAAACAGTAAGCAAATTTATTTGGAATGTGCAATGTGGCTTGAATTTAGTTAGTATGTTTTTGGCTAATCCTTTAGAACTCCTTCAAGCAGCATGATTCTGAATTTGTATTTAACTATGTATAACGAAACATTGCAAAAATATTGTGGTTTACTGAATTATAAAACACTAATAAATCAGTCGGCTTGTTCAAATATACATTCAATGTGTTTGCTAATTTGGGTTTACATGCTTAATAAATAAAATTTAATGTAAGAAATAAACAGAATATTCTGTACAGTAAGTTCTTTATGTTCATTGGCTTAAATAAATAAATCAATAAATTAAATAAATAAATTAAAAAAATATTAAATTATAAAACATAATTATTTAGACATCTGCATGTTCAGAGATCAGCGCATTAAAAACAACCACAATATTTTCCAATGGGTCAAAGCCGTTTGCCACCAAACTATGCACGTCTTACCACATTTCCTCTGCATATACCATATTCCATATCTACAATTTTTTTTTTAATATAGCAGCATGTCAAAATCGCCTCTTTCATGCCCAGCATCCAGCAATTTATAATATTGGTTTATCCATCTTTTTATTTGTTTATGCAATTCCTGTGTTTCTGTGCTATGCTTTCGGCGCTTTAATCCTGATTTGTATACAAACATTTTGCGTTCTTCAGAAACTGTTCACAATTGGCCTCATCCTAGCAGAGATTTTCTGTTTTCAAGGGTGTTGTGTGCAATGATTTTTTACTTAAAAAGTGCAAACACAAGATTCAAACAATAACTACAATTAGTACATGAAGCCCCGCTTTCATTTCCGAGACCTGCCTTCTTTGCCTTTTTAAGCCTGCTCATTGCTTCTACTTTTATTTTCGCCAATTTATTTATTTAAATGTAACTGAAAGCTGAACAATAACTGAGCCATTTGTACAACTCTACACAAATTGTAATTTTTATTGCAAATTTTTAGTTGACTTTAAGTATAAAGAAAACCATGTACACTTAATGCTCCTGTAGCTGGCAAAGCTTCGCGTACATAATTAAATGCTTCAATATTTTATTACGTAAATTAATTAAAAATTAAAAATGCTCAAGCGCTGCAACTGCGCGCGCCCTGCGCCCTGAATGTGCTGCCATCACGTCGCTTTTGTGGGTAGCGGACCGCCATTAGCGCCGATAAGAAGCGATTGCCTGCCACCCACTCGTTTGTAGTTCGACGTGTTTTCAGCTTAAAATTAATGTTGTTGTTTTATTTGCTGCGTTACAGTGGTGATCAATTATTTGCTTTCATTTCGTAATCAATTTTAATTTCCGCTTATAAAAAGCTTACAAAATGAAAAGAATAATAATAATGCTGCATGCTGAATACCGAAACTTCCAACACCTCACCTTTATGAATTTAAAAATAATTACCTCAAATATAATGGGTATTTGATCAAATGTCTGCAGGGCTAAAATGAATTATAATTATATTAAAAGTAAAAAATATTTTTTATTTAATTACATCTAATATTTATGTAGGAAGGTTAAATTTAATTCAACGATTTATGTATTGAACTGTGATACGATCCGGAAATCGAAAAATAACTTCGAATGTCGGATGCTGGAAATGATTAAAATCACACAGCTTGACTTATCTGAAAGGAAATGCTTAGTATTTGAATTCAAGATAGTTCCAACTTTCTATACTATTCACACAGTTTAATACTATAATCAAATGTCATATACAGTTTGTCAAGTAAATGTTTGCAAACTTAAAAAAGGTAGACAAATTATTTTGAAAAGTTTATAAATATAAAAACGGAAATTGCAATATTTTGAAATATTTTTAAATTATAGATTAATAGTAATGTCTATTTGATACGCGAAACAGTGTAAAAAATCAAAAAAAGGAAATGAAGCTATACTTCAAACTGTCAAAAATGCGTGTTCTTTCAAAACCAAGATTGCATTGAAAATTTGGCGCCGTACAGTTCCGAACAGTTTCATGAGATACATCAGTTCCGCATTCTATTTTTATATCCAAAGCCATTTCCCTTATTGAGATACGGGGATTTTCACGAACTTTTCGGATGAGGTTTCTTTCTTCTCTGTCAGACAGTTTTCTGGGTCGTCCAGGAGATACTTTCAAATCAATTCGCCCGATATTATATGAGAGTGAATATTCAATTAATCTATATTTTTCAAATACAGTACTTTTCGTTTATAACGAACCCGTTTAAAACGAATTTCCGCCTAAAACGAACCAATTTCAAAAATACGCGCTGTATGTTTTCGCTTATTACGGACCCCTTTTAAAGCGAACTTTCGGTTAAAACGAACCATTTTGCCCAGTCCCTTGAAGTTTGCTTTAAGCGAAAAGTACTGTAATTTTAAAATATTGCAATTTCTGTTATATTATAAGCTTTTCAAAATAATTTGCTACCTTCTTTAAATTTGCAAACATTTACTTGACAAACTGTACATTTTTAGCAAGATTTGCTATCTTCACAAACCTATGTTTAGGAGGATCTCTTAGGAATTAGAAATAAAAACTACTTTAAGTCATAGAAAAGTTTGGCACCGCAAAAGTATAAATTTAAAAATATTTTAAAATTCATGTACATCTGGTGGACGATACTTGAAAACTTAAATAACGCTTAATCATATTTAATTCTCCGGTCAATAAAGATGCTATTGAAAGCAATAGCATTGTTTGAGCTACACATACATCAAAAGAAAAAAACCAATTTCTTTCTATTTTTATAATTACTCATCGTAAGAATCAATAAAAATCCTTGCACACACACAGTTAATAGACCATTGAAAAAAAGTCCGCAAACTATATAAATAAAATACGAAACAATTAGGAGTTGTAGAAAATTTGTCATTGGCATAAAAGAGAAAATTATTAACATATTCGATATAAAAACAAAAAGTTGTTTGATTTAATTAATTTTACCATTTAATTTAATTTGTTTCATATATTTGGTTGCATAAATGATTCCATTTCATATTAAATTCATTACAAAACATTATAAGCAAAATTATCATATTTTTCTAAAATTCTATGTTTTGTTTGTTCCACTCTTTATCTAACTATTCGAACCTATTCTGAATCTTATGCAAAAAAAAAATATTTATTCCAGTAGTACAATTATTGTTTTGACCTGAAAAGAACTTTACTTTTATGCTCAGCTCTTTTACTTCTCACTCTCTCTATATATAAAATATCTCCTATATCTCTATCACTCGTTTAACCACTTTCTTACCAATTCGATATATAAAAATATTCTACATATTAGCTGTGTTTGAAATGAAAAAATATATAAATAAATTCCGGCGAATATTTGACTATTATTTTGATTTATGTATTGTTTGAATATTACATTTATCGATTAATTAATTTATTGCATTGTAGATTTGTACGTGCCATGGGTATTTATTTTCGTTTGTTTGGTTTCGTTCCTATCTCACTTGATACAGTGCCACCTCGCTGGATTGTCGAGCCGACCGATGCCAATGTGGAGCGCAACCGACACATAATGTTGCACTGCCAGGCGCAGGGCGTGCCAACACCGAGTATTGTTTGGAAAAAGGCCACTGGTAAGTTTGATGTGCATCTTTACGTTTGCATTTAATAAAACTGTTTCTCAGCTAGTTAAATGAAATTTATACCAAAAATTACCAATGTTTCAAATTCAGAAAATGTGAATGGAAGGAAGGAATTTGTATAAAACATACATATCCTTTAACGTATAAGTAATAGAAATTAAGGTTTAGGAATTTACAAGTATTAACTAATTTAGAAAATACGATTTTTGCAAGAGAAATTCATATTTATGAAATTTTAATATCACACTTTGAGCAAAATGTGGAAGCATAGTTACGGTGCAAACTGTAATTGTGGCAGCATAGTGTTGCCGTAAGCAGATACAGTGGACGTCCAATATAATGAATGTTGTACCCCCAATTTGTTAAATAAAAAAATTTGTTAAATCGATCGAAATTTTTTTTGTTTTAAACCATCTTTCTTGAAGAAATAAGTCTCACATATTCCGTTTTTAAGCTTTTGCCTGTCCCTGGGGGTCCATTTGACCCCAGGCGGACTTAAAAAAACGGTAGAGCGGTTTTGTGCACTCGTCTACTTGTATTATTTAGTGTTAATCGCGCTTACAACCCAATAACAAAACGAGAAAAACACTTTTCGGGGCTTTCCCCTTTTCTTTTGTGATTTATGTGTAACATTTCTTATGTTTTGTCAGTAAATTATATTACCGTTTGATTGGGGTCATCCTGACCCCAAAGGACAGCGAACGCAATTTTGAGCAAAGGATAGACAGAAGGTTAAAGAAATATCTTGTCATGAAAAAGATAGTGAAAAAGTCTTCGATGCGCGATTGCCTCTTTACCGCAAGTAAACTTTTCTGTATGGCAATTTCTCTGGATTGATTATTGAAATTTTCATTTTTAAAAGAAAAAAGCCGACCGAACGCAAACAAAATCCTGTGAAAATGATCAGCAATGCATACAAACAGAATTTGAAAATGTTGGTAACTTGACGTAAATGAAAGTTGAAAGTTTTAACGTAACAAAAACAAAAACAATTGAGTTACCGTTCACTTGACGAAACTAAACATTCATTGTTTTTGGTGAGAATGTGAATGCTTAAATAAAAACAATTCGGAGGGTGCAAAACAACATAAATATTCGTTATATCGAATAGCAAATTTCACTTTCGTTCGTAATATAGAACCATCAATGGAAAAAATTTGGCCGTACGTTAAATCGAAAATTCGTTAAATGGAAAGTTCGTTATACTGGACGTCCATTGTACTTTTATATTTTTTCTCGATGAAAAATTTGAAAATAAAATGTAAATAGTAATAATTTAATGTAAATAATTTTCAAATGTTTGCTTCGTTTCGAGCTTTTGTTTGGAGGAGCCTTTTGATTTTTAAGCATTTCGCGTAAATATGGGCCAGAAGTTCCAACACTGTTCTGAACCGAACAAAAAAGTATAAAAATTGCGCTACTACAAATCATTGGCACATTGACAGCAACACCGTTGTTGGCTAACTTACTGGCTGACTGGTTCGGTGGTTGGCCGGTGGGATCTGTTCCTATTTGGTAGGACTGGTTTATCGGCGGATGTCAATAAACGCGCAACTAAAAATGTCGCTTAAGTAATTACATACATGGCACTTTTGCTCTTTTGCTCGCTTTCTATGTGATCTGCATGCATCGTGCTGTGCCAACATTTGTGTGCTTTGCGTTGTATTTTGAATGATAAATTGCTCCTTATCTGTTCGTATTGGCAGGCAGCAAGTCCGGCGAGTACGAGGAGGTGCGCGAGCGGCCATTTACGAAATTGCTTGGCAACGGCTCGTTGCTGCTGCAGCACGTGAAAGAGGATCGCGAGGGCTTCTATCTGTGTCAGGCGAACAACGGCATCGGCACCGGCATCGGGAAGGTTATACAGCTGAAAGTTAATTGTAAGTTGCTGATTGCTATTTGGCGCGCCAATTGCAAATAGGCACAAATGCTGCTAGTGCACGAGTGGGCGAATTAATAATTCCCAACATTGGTAATTGCGAGCTTGGGGGAATTACAACATTTTGCCCATGCACTGCACTGTGCTGGCGCAAATATTAATTAATTGTCGCTTTTAAATTATCTTTGCATTGCCTTCTCCGTCGAACTTATTTTGATGACTGTACAGCATCGCCGTACTTTTCATCAACTTCTCGCTCGGTCATGGTGAAAAAGGGCGACACAGCGCTGCTGCAATGCTCTGTCAGCGGAGACAAACCGATTAATATTGTTTGGATGCGTTCCGGCAAAAGTACGCTGAATCCATCGACAAATTACAAGTAGGTCGCGAGAGAAAAACTCAAGATTCGCACCTTGTCGGTGCTTGACGCTGATGATGAGTGCGCATTTTCCCACAACATTTTCCATTTGTTGTTGTTCGTTGTAGAATTTCGGTGAAACAGGAGGCCACCCCCGATGGCGTGTCGGCAGAACTGCAGATTCGAATGGTGGATGCGAGCGACAGTGGGCCGTATTTCTGTCGAGCCAGCAACTTGTACGGCAACGACCAGCAGCTGGTGCAGCTGCAAGTGCAAGAACCGCCACAGCCGCCCAGCGTGTTGGAAGCCGCCATGATTTCTAGTCGTTCGGTGAATTTGAAGTGGCAGCCCAAGTCACTTAATTCGGCTGATATTTCGAAATATATCGTTGAATACAAGGAGATGGATCGTAAGTCATATCGAAGACAGACTATTACAACAACATTTCTACTTAATTTATACTTCTACTTAATTCACTTAGCAGCGCTGTTCATCGAACAATGGCAGCATGTCGAAGTGAAAGATCCGCCCACCTTCACGGCGCTCATTGAGAATCTCAAGCCCGCGACACGCTATTCCTTTCGTGTTATTGCCGAAGGCACTGCCGGGCGCAGTGCCCCCAGTCAGGAGTTGGTGGTGCGCACCGAACCACAACGGCCCGCCGGTCCGCCATTAAACTTGTCTGTGCGCCCGCTCTCATCCACCGAGCTGCTGGTCAGCTGGGTGGCGCCTTTGGCCGAGTTGCGACATGGTGACATACAAGGCTACAATGTCGGTTACAAGTTGTCCAGCTCGGGCAACACGGCTTTCAATTTCACTTCGGTGTCGGGTGACGGGGAAGGCGGTACCGGCGAATTGCTGCTAAGCGGGCTGCAAAAGTTTGCGCGGTATAATGTGGTCGCACAAGCGTTCAATCAAGTCGGTCCAGGACCACTGTCGGAACCAGTCTCAGCTCAAACAATGGAAGATGGTAAGCATTGGCGAGAATGACCATTAAGTTACACTACTCGACACGAAAAATGCTCCTAAAAATAAAAGTATTTTTTAGACTAATCTTCGGCTGCTGAACATGGAACTGAAAATCAAAAAATTTTCTAAAGAAGCGTTTTCGAAAAATCTTCGAAAAACACGTTTTTCCCCTCTTATTTCAGTTATGAGCACATATCTCGTAAACCAACCATTCGACTAGTGGTCATTTATAGTATCTTGGCATAGTCAGTTTATCATTTTCTGACCCAAAAACCTTCTTAAAGGACTTTAAAATTTTAAGGATATTTTTTATTTTTTTTAAATATTTTCGATTATGCAATGATGACGATATGGATATCAAATGAAAGAGCAAAATGTTCTCCTTTTAACTAAATTTTCTATTTTTAACTTTCAGGACCAAAATATGTCAGGTATGCAGAACATAAATGTTTTGGATCTCAGTCTGTAGATTCATACCTTTAAATTTTTTTCTATTTTAAACTTCTGAAAGTTCAAAATAGAAAATTTCGTTAAAAGGAGAACATTTTCCTCTTTCATTTGATATCCATATCGTCATCAGTGCACAATCGCAAATATTTAAAAAAATATTTGAAATGTGTATATCCTTAAAATTGTAAAGCCCTTTAAGAAGGTTTTTGGGTCAGAAAATGAAAAACTAACTATGCATGATACTATAAATTACCTCTAGTTTCACGTCTATATCAACATTTGGATGGGTCTCGGAAAAATTAAAAAATTTTTTCGCACTGTGTAATAAATGTAAAGTTGGTGTTTTAACTCAGTGCATCATAACTTTGTCATTTATCTTTCAATTCTATTGATGTTATGCTTAATATTTGCTCAAATAATATATCTTTCATCATAGATTTTAAAACCAGAGGAGATCATTTATTTTATCCATAAAAAATTATTCGAAAAATTATGATTTTTGAAATTGGTCGAAAAATTTACTTTTTTTACAACTTTCATCGTCAGTAACTGCCCCAAATCTCATCTGATTTGAACAATCTATATACCGTTGGAAAGGTTAGGTAATTACATTTTGAACGACGGGTTGACACTTGTGTTAGTTGGATGGTTGGTTTACGAGATATGTGCTCATAACTGAAATCAGAGGGGAAAAACGTGTTTTTCGAAGATTTTTCGAAAACGCTCCTTAAGAAAATTTTTTGATTTTCAGTTTCGTGTTCAGCAGCCGAAGACTAGTCTAAAAAATACTTTTGTTTTTAGAAGCACGCGATGAACCCATTTTTTGTCGAGTAGTGTTCAGCACAAATTATTATTACATACTTTTAATTTTATTTTATTCAAAGTAAATCAATGAAACTTTAAAATTAAGACAAAAAAAAATTTAATGTTTTAAAAGACTAAATGCAATTATTGCCTAAAGTTTTTCTTGTACAAACTATTAACATAAAAACAATAACCCGCAGTACCCAGTCGCCCACCGGAGGACATACGTTGTGCCGCTTTAACCTCACAATCACTGCAAGTGTCATGGCAACCGCCGCCTATTTATCACACCAACGGTCTGCTGCAAGGATATAAACTAATTTTCGAGCCCATACTCGACGACTTCTCGCCCAGCAAGGACGAGGTTGAGTCCCGCAAAACCACCGCACTGACCACAGTGCTAACAGGTCTTCGCAAGTACAGCAACTACAGCATTCAGGTGCTGGCGCACACACGCATGGGCGACGGTGCCCTTTCCAACCCACTCTACTGTCACACCGAGGAGGATGCGCCCGAGGCACCGGCCGACATCAAAGTTGTAGTTAGCTCACCGCAATCGTTGTACGTTTCCTGGCTGCCGCCGACAGAACCGAACGGTGTCATCACCAAATACAATCTCTACACGCGCGTAGTGAATGGCCGCGAGGAGTTGAACAACGAGAAGCGCAGCCTGCCGTCACAGCAAGCGCACTACGAGGCGAAGAATCTGCACCCGCACATCGAGTACCAGTTCTGGGTGACGGCATCGACACGTGTGGGCGAGGGCAAGAGTTCGCGTGTCGCGTCGCAGATCACAACGAATCGGGTGCCGGCGCGCATAGTCTCCTTTGGCGGCCCTATAGTGCGCCCGTGGCGTTCGACTGTGACGCTGTCATGCACGGCCGTGGGCAAGCCGAAGCGCGAGTGGTACAAGGCGGACGTGCCGCTGAGGCAAGGCGGCATGCACAACTCGCAGCTGCTGGATTCGGGCGACTTGATCATCTCCAGTTTGCAGGTGGCCGATAGCGGCAACTACAGCTGTCAGGTGGACAATGGCATTGGCACGGATCGGCTCACGCATGTGCTGCTGGTGCAGGTACCGCCCTCGGCGCCGGTGCTGTACGTGACCAGTGCCACCTCGAGCAGTATACTGATGCACTGGAAGTGCGGCTTCACCGGCAATGCGCCGATCACGGGCTACACGCTCTTTTATCGACGTGCCACTGGCAACATGGACGAGATGCAGCTGTCGCGGCACGCCTCCAGCCATGAGCTGAAGGGACTGGTATGCGGCAGCACCTATCAAATACACCTGACGGCGCACAATAAGGTCGGCACTTCGCCGGCAAGCATCACACTGCACGTGCGCACGCAAGGCCAGTCGCCGGGCATGCCGGCCACAAGCAGTCTCATAGCACCTAACTCCACCTCGGTGCTGATACGGTTGCACACATGGCCGGATAACGGTTGTCCCATGCTCTACTTTGTACTGCAGTATCGGCAAGTGGCCAATGAGGCCGAACGCGATTGGATGCTGGGTAAGTGTAATCGATGTAATCGAGTGATTTTTACTGCATAGTTTTCTGAATCCCACCCAATTCATACCAGATGTGGTCGATTGGTTATTTATTTATTTATGTATTGTAGTATGTCGATAGGTTTAAAATATGTGATACTTTAATATTTGAGGTCACATTACACCGTGCGACAACAAATTTTACACATGAACAAATCGATACACTTGCGAAACTAGGCGCCAAATGTAGTAAAACTGCGTTTTTAGTTTTTCTTTCTGACGTCAGGATTTTTGTTTTAAAGGACTTTGAAATTTTAAGGACATTTTTATTTCAAAAAATTATTTTAAAAATTGAGCGCATTGTAGAATAACAATGTGGGTATTAAATGAAAGAGAAAAATCCTTAGAATCTTAGAAAATTTAATGTTTTGGTGCAAAATTACGAAGAATGTTTGTCGTACGGTGCAATATATCCTTGTTTTATAGGGAGAAGTATTACATTTTTTATATCCTAAAATAATAAAGTTAGAAACACGAAATTCGAGGGTGTGGTAGTGTACGTATTAGTCCTTAAAATATATTAAAAAAAAAAAAACGATTGGAAATTTGAAAGGATATTCAAGGATAAAGTTTTAAAAGGACACCTCTTCGTCCTTTTGCACCAAAACATTAAATTTTATAAGATTTTAAGGATTTTTCTCTTTCATTTGATACCCATTTGAATTTTTAAAATAATTTTTTGAAATAAACATGTCCTTGAAATTTCAAAGTCCTTTAAAAAAAAATCCTGATGTCAGAGAGAAAAACTAAAAACGCAGTTTTATTACATTTGGCTCCTAGATTCGCGAGTATATATATATTTGTTCGTGTGTTTTGAAATTTTTTGATTTTTGTCGCACGGTGTTATACATACAACTCATTTCTCTCTCAACAATTTGCGCTGTTCATAAATAATGCCAACTACACGATTGACTCGCATTGCATTGGTCAATTGCACATACATCGCCTCCTTCCTGTCCTTTCTTCTTTTCGTCTGGAGCTGCTGCTATATCATGCTGCTGTTTTTTTTTTCTGTATTGCAGTTTCCAATGCGCTGAAACCGCAACGCCGCTTCACCGTCTCCGGTTTGCAGCCATCCACACTGTATCAGCTGCGCATGGAGGCGCACAATGTGGCCGGTGTGTCGCAGGCCGAATTCACATTTGTCACACTCACCAAGGACGGCGAGCAGCCACCACCGGAGATTGTGCAGCGCGGTCAGCGCGGCTCGAACGTTTTCTACGGCAACGCGAATCTATTGATACCGAGCATTGCCACACTTTCGGGCATGATTTGCACAATAGCGCTGGTGGTCATGTGCTACCGACACAGTGAGTATCGTGTACAGCAACTTGCGGAGAATGGGCGGTGTGGGCTATTGGTTAGTGCACGGGTTTGCTTTACTAACATAACTAAAAAAAGCAATGGAAGTATACAAAACGAATGAATGAGAGTAGGACCGACCGACTGACCGCCCGACCAACCGAATGTTCCTATACAATTGAAAGTGCAAAAATAAATTTTGCGCTGTTACAACAAATTGAATTTTAATTGGCATGCGCTGAATATAGCAATAAATAACACAGTGCTTTCTGATTGTGGCCGTTGCTTGTGTTTTCTATTTTTGCCATATATGTTTGCTGGTGCTGCTGACATAGAGCAAGGAAACCGTATACAAAAGGAATCGCTGGAGAATCGACAGAACTCCGAAGCTGCGCAGCGGGAACGCTACTACGCCACCATTCACAAAGTGTCACTGCAAAACAACGACAAAATACCGGGTGAGTGTGTGTACAATTCACATTCATTTCTTTACCCTACACTTTCATTTATAAACTTTGGCTTAAGTGGAGTATAGCGAAGCCTCGTGAAAAAAATAAATAAGTATGCTTTTACATAGAGGTTTTGCTCTTGAATCTAACGAACTACAAATTTAGCCTGGGGAACCCTCACAAAAGGCGTGGTTTGGGATCATAGTTTAAAGTTTATATCAAAATAACTCAATCAATTCTCAATCGATTTTATATGGGTATCAAACGAAAGGCCTTTTCCATATCTTTCTAATGGTATCCAACATTAGATAAACAATGTGTACTAATAATAAGTTAATAGGAAAAATATGTTTTTCTATATAAAATTTGTAAAAAACGGATTTTTTTTCTCGGAAAACCCCATTATTTAGTTATAATAAATATGTCACCATATTATAGCCTGTGGAATTCCCTTTACAAACAAATATTACACACAAAAGGTGTTTGAATACAGAAGTACTTTTGGTCGCGAAGCCAAAGTTACAATTATAGAGGTTATTGCTTAGGAGTGACCGACGGCGCATTTATTTTTATTTTATTTTATTTTATTTTATTTTATTTTATTTATTTTATTTATTTTATTTATTTTATTTATTTTATTTATTTATTTTATTTATTTTATTTATTTTACTTATTTTATTTATTTTATTTATTTTATTTATTTTATTTATTTTATTTATTTTATTTTATGTTATTTATTTTATTTATTTTATTTATTTTATTTATTTTATTTATTTATTTTATTTATTTTATTTATTTTATTTATTTTATTTTTTTTTATTTATTTTATTTATTTTAGTTATTTAATTTATTTAATTTATTTTATTTATTTTATTTATTTTATTTATTTTATTTATTTTATTTATTTTATTTATTTTATTTATTTTATTTATTTTATTTATTTTATTTATTTTATTTATTTTATTTATTTAATTTATTTTATTAATTTTATTTATTTTATTTATTTAGAATAGGATACATTAAGGCAGGTTTCTACCTTGTGCGGCCGAGAAAACATGTTTTTTTTGAAAAATGTTTGATGGGAAGGTTTTTAAGATAAACACTGGAAAATTTTTTCAGATGTAGGTATATGTTTATTGTACAAGTAAAAAAAGTTTCAAGATAAAATATGCAAAGGGGGGGAGGGGGCCATCGAGCAATGGCGGCAGGACTTTCTTACTCGCGGAAGTCCTGCCGCTGTTTGAGATGACTTGAAACACAAAAATGAAATTGTTTCTTATTCTGTATCCTTTTGTCTATGGCTGGAACTAGGATTTTAAAAAAAAAATGAAAAATTAAGGAAATATGCGATTTTGTCTAAAAAATTCAATTTTTACCTACTTTTTTCAATACAAATTTCTATTTTCAATGAGAAAAAATTATTATTTCTTGAAGATCCTAGTTCGTGCCATAGCTAAGACCTTGATAAATGACTGTTTAAAATTTCGTAGCTATTGCTCAACTCGTGTGGCCTAAATCACTTCCGCCAGGTCAAAAAATGTAGTTTTGAGAAAAACGCGTTCAAAGTTTTGCTTCAGCAGGTCGGCGCCCTCGACACCGCTACCTATTTCGATAAATTGCTTCCGTAATTCGAAAGATTTCAACTTCAAATTTTGGGAGCGTATTCTGCAATCATGTATTAATCCAAAAATGCATGAAAAAAAAAATCGATTTTTTTGAACGCACAAGGTAGAAACCCCCCTTAAGTGCAGTAAGAACTAAGTATTTTAATTACACCTGAATCAGAATTAATTCTCCAATCAGAATTAAACTTAAATCTGTCAATTACAAAATTAAATAATAACAAAGAAGCTTAATATATATTACATAAATCATAGAAAATACAATCTAGGATATAAAGACAAAATTTTCGTTTCATTAGATTCACAAAAAGAAGCTCCATATAGGCCGATTTGCGGTTTTTTTTCAAGACGGTTCGCTATACTGCCCTTTTTACTAAACTTCAAACTAAGTATTATACACATGCAAAATTTTCGGCGAGCAGAATAAATAAAAAAGGCAACAGGAACATAAAATCTGGAGGATACACATCATGAATCTATTAATTGTTTTTTTTTTTGTAACAATTAATTAACACACAATTGTTGTGGTCTCTAATTTGCCAAACATAAATTGAAAAATAATGATGATTTCACTTTCGTACAATTGGTCTTCTTTGACCTATTGACCTATAATTAACATTTAACATTTAATAAAACATGAAGGTATCACTTCCAATATATACAGTCGTGTCTGGGTATAGTGAACACCCTATATAGTGAACACCTCGATATAGTGAACACCCAAATTTGACATGGAGCCTCTAAATATTGAACAAAATTTTGAAAGCAATTTCAAGCAAAAAACAAAAAGTTTATTTTGAGCAAATAAAACGAGTTTTTGAACAAAAATGTTGACATTGATATAGTGAACAACCTCAATACTGTGAACAGTCCTTGCAATAATTAGTTCACTATATCCAGACACGACTGTATACGCAAAATAAAAAATGATGCTCTAGTTGATTTGACAACTTCTGGTTAACTTTCGTGCAAGTGATTGAATTGGAACTTTCACTTAGTTGATTTTTAACCCTTTCGACCCCGAGTTTTAGCCTGTGTCTCGATATTACTTTTTGGCATTTAAATCATGAAGCACTTAGAAGACATTTCTAGTCGCTACGCCTCTTTGTTAGAGTTCTAGAGCTAGTTAAATTTTGAATAATTTTAGATAAAACGAGTTAAATAAATTTTGTATTAATATTTTTTAATTATAAAAAAAATATTTAATAATTATGGAAAAATACAAAAATATCACATTTTAATTTTATTTAACCATTATTAAAGAAACAGGGTTTTGATCAAACGCGCCCAATTAGTAGACTTCAATTAGAACACAAACTTTCGCAAATATCGCTGCAAATTATTGAAAAATATTTTGGGTATAATGAAATGAAATATTAAAATTTTTGAAATTTGCTTTCAATTCACTTCTAAAAATATTAATTTGTTGGTGCCTACTTAAATTCAACCCATAAATCAATCGCAGCTTTTGCTATAAGATGACAAATAGGTGATCTTGCTCTCAGGCAACTTTGGGGTCGAAAGGATTAAATAAACACATAAGACGCAAAATTAAAAAGCCCTTTCAATAATAATAAGTATTCTTTTGAAGAAACAACACTGGTTTATTAACTCACAATTATAAATAGATGAATTAATTAATTATTTAGCTCATGCAAATCACTTCATATAGCCATACGACTTGCATCGCTCTCCCGCCATTTCTACATAATTGTTTACTAATTAACAACGTTTCCTGTTTGTCTCGCGCTGTGTCGTTTGCTTGCAGAAACTTCCGAGGACATTTCACCGTATGCCACATTTCAATTATCCGAGACGGGGAACATGTCACAGCCGCACCACACGGGCCCAGCCAACACGCTGCTGCATTCCTTCATGTATCACGAGCGCGCACTAACCGAGGGCTGCTCGTCGCCACCCCCCGCAGCGGTACTAAAATCTACCCATCACCATCACCACCACAATCAACGTCCACCAAAGACAAATCATAACCATTATCAGACCTCACCATTTCATAATATTGTGCGTTTGTTTATATTCTTTTGTTTACACAAATTTCATATAAGTCCGCGCCACGCATTAATTGGCCGCTTGTTCCGTTACCACAGCTATTTTGTCTGCTTTTGTTTTTTTGCTTTTATTGTTCGAGTGCATATAGCCACTTCATTCGTTGCGAATCGAAGCGCATTGAAGGCACTTGCACTTGCAATTTGTTTGAACGTAATCGCACCCGCATTCTGTGCCCGTTGTGGAAAGTAAATAAGCAACGCCAGATATTACTTTCGCACTCGTATTTAGAGTACCTGCCCCATTGTCACGCGCGCATAGTTGACTTGGGCTTTCGTACTTAAAGTAAATTAGTATGCATTAGTCCTTCATCCTTGCCCAACGCCCGAAGCGACATGTGAGACTTTAATTGATTTTCGCTTTCCTACTTTTTCCGTTTGCATTTGCTTTGTCTCTCCCCGACTGGGCGTAATTAGTCTTCCAAGAATCGTCGCCGCCACTCGCGCAAAACGGAACCGGAGAGTGAGGAGTCCGAATCGGATCAGGATCAGTTGACATCCAGTCGCACCGAGTCGTCCAATCAGCATGAAGGCAAAATCAAGCACAGTAAGTGAAGCGGACTGCTCCATCCATTTGTGTCGTGACATTTCAATGAATTTGTTTTTAGCCTTTGCTTTGAATGCTTCTTTTTTCAGTTTTTTTTTTGCATTTAATGGAAAAGCCATGACTTTGTGTTTAAGAAAAATCGATAAAAGTGTCTGATTGGAGTTGAGGTGGGCGTAACTGTAGGTGGTTTAAAATGCAGCAAATTAAGTATTTTTGCCGTCACTGTTTGGAAGTCTGCATCGGTAACACGGTGCGACAGCATTTTTCTCACCGAAAAAAATCCATATAGGCGTGAAACTAGACACCAAATATAGTAATACTGCGTACTTATTTTTTCATTTCTACATCCTTTGTCTTTTTAAAAGGAATTCCAAATTTTGAAGGAGATACAAATTTAAAAAAATATAGAAAATACTTCACCTCGTTAGAATGTGGCAAAATGTATATCAAATGAAAGAGGAAAGGCTCAAAAATGTAAATAAGATTGACTTTTTATTTATTTGTAAAAAAAGGACATGAAAAAGGTCCTTTGAAAATTTTAATCCTTTATATCCTTGAAAATTTATACAGAATTTTCTTAAAAAGTAAGTATGTTAAAACCCAAAATCTCCTTGAACACGTGTCGAAATTGCATTACTCTAACTTTATTGGTTCGAAAGTTATTAAATAAAAGGTGGAAGCTGCAATTTAAGTTAAGTACAAAAATTCAAAAATTCATTCGGCAGCCGCCGTGGCTCAGTTGGTTAGTGCGTTGGACCGCGAGTCGCAGGCAGCAACCTCAGGTTCAAATACTGCCTGTAATAACACCTAAAAAAATAACGGGAAAACTCGTTTTCTCTTTCGGTGGCTGTCCTCTCAGCTGGAAATGGCAAACCTCTGAGAGTAAAAATTGCTTATGAAAAAGCTCCCAACCTGCCGTTCGGAACCGGCATTAAACTGTAGGTCCCTTCAACCCGCGTACAAATTCACACGCACAACACGGGTAGTTGTGGGAAGCTAGGCCTTAGTCTCGCGTAAGCGGGCTGTCGTGCCAGTCAAAATTAAATTAAATTATTATTAAATTAATTATTAAAATTATTAATTATTCAATTACAAAAATTCAAATTTATTTGAGTATCACTATTTTAAATAATAAAAAGATACAAAATCAATGAAGCGAGAATAATGAAATTTTGACACGTGATCAAGGAGATTTGGGGTTTTAACATACTTACTTTTCAAGAAAATGCGATGTAAATTTTCAAGGATACAATGGATTAACATTTTCAAAGGCCCTTTTTCATATCCTTTTTTTACAAATAGATAAAAAATCAATTTTATATAAATTCTTGAGCCTTTCCTCTTTTATTTGATATATGTACAAACCGCCCTTTCCTATCCTTTTAAAAGGATAAAGGATGTAGAAATGAAAAACTGAGTACGCAGTATTACTATGTTTGGTCTCAAGTTTCACTCCCATATAGATTTTTTCCGGTGTGAAAATTTTTTTTTAATTTTTGTCGCACGGTGTAATCAGTGTTAATGCTCACTGCGAAACATGCATATGTACTTACATATGTTTTTATTATTTGAAGCTAGCTTCGGACTGGATTATGAGTTTTCATGAGTTCATAGCAACTCCTTCGTTCTAAAAATTTAAAATAACTTCAGAAAACCTAGTATGACATATGTACCTACTAAAGTCCTGCATGAATATATCCATTTTGGCGGCTACACTACTGTACATACTGTACGCGTACTTGGTATTCGAAGAATGTGTACAACGAAACGCATAGAAACGAGAACCAGCGAGCGTCGCTTCTCGTTTCTATTCATATTCGGTGAATAGCAAACACTGCAGTGCTCGTATTCGGTGAGAAGCGAATACTTTGCGAAGTATTCGAAGATCAACAGTTTCATCGAATATTTTTATGCGCATTATGTCACTTTTCCATGTGTATACTTGTGGTGCGGTTGAAGTGGCTTATTAGTTATACGCAAAATGGGAATTATTGAAGAAAGTAGCATAACAAATAAATAAATATTCATATATAACATAAATATTTCTAAATAATCTTAGGAATAATAAAACGAGTATATTCGAATATATTCAAAGCAATGTGTACTATTATTCGAATGCTTTTGTCCTCGTTTTCCCGCTTCGAGCGAATATGAATAAATAGTGTACGTCTACTCGTTTATGTTCGAAGCTTACTCGTACTCGAAGAGAGCTGTACTCGTAATCATTCGGACCGGTCCGCAGAGATGAAGTGAAGTATTCTATTCAAAAGTATTTGAATATTTTCGAATAGCAAAAATGCATACTCGTGCAGGACTCTAGTACCTACTATACATAAGTGTGCAGTAAATCATTCACATATCGGTGTAGTCGAACTTAATTATTTATTCTATATTTCCTTTCGCTTTCATCTTATAGCATCTAACTATTTAGAATCCAGTATCAAGTTTAGTCTCTGGAATTTTTCACTTCACAGACCAACACGTGCATTTCATGGCTTTTCAATTGCATTTGTTTTAATTTGAATTATTGTAACTTAACTGCACGTCCTTCTGCAAATATTATCACACTTGAAAATTTCGAAAACATGTTTTGAAATCCTATTCTTTATGCCTACCCACTCTGCTACGCCATCCAAATATGTCGTATTAATTAGTTCGAAACAAATCTTTAAGCTCAACATAAAGTTAAACAACAACTTTAATACAATATTTTTCACATTCTATTCACAGACTCTAAGAAAATACAACATTTCCTAAATCACAACATATCGAAAACTTATCTGTAGTATAGAGCACACAAAAATGCGAAAAATGCGAAATTGTCCAACAAAAGACTAAGCACACTGAAACAAGAAACTATCTACCGACATTCAATTTGGAGCGGGCGAATTTATGCATATCATTCATTCATTTTCATTTTGCTTCCTTTTCGTAATTGTTGCGCTAATTTTAAAATGGCATAGAAAGAGCAAACCATACATTTGCAATACATAGTGCAGCAACAATAATCTATGAACACATATGTACACACCCAGCAATAAAGCACACACACACACATCTTTAATATGCAACGAGTGTCAATAAAACGATACCAACTCTTCCCACCCTGCAGGTATCATCTACCATGGAGCACAGTCAAGCACATCCTCAGACCTCTCACCAATGTCCGAACAAAAATCATTGCCACGCCGCGGTCGCTCCAGGTACCATCATCAACAATATCAGTTTTCCACAAATACCACGCCGCGCCATCATAACAGTAGCAAAAACAACATGAATCCCACAGCAGCCGGCCAAGCGGGCAAGGTGCTGTCGCCGCGCGGTGTCGGCGGCGTAGGCGTAGGCGGTGGTGGTGGCGTTGGTGTTGGTGGTAATCTGAAATCAATTTCAAGCACATTCAAATCACAAGACTCCATACAATGTCACATACCAACATTGGTGAAATCACCATCGGTAACACAACAACAGCACCAACAACAGCTACAAAAACATCATCATCAACTATTACAACAACAACAACAACATCTCCAACAAACAAATGTCACCACCAATGCCATACCAACAACAACAACAACCACAACAAAAGCAAATAGTTTAAATAGCAGCAGCAACAGCAACAGCAGCTGTAGCAGTAGCAATAAAAACAAACTGTCTCAGCAACCCCTACTGATAACCCCCAAATTAGCACATCATCCACAACATCACAATTTGCTCAATGCCCCCACCCAACCCGATTCAACCGACCTGCTCGACAGTAGCTGTAGCAATCCCATTGCATCCGTGGCCCCCGTATCATGCATGCCCTCATCACAGTTCCGCCCCATACCGCACAAGACGGTGCCCGCCTCCATGGCTGCAGCGGCGGCAGCGGCAGCGGCCGGTGGCGACGGCACCGCCACCATACTCAATCCGTCGACGGCGCCCCTGTCGTCCAAGTTCTTTTCGGCGACAACGCTGCCCAAATAGGATTCGGCCAACGGGGGGAGTCTGGACGGGGGCGGCCTGATGAGTAGCTTCGGCTACGACAACAGCGAGATATCATGCACGTACATGGATCCCATAGATCAGACATGAGAGTAGGGGCTGTAAGGGGGCAGCGACATCCAACGGCGACATTAGAGTGGCGAGGTAAAAGCGCGCACAAGGCCTCTAATTGCATTTCGTAGAGTTCCGCACCGATGCAAAAAATAATAATAATTACTGAAAGTTATGGTGCTACAGTCGTACATTACATTTCAATCACTGCACTGTGCGACAAAGTGAGCGTTGAATTTGATGATATGAAATACAGCAATCGAATCGGGGATCTCCAGAATTGTCAGTTTTATATCCATTATATCCATTTCCATGAAGCTATTTCGCTTCATTTTCATGCGAAGAAATACGCGTCCAATATTGATAATTGTAAGTAAGTATATAAGTAATTATGTACGTTTGCAGGTAATTTTGTTGTTCTGGTCCTGCTAGCTCAAAATAGAAATTTAGTTAAAAGGAGACAATTTTCCTCTTTAATTTGATGCCATTTTGATCTTCATCATTGCAAAACCTCAAATATTAAAAAAACAAATTTTTAAATGCTCATGTCCTTGAATTTTTAAAGTCCTTTTAAGAGGACATCGGATCAGAATCGGATACGAATGTCCTCTAACTTCACGCCTATATCAACACTTGAAGGCTCTTGACAAAACTGTTTTTGTTTCGTCCAACGGTATAATAAATCTAGTGTCCGACCGAATATTCGCTTTCGTTTTCAGCCCAAATAAGTGGTTTCGGTTTCAGTTTTGGCCAAAAAAAGCCCGAACGGCGGAAACCGAAACTTTGTAGTGTTAGTGCACTCGAGCAGATTTATAGTGAAAGGATGAGAAGGAGAATTTAGATGCCACCAATGTAAATAAACTTCTTTTTTTAGAATATAATATTAAATTATTTAATTTTGAATATAAGCGAGTAAGGTACGAAAGCGTGATTTTGTATGCTTAAGTTTTAAAAAAATTAATTAATTGTTGTTATAAATAAGTATTTTTTTATTTATGTTACGTTTGTTTGTTTGTTCTTTATTTACTTAAAGTAAAATTCGTTTGTTGAAAAAAATGCTTGATATGGTGATTTTTATTTCAACTAGAAAGTTTCGGTTTCGGCCGAATATTAAAAAATACCGAAATTCGGGTTCGGTTTCGTTGTTGTTTTCACTGAGTGCTTCCAAACTTTGTTATGTTTCTTTCGATTCTATTGAAGTTAGGCTTATCATGTACACAAATAATATATCTTTCATCTTTAATTTTAAAACCAGAGGAGAAAATTTATATCACCTGTAAAAAAATCATTCGAAAATATACAGTTTTTAAAATTGGTGGAAAAATTCACTGTTTTTAAACTTTAACCTTCATTAACTTCCCTAAATCTCATCTAATATGAAGAATCTATATATTGCTGGAAAGGCTTAGGCTTTTACCTTCTCAACGACGGACCACCTTTGTTAGTCGGATGATTTTTTTAAGAGATATGTGTTCATATCTGATATGACAAGACAAAAAATGGTTTTTTGAAAACGCTTCTGAAACTAAGAAATTTTTTTGATTTGCAGTTTCGAGTTCAGCGATGCAAAATGAGTCTAAAAACTATTTATGTTTTTAGGTGCACGTGATAAGCCCAACATTTGTCGAGCTATATTATTTGTTGATGTTTTCAAATACGATGATCCAAGGAAGTTGTAAAACAGTCCAAAACCGCAATATTATGACACAACTTTCGTCCTTTGCCTGTATTTTATCTCCCGAAATCATAAAAGTATGAGAGATTTTTTATATTTTAATTTTTTTTATATTTATATATTTTTTTATATATTGTATATTTTTTTATATTTTTTTTAATATTTATCTATGTTTCTATGCTTTATATTTTATATATTTTTTATATATTTTATATATTTTTTATATTTTATTTTTTTATATTTGTCTGTGCTTCTGGCATTTTTTTTTTTAGTTTCGCGTTGATAAGCAATAATGATGTACCCACTAAAAAAAACGGGTTCGGTAAGACTTTAGTTGCTACTCTTCGCATAAGTCTAATTTCCTTACATTGTGCAACTCAGATCGAGTGGAGTCATTCCCAATTGCTGCATTCCATAACTCATTTTTACGGTCGCACAGTGATAAATGTTTGTACATGCGGAAACCTAAATACAGATACGTCCATTTAGTTGAAATTCCATTTAGCAAACACACGCAGAAGACGCAGTTTACATGAGATTTGAAAATTTGAATAAACAAACAACTGCAAATTGGTCATAGGCAAAAATTCCAACAAAAAACGAAATAATTAATCGTTTGCTAGTTTGCTGCATGACACCTGAACTGAATACCACCCTTTCCTCCTTCAACTTTATGCACTTCCTCCCCGAACGCAGAGCCGGAGCCATACGCACCCTTCATCCGCTGCAGTTGCAGGCCGAGTGCAACATTGTGCCCGGCAGCGGCTTCCACCAGCTGCCCATCGAAACGGAGCGCATCGAGTTGTCCGAGATGGAATGCGATGTGGACACCTTGAAGAAGCTGAAATTAGGTCTGCGATCGACGTTGTGGTCACGGCCCGCGTCCACAACATCACAGCTGCAGCAGCAGCAACAACAGCAACAGCAGCAGCAAGAGAATCGCTCGGCGCCGCAGCAAACAGCACAGCCAGTGCAGCCGCAACCGCAGCAACCACAACAACAAAAACAACCAGCACAAGCGCAACAGCGACAGCAGCACTCGCCGGCACCGCCACAAAAACTGCTCAGCGAAAAATCCGACTACTCGATATCAGTGTGAGACGCTGAGGACAAACTCTAAACTTTTCTTTGAACAGCTCCTCAGTTTTGGCTATAATAATTTTTTCCACAGTGGAAGCGTTGTTACGCCGTAGACGATTAAAGGCACAAAGAGGAAGTTAGTTGAATTAAAAAAGAAAGAATTTTTTTGTATAAAGTTGGGGGAGTTTTTGGCAATCAGAACAAAACTAAAACCTGTTTAGGTTGTTTTCTTTTGGAGAAATGAAAGAGCCCTGTGTTGTAACCGGATGTTGATGTTGTTGTATATATATATTCATATATCTATAACGATTTCCCACTTTTACCTCCGCCCTCTGATCCGCTCCACACCCCCTAAAATATTCACACTCCCCAGCACAGATACTAACAGACAACAAAGAGACATGAATTTAAACTTTTGGACAATCAATCAAAATTTTTTACCAAGCGCAAAAGTCAGGCTACACAAGAACACACTTACACAATGTCGAGAGGCATGCCCCCGTAATACCTTCATACACACACATACATACATAAACAAGTCCCATATATGCTCGTATATACCCATACAAAGTAGTCCTTGCCCGCTGGAATTTGCATGCAAACTGTTCCCACACCAAGAATGCTCTGATTTTTCTCTATTTCTATCACTTTCCCACCCGATCTTGTGTATGGTACTTGAATGTTGTATCAAGCAAAAACAAAACTACGGTTGTATATACCTAAATGTTGATGTTTATTGAGCGATAATAAAAATGAGTTGTAAACTTTTAAAATGTATTGTACAAAGCATAGCAACAATGAAGTATTGGATGTGTAGTTGGACTTTGAATTGAAGAAGTAGCAATTTTTCCCTAACGTGTTGAAGTTTATAAAAACCTGATATTGTGTAATTACCAATTCATGATTCATGGGGTCATCGGTCTATTCGACTGACCTATGCCAACTGCCTGTTTATGAGTTGTCTTATGGCTGTCTATGTGGCCTTGAAACGCAGGCAATTTTCAAAGCTCAAAGAAGTCTTCAGTCCAAGTCCAACCACTCGACGACAACATTGAAATCATTATATTGAAATGTGTACGTCAGAAATTCGAATATCGAGAATTGTTGAACGTTTTGTGGTCCCTTCCAGGCAAATACTCAACCTCAGTATATCGAAATTTGATTTTAATGCAAAATATGTTGTACTCTGATAAAATATGAGTACTACGAAAATACTAGTCGTATTTGTATTTGTGCAGGTATAGGTGCATACATACATATATGTATGTTTGTATGTAATCCGAAATGACTGAACAACATATTAAATAAAACATGCTGTTAACTACTTTCAAAATGCAACGCTGCAGTATTTACTATTACTATTTACAGTACATCTATAGAACAACAATAACAACAATATCTATTTGATTTGCGTCGCATATGAATTTATACTAATTACCGATAGCGGATAAGCGATATAATTTAAGTACGATAATTATTTTTTTAGATTGTAAATACGAACGAAACGATGCAACGTGGTCGGTACAATTGAGTGTTGTGTGTATGTTCAGTTCGAGGCTCGCAGGATGATGGATCAAACTGCTGTTCAGTATTTCGACAGCAGATTGATGTGATTGAGTTGCATTCGATTACAGATTAGAACACAGACCAGTTCAAAATTTCTATGTAAATTTAGCAAAAGAGGCGAGAACATTAACACAATGCAAGTGATTTTTCGATTAGGCACAACTGCACTCATGTGTATGTGTGTGTGTGTGAGTGGGATGCAAATATGTTAATTAAATTTAGTTGAAAGCGTTTCGGAAACCAGTGCCAAATTCGAAAATGAAGAAACAAAACAGCAAAAATACAAAACATTTACTATAAAAATTACAAAGGAATATAAGCCAAATGACGTTTTTAAGCCACATTTTTAGACCACAACATTTATGAAATCAAGTCAATACAAATTACCGATAAAGTTTATTAAATTCAAAGAAAAACCAACAAATAAATCAAGCGTCCACATATTGAAGCGCGCAACATGCATTTTTTATATATGTAGAATACAAAATTTCCACTGTGTCAAAAGAACGCCAAATAGACAAATGAGAAATTCAAAACATAAAATTATTAACAAACAAAGATGATGAGCAGAAAATGTAAAACTAAACAAATATGTAAGTGTAACATTTTACTCCGATAATTCAACAGTTGGATAGATGTTAGTGTTGTTATGAGGAATAACAAAGCCAACCACAGCAAAATATTGTACAAAGTTTCTTTTCAAAGTGTTTGCAATGATAGTTGTTAGGCGATTTTTTATAAAGATCTCTTAATGTTTAGTAAACATTTGACATTTGTAAAATTAGAGAAGCTCAAATTCAAATTCAAATGCAGTTGTTTTTTTTATGACAACTGCAACTAGTGTGTATGATTTTTTCGAAAGATATTTTTGTAAAAAAGCAATAGGAAACGCGCTCGCGGGGGGCGCATCATTTGTCGAACATCTGGAATAGTTTCAATTTTAACATCGAAGTGTACGAATTTAACCAATGCAACCAAACAAATTAGCCCATTTACCGTTACAATAAAATATTGACAGTGGCATATAATTTGGACGAGAACAACAACAGTTTACAATCACACATTGAACTACTTACTACACAAAAAAAACATACCGTGTGAAAGCAAAAAAAACAACGACCGAGCCAGGTCAGAGCGGACAAGTGAACCGTCTACTCGTAACTAGGCCAACAGGATGAATGCGAACGACCCGAATCGAAAAGCGGCAAATACAATAACACAAATCGACATAAATTACCAACAACGGCAACAACAACAAAGAAAGAACACAAAAAACCAAATCGATAGATAATAACCACAATCAAAAATAAAACGGAAATCATAAATAAATTACTGACAGTTTATATGTAATATTTAATAATTATAATTAATTAGCACAAAATACAAAACTATTATAAATGTATAAAATGAATAAAAATCCATATTTAAATATTAATCGTGTGGTGTTTGATATTTGGGAATTTAATTGGCGATATGACCTTCTAGAATGGAATGCAGAGGGACGCGGCACAATCAAAATGTTTGTATGAATTAATTTATTTCGCGTGCACACCATTTCTCCATTAGTCTTGAAATCAACATTTTTTTAAAGACCGTTTTTTCACAAAAGCCCATTAAAAAATTTCATTCTGAACTGAACTGATTCCAACTGAATTTCAAACAAGTACAGTGTGTTCAACAATAAACGTTATTCGCTTATTCGGTTAACTTTTAAGTAAAGATTTACCGGTTCTGTTTTTTTTTTACATATGTAAGTGCACATTGTTGCGGTTGTCGACCCATAAAATTTAATCAATTCTATTTGTACTTTCCGCTGCGACACGTGTAACCAAAATGACTGCGCTATTAAGAAATGTTTCGACGCGAGCTTTTTGACAAAATATCCTAAGGGACCTAAATGGTCAGTTAAAAAACTGCAAAATATCTTAAAATCACTTCCACGTTTGTTAAGAGGTGGTCTGAACGTTATGCAGAAACAAGAAACGTTGACGACGAACCAGGAGAAGGCCGAAAACACACCTCTCCAAGTGGCAGGATAAACTCATCGTTGGGATTTTTGAAAGAAACCCAACGGTCAGTCTGAGAGAAGCCAAATAAAAATTATCGGAGAAGGGCTTGGATATATCCTTAAATACGATTCGCGACAGGCTTCAGCAATCAGGCATAAAACGTAGCGGTACTTTGTCGAAACCGTTGCTTTCAGCGTCTTCAGTGGGCTTACACAAATATCGATCGTTATTGGACCAAAGTAATATTTATAGATGAATCAACTTTTGTGTTGTTTAATCCAATTAGATATGTTTGATTGAAAAAAGGTGAAACATTTATTCAACGAACTGAAAAGCATCCCCAGAAGGTTCATGTGTATGGATGCTTCTCTGCCCAAGGATTTGGCGTTCTAAAGTGTTTCACCGGAACTTTAAATGCAGTTAGAATGCTGAAATTGTACAAGGATTGTTTATTGAAGTCTGCTGAAAAATTGTATTGGAAAAATAACACCGATTGGATACTACAAGAAGATAACGACCGGAAACACAAAAGTAGACTATGCACTAAGTGGAGAAGATCACGATATTGCAACTTTGGATTGGTCCTCACAGTCACCAGATGCAAATCCCATAGAGAATGTTTGGGCAATATTGAAAGCTAAGATATCAAAACAGAATATAAAATCATCAAAACATTTTATTCGATTTCTCATAAGAACGTAGAGGTCTTTTTCCGTGGAATATGCTGAAATTTTGGGTGCCAGTTGTCGCCAAAGATGTCTTGCTATTATAGACCATGCAGGAGATTGGACCCCATATTAAGCATTCTGTCGAAACCTATAATAATTTCTATTTCTCAAAAATAAAACATTTTTTCAAATAAATGTAATGTACACTCTGTGAGAGAAGAACGTTTTTTGTTGAACACACTGTAAGTAAATAAGGTTTAAGTAACAGATATGTATATCAGAGGCGTAGCCAAGGGGGGTTTTGGGTGTCTGAACTCCCCCATCGACTATAATTTGCCAACATTTTCAATAACTATGCATCGTATGTACGTTCCTACATTAGCAAAAGGGTCTTTTCATCTTTAAACATTTAAAAGAATAATAACAAAAAATCTCTTTGGAGAAACAAACTTTTTTTTTAATAGTCCCGTTTAGGCTCAATACAGCGATTTGCATGATCTAAAACATGTCTAAACAGTAGTTTAGTTCGTCGTTCGGAATGTCCTTAAGGATGTCATTACAAGTCTTTATGATGGTTTTTACGTTCTCAAAAAGCTTTTTTCATCGGCAAATGCATTTTTTGAAAAGGTAAAAGTCCCACGATGCCGTATCAGGTGAAAAAGAGGAATGGTTGATGGTTAAAAATGCTACTTTCATTCAAAAAATCATTCAAAATTGTCTATCGATGCAATGGCATCTTTCGATAGCCAAATGGTCAAATGCGACATATTTTTCTTGAGATGCTTAACTTTCCCCTTACCAAAGATTTTTGTATACGTCCTTTACCAATACTCAACCGGATGACATTGAGGTCAACTCACAATAAATATATACCTACATAATTAAAAAAAATTTGTTTATACCTCAGTATTTAGTATCTTCCTCTGGCGATAGTTCGTTTTTCGAAAAAAAATATTTTTCCATGTTATTGAAAACTACCTTAAAATTTGTGCAGTTATTCAAAATCATAGCTAAATACTCTGGCAGATATTAAACATGAATATTAAAAAGATCTCCCAGGTGGGTACAAGTAAAGCGAAGGTTAAATGAAATTTCAAGAATTTCAATGAAGATGTTGGCTAATCTTTTATGAATTACTGCCTAGTTTTGATGGAATCTTTCAGTTGGCTAACACGTTGGTCATCATTTATGTCTTGACAATCGTTTTTAAATCGCGTTTACCACTCATGACGTCTGCCTCGGTTAGAGTTTAAACAATTTTGAAGTCTGCTTGGGTTAGAGTTTAAACAATTGTAAAACAAAAGTTAATATTGGGTCTTTGTTCGATGCTCATTTTTGTACGATGACACAAACATACTTTCACTTCAGATGCAATAACTTCGCTTCTAGTACACCAAATTTCATGAAATTTTTACTTAAAATCTGGAAAAAATTAATTTAATTTAGTGGCAAAAACAAAATTGTTTAAGCCCTCCCATGACCAAGTTCTGGCATACCAAGTTTCACTCTGATCGCTACAATACTTACTCCTGGCACCCCAGTACAATGTCCATCAGTGATTTTCTGGAGTTGATACCTCAAACTGAAACAATCAACATCATGATATGCTTTTTTCATTTCTTTGTTGTAATTAAAAAAAGGCGTTTGTATTAACCTTACTCAATATTGTAGGCACAGGTCTCCCTCTTATAACGCGGTGGTTACGTTCCAGGAAAATTCCGCGTTGTGATTCGCGTTATAGAAGACTTAACTTTCATATAAATTTTAGGGTTATGTTCCAATAAGCTTTTTCCCAAAATAAAATAGGTACTAAATTAAAGATGTATGTACATTCCAACTCAAAATCAAAATTCATACTTTATTTAAAAAATTAAAAACATAATGAAAAAAACTGTTTTTTCTAAATCGCGTTATATCGAAAACGCGTTGTAGAAGTACCGCGCTATACGAGGGAGACCTGTACATGTATTTAGTTTTTTTTTTGGATAATATTCTAATGATATTAGAAGTTTTTGTTCATGTGCATATCGGGAATTTTTCGCCAGATGTACAGGGCAATTAAAAATGGTTGATATCTCGACTTTCGTGTCCTGGTGGGGAAAATAGAACTTCAAACTGTAATTGGGTTGTGTCTAGGCTGCACGAAAGCACCCTAGCACTGCCATCTGCTTGGCAATAGCTCAGAAATGTGTTGATATTGCACTGTGTTACCGACTTATACTGTACGGTTTAAATCTTTAATAAAGAAGGGAAATTTCCTGAAGTGTATACAACAACCTGGATGTTACTATGATTTGTTTGCTGTTAACTGCTGCAGTTGTGTAACTAATTGCGTTGCCAATCATTTACAAAAAAAATATTTTAAACTTCAACGGACAGATTTGTGTTGGAATAAAAATTCAAATTCGATTAAATAAATAGGTACATAATTAACTAATTAAAATGGAATTAGAAATATAGTGAAATTCCTCATAACCGGACACTCACCATCGAAGTGTTTTTGTCCGGTTATGGGAGATGTCCGCTAATGGGAGAGGGGGTAAACAAATTAGTTCAAATTGTATCCAAATGTTTCTTGTTTATTTATTTAATATTTTGTACGAATTTATGAATAAACTTGTATGCTGAAATTAACCAATAAATAAATAAATAAATAAATAAATAAATATAAATTATACAATACATATATAATATTTAATTAATATTTATTACATGTATAGGAAAAGTACGTACATTGTACAAGCAGTAAAATTTTGGTACTGCTTTGGTTGAAAAAAATGTTGTAATGGTTGATTGTTGCGCCAACTGTCAGCTAACAGAATATCAGTGTGGACACCCCTTCACAACAAGCGGGACAGTGATCAGAAGCCGGACCATTCCGAGTAAATTTTTCTTTGTACATATAGTATCGGGTGTTTTTTTTAGAGGTTTGTTTTTCGAATAGAGATAAAACTGGCATTTTGTGGTCAAATCTGGCAACTCTAATGTCATTTATGTTCAGTTTGGTTTGCCATTTCATCATGAACAGGTTGACAAAAGAACAACGCTTGCAAATTGTGCAAATTTGTTTCGAAAATAATGGTTCAGTTCGCGAAGTTTACCGCAAGCTCCGTCCATTTTATGGTCGATATAATCGTCCATCAGAGCAATTAATTCGGTTAACCATGGGTCGTTTTCGCACTACGTTTACTCTATGTGATAATACGCATCCGCAGAGACGTCGAACAGTGCGCACCGAAGAAACAATTGCCGCTGTAGAGCAAAATGTTGAAGAGGACCCAGTCAGAAGAGGAGTCAGTTACCGTTAATGGAGACCGGTATAGAGCCATGATAACCGACTATTTTGTTCCCAAATTGGATGGCATGAATGTGGATGAGTTGTGGTTCCAACAAGACGGCGCTACATGCCACACAGTGCACGTCACAATCGATTTATTGAAGGAAACATTCGATGAGCGCATAATTTCGCGGAATGGACCTGTCAATTGGCCACCAAGATCGTGTGATTTGACACCATTGGATTATTTTCTTTGGGGATATGTGAAGTAGCTCGTCTACGCCAACAAACCAGAAACGTTAGGGGACTTGGAAGCCAACATTCGTGGCGTTATTGCCGACATACGGCCCCAAATGCTCGAAAAAGTGGTTGAAAATTGGACCTGTAGAATTGGCTTTATTCGAGCCAGCCGCGGCGGCCACATGCCCGAAATCATATTTAAACATTAATGGCATAAAATTATCCTTCCAATAAAGCCAAATTGATGGACATTAAAACGATTTTCTTATGTTTTATTTCAATTCGAAGTTCTATACCTCTAAAAAAAACACCCGATATTTATAAAAGTCGTCAATCATAAAATCATTAAATGACTTTTATTTTTTAAGTCGCAATATAAAAGTAATTTTTATTAACCCATTAAGCCCTGAGCGTTGCGTTTGCGCAACGTTTGGGAATTTCGCTATATTAAGTAATTCATAAAGACATAAGACTTGAAAATGTGTAGAATTGGATTAGAATTGATCGGTTTAGATTCTGCCATACTCAAATTTCAAAATTATTTAAATATTCATACTTTTTTCGATCCAAAGTCAAAGGTTTTTTTGGGGAATTTTTGAAATTCAATCAAAAATACTTATTCTTCAAACCTATCAAAATCCCTTAGTGGGCTGCAGTTTGCAATGCTAAACTATTTAAAAATAAGTTTTGAAAATTTTTTTTTTTGATTTTTTAAACAAAAAATATGCTTTAAGTTTTGTGTTTCGTGAATGCAACGTTGGGCCTAAACACTGCCAATTTTCATACAACGCAACGCGTGAAAATGTCAAAATCCAAGCAGCTGATATTTTATTGGCACATTTTATTTTCCGCAAATGTTTGATTTTGTTTATTTGTGTAATGTTTGCGAAAAACATGACAAAAAAAACATGGTATGAATTTTTTGCTTGATTTTTTTTCTTGATTAGGTCAATTAATAAGATTGTGTACAACTTTATGGAAATCGCACAAGCTTTTCTGGGGTCAGGTTTTAATGGGTTAATCACGGTACTGGATTCATTAAATATCGAAATGTAGATATATATATTTTTGATCGACTCAACAAGACCAGACTTGGCAATTCTGTTTTCTGGATGAATCAAAACTTTTACATTCATTAATGAAAATGACTTTTATATTGCGACTTAAAAAAGAAAAGTTATTGAATGATTTTTATTGATAACTTGTTTAAATAAAAGTCACCAATAATTGTTATCAAAGGATAACTAAAATAAAAATCGAAAAAATTTTTCTTTGTAGACTAACATGAAAAAAATCAAAAATTATTGTTATTATAGGATTTTTAAAATATAAACAAAAAATAATTCTTATTTTTGAATTTTTCCATAAACATTACAAAAAAAAAGTTTACTGCCAAGTTTGATTATCGGTGCGAAGAGAAATGTATTTTTATATTTCATTTATTTGTACAAGTATAATCTTTATTTCATAGTAATTTTTTCAAATATAGTTTTCATAAATAACTATAATTTTCGGTCCCTGATTTTAGGTGTATAGTTGCTTTCGTAGCAATCTGTCGCTACAACTGCTTTCGGAAATATTGCGAAAATTCAAAAATTGCTACAATAACAAATTTATATCTAAAATGCTATGAAGAGTGAACTCTGCTATTATTTCTTATAGTTGTTACTTGTGCATGTAGCTTGTAGAATGTAGAATGTGGCCTCACGTAACTGAATATGTTAATTGATGAAATAATTAATCTTAATATATGAAATTAAATTAATTTGGTATATAAAATAAATGAAATTAATTTTGTGAAATTAAAGTTGAAATGATGTGCTTAACTAGTCGCAAATTGTTATAGTAACAAGTGCAATGCTTCAATTGTTAGTTGCACATTCCAAATGTGACAACGATTTTCGCTCAAATTAATGTTGTATGAATTTGCAAATTTCTGCGAAAACGATGTGGCTGCTGATTTGTGTTTATTATAATTTCCCATTAAGCCAATAGCCACGATAGACTTGATTATTCTTTCTACGACTTCGTCTTCGGGGCTATGGGCAATTCGTGCATCAATACAGCGATGGTTTATGGAAACTCTTGAAAACTTGCCTTTTCGGTCCAAACATTCTCATTCGTCAATAAACACAATGCGAGCAATGTGGAATGCCTAAGCATGGAATGTGCATGCTTAAAAAATAATAATCCTTCGTTTGTTTGTGTGTCTGTTTGTGGCGGGAGTACTTGAATTCGTGTGTGCCAGGCATCAATCACGGCGTCGTTACGCCATAGCGGCGAACAGCAGACGTTCACAATTGTTATTGTGAACCGACAAACACAGCCCATCTAAACTTTACATAAATTTTAAAAGCAATTTTGACCGTATTCGCCAAAAAAAAGCGGCGAAGCTCCAGAAAGATTTGCCAGATAAGCGAAAAAAAGGAGGAAAAGGGCCCATCAGCAAACAGGAAAGAGTGTCAAATATATTCGTGCACGGAGATCGTGGTGGCGTCAACAAGCCGGGCAGAGAGACGCACACCGGGAGAAGGGCACAAATTTAGGAAGTCAATAACGCCAAATGTCGATCAACTTAATGCGCAAAGGATTCACTTTTCCATGACAAATTCCATTTTTAAGGACACAAAAGGCTGCTGCTGATGTGACGTCGCCCTCGCTATTCCTGCCGCAACCCGCAATCCGGCCCAACCGACATTTGGCAGCAAATTCAACAAACCAAAGCAGCTAAATTCGAACGCAGTTTTCTGCGCGCGCCAAACTACTCCGCAACGAACATACCCAAACAGTGCTCTTGGTGTGTGGGTGTGTGTGCGTGGGTGTGGGTGTGGGTGTGCACGTGTGTGGCAATGCCGGTGCAAAGGACGTGCAAGCGAACAAGTGCAAGCGCGCCCACCACCACACACTCACACACACACACATACACTGAGATGTGTGTGTGCTGCTCTAAAGTCGCTCGCGGGATTCGTTGTTCGTTGTTTGCGCCTTTCTCGAGTTTGCACGGCGTAAAGCGCCACTTGGCTGCCAAACCGAAATGAACACGAACTATTTTCCGATGGCCAAAGACGCGGCCAGTGGGCGGACGTGGATAGCGGACGGTGCGCGCGTATACTGAACCATTTCGAGTTGACTTAGCGGCCGATTGCGATGGCATGCGGCATTGGTCTGCCAGTATTTGAGCAACGCCAACGAGTGCCAACAGCCGACAGCGGCAAGCAAACAAACACACACAGAGGCACGCGTGGATATTGGGGGGGGGGGGGGGGGAGGGCGCTTTGTTTGTGCCCAATTTTTTTTGGTCGCAATGAGTTTCTTTATGCTTTTGCTAGGCGTTTAATACGTATGTGTGTGTGTGTGTCTAGCAAGAATTGTCACTCGTTGCGGCTTGTTTGTGCCGCCAAACGTCAATCGTCAGCAGTAGCCAACGCTGACACATTCACCATTCATGTCGCTTATTATTGGCACTTTAATAAAGTTGTTGTTGCCGCTGTTACGAGTAATATAACAACAAAAAAGCAATTATAGCGCTGTGGACTGACGGAACAAAAGCACTTAAATTTTGACGCGTTTGCCTTGAAAATGCGATAGGAGCCAAGATAAATAAATGGATAACTTTATTTGCTCTAAATATCCTTGTTTCAGCACTCACTATGGTGGTGAAAAAACTCAAAACATTAACAAAACATACAGAACCACAGCATAAATGTAGCATAGCGAACCCTCGTGAAAAAAATAAATAAGTATGATATTATATAGAAGTTTAACTCCTGAATTTAACGAACTACAAATTTTGCCTGGGAAATGCTAACAACAGGCGTGGCTCGGGGTCAAAGTTCAAAGTCAAAACTGAGTACGCAATATTACTATGTTTGGTCTCTAGTTTCACGCAAATATGGATTTTTTCCGATGTGAACAATTTTTTTAATTTTTGTCGCACGGTGTAATGATTATTGAAAATGATTTTATGGTGATTTAAAATTTTGAATCGTTGAGGTGAATAACTGGACTGACAAAGCGATCTCATGTCAGGCGTCCTTTGCGACTTTGTAATGGTGTGTGACCTTCGCATTCTCCGTTATCGTTCGGTTCCTATGAACACTATTAACCCTTTCGCTACAGGTTTTTACTGGGGAAAGTTAGAATTTTAAATTTTACGTTTTAGGCTTCTATGTGGTTATGTTAGCAACATTCCATAAGAAATTTTTTCATTTTTATACTCGGACCCTGTATTTTAGAGTGTTTTTCTATGAGAGCAACCACATCGTTGTGGCTGTAATAATTACTTAAACATACAACTTTTTACGCATAACGAAAATTTGAATATTTCTTCATTTACTTTGGCCAAAATTTAAAAAAAGTATCTAAATTGAAAGAAAACGTAAAATTAAAAAGTTCTCTAATTTTTTCTGCTTCTTCTTCCTTTACTATGTCACGATATACCATTACAAAAACGTGTATACTTCTCTTCTTTAAACTTAAATATTCAGTTAATTAATTTCGTATTTTTGCTAAAACTTCAAACTATTCTAAGGACCAACAAAAATGTATTCTTGAAACCACAGAGGGTTCAGACGAGCACAAAGTAGCATATTGCCATATGGCAACAAAATAGCGAAAGGTTTAAGGTTCTTGGTCATTGTCATACTAACTGTAATGTTATAGCGGTTTTTGCTGTAATCGAAAGAGGACTTAAGGTAACTAAACTTTCAACGTTGCCACAGCTTTGTTACCTTTCAGCGTTTAGCTAAGCTTTTACTTTTAATTTTCTTACTTACTTAACTGCCCATAACAAGCCTTTATCGGGTCACGGCCTGCCGCGAAAGCTATCTCCAGGCACCTCTGCTTTGCGCCTGCCTCCTCCAGTTGGTCATAGCAAGAGAAGATAGGGCCGCCTCAATTTGGTCCTTTCACCTGAGACGCGGTCTCACTCTTCGCCGTCGACCTCCAACTACCGGCACCGGCACCGGCCTTGCGCAGAACGCTCTCCATGGTGAAGTTGATTGAAGAGGTCGCATGACAAAGGATCACCCAGATCAGCTATTACAAAAAACAAAACTTGGCGATAAAGCGCTGTAGTTATAAATTTGCTGGTTTTTACTCCCCATTGAAGAGCAGTAAACCTCTATGGCCCATGAAACTGACCTTCTATATGAGTATTCATGCTACTCGTGCACCCTATGAGGTCTATCACTACGTGGATGCTATTTGGAAATGGGTTGCTGCCTTCAGAGTTTTCGCGAGAAAAGTTCGCGTAGTGACAATTGTTGCATCCGGATGAACTGCCAGCTATTCATGAATACGGATGTAGCACAGCAAAACCAAAATTGGTCAATCCGTTTGTATAAATGATGTATGTATGTAGCTGTAGCGAAATTGTCCTCAAGTACAATGCAGCAAGGGATCAAGCTATATTAACATATTTGTCAAATGCATTTAACATATTTGCTTGATTGAAAACCCAAAGTAAGCTTCGTTTATGCGCAAAAGCAAAGTGTCGCAAGCACCAGCATTCAAAAACAACACAAAGCATGAACCTCAACTCGAAACTCTTTGCAAAGGTCAGCGCAAAATGAAAAATAAATATGGGGCAACATGAAGCGCTTTTTAATGCCATTTCCGGCCACTAACAACAAATGCCCATACAGAAGGCATGGCAAACCGAAAAAAGGCACGCCGCTTAGTTTTCAGAACGGCCTAAAAAATCTATTAGCGAACACCTTCACACAGCTGGAGCGGTAAATGCCGCGTGCAAGTGCTTTGAAACTCCAACAAAAGCACAAAGCAGGGATACAGCGCCAGTCGCTGGTCCTTCTTAGAGCCGAGTCCCGGTATGCGCCGATGTTGTCGCCCGCATTATTTTGGGTTGCCGGCGATGGGCAGGTGATGTTCGCCAACGTTGCTGTGATTGAAATTTCGCGCGTTGTGCGCTTTGTGTCTATGGCTGCAAGTGTGAGTGTCTCTGTCTGGCTGCCTGACCGTATTTGAACATTGATTTTCTGCCCCTTTTTCTTACGCTGCACTTCAACAGCTCAAAGCTCCGATGCAGAGTGTTGCCGCCGATTCTTTTCAATAGGGTCCGAAGGCGCTTTGCTCAAAAAAAGCCGCGTTGAAATTCGTTATGCTGCGCACGTGACCAAAAGTACACAGCGTCTGTCTGCTCAAGTTTGTTTTGTTATTTGTACCTACTTAAATTTTGGCAAATATTTTCGCATTTCGGTCATGTAATTGCTGAAATTTGTTTGCATACTTTGTAGTGTGAAGACGCAGCGGGAAAGAAATACCCTACAACCTGGCGAAGAGGTTGCTGCGTGTAAACAAAAGTCGAAAGTCGAAAGCGAGCAGTGCGCAAAGGCAAACAAAACTGGCATCGCACTGAGGCTTTAGCGTAGTTTGGTGCAGAATCTACAACAGATAATGCCGGTAGCGCAACTCATCTGCTTAGTAGCTGACCTTACCGACATATGGCAGCTGAAAGCTTAGTTGACTTTAAAGGTTTTACACAATTTTTTGCAAGCGCCTCGTAGCATGTAAATACAACACGTTGCATAAGTTGATTCATTTTTTGTTGCCGTTTTGCTGCTGGCATCGCAAATTAAATGTTCATTACAATTGTTGGGCATATTTAGTGGGCACGTTTATCAAAGGCATAATTTGCACAAATGATGTGCGACTTTTGCACGTTTTGCAGGACGCACCGTATGGGCCGTGCATCTGTTAGCAGTCAGTGCCCAGAGAGTTCGCACATATTTGCACATGTCGGCACTCGCACAATTACTATTTTATTTATTTTTTTTGGTACATATTTTGTGCCGTTTTTTGGTGCAAAAATGCCACATGCCAACCTACACGCAACACCAAGCATCTGCAGTACCTGTGTGGCAGCGGTTGTGTGTGTGTGTGTGTGTGTGTCTGTGTGTGGCTACGGTAAACGAAAAGGTGCGTCATGCCAAATGCGACAACGTTAACATACGCACATGGATACATGCATACTTATGCATCTGCTTAAGATGTCAATCTGGGAATACCGAAGTGCCGAAATCCCATCATTCCGATCTTTCTTGCTCTTATGGGACTGAACGGGAAAAAATGTCATAATTGTATTCACTCAGTATTACCGGAAAAGTCTTTAATAGAAAATTCGAACTACTTTTGGCAAAGCGGTTCAGCGAAAATAAACTTAAAACTATTTTCTTTCCACAGCTAAACAAACTTGCGTATGCACACCTGCAATTCAAGTACAGGACTAAGGAGTGAACCAGAAAAATTTTAGAATTTTTACGCATCCAGCATACGAAAATGCCAAGAGTTAGGATGCTGGTATTTGCGAGTGAAAGTATCTATAAATATTGAAGTTTCTTGCTATATTAGTCAATTGCATCTTGGATCCACTTTGGTCAACATGTCCAGCCCGCAAAAGTGCTCCCGCAAATTAATACTGGACATTTAGTTGACTGATAAATCGAAGTCTAGACTAAGCATTGCAAGGGAAAGCAAAGCGAGCGTAGCGACGGTTTATAATGTTATAAACAACTACAATGCGGGAAACTCCATCTACAGAGCCGAAGAATCAGGCAGAAGAACGGGTCCAAGTAACCCAGAAGTGCTGAAAAGGGTTGTTAGCACATATCGGAATAACCCCACGAAGTCGACTCGAGATGTTGCAGCTGCAGCAGGCACATCGAGATGCGATATAAGCGAAGTCAAGAATTAAGGACCTACGAATAGCAGAAAGTGCCTGACCGGTCGAAAGCAAAAGAAAAAATAGCGATGACGCGGGCTCGAAAACTGTATGCCGATTGCGTAACCAAGTTCGATTGCGTGATTCTCGATGATGAAACCTACTCTAAGGTGGACTTCAAGCAGTTGCCTGGGAATGCCTATTTCACCACAAACAATAAGAATGGAACACATAGAAAATACTCTGAAGTGAAATACACCAAATTTCCAAAACGCTTCATGATTTGACAAGCTATTGGCTCCTGCGGTCTGCGGAGCAAGGCGTTCATTACGACAGGAACAATTAACTCCAGAATTTATACAGAAGAATGCCTGCAAAAACGCCTTCTACCATTTATTGAATAGCACAAAGGAACAGTTTTATTTTGGCCAGACATAGCAACAAGTCACTACTCCAGGTCAACTATGGAATGGTATGAAGGATATTGTGTCACGGTGATCCCAAAAGAGGCAAATCCTCCCAAATGCCTAGAACTTCGGCCTATTGAAAGATATTGGGCTGTAATGAAGCAAACCTTAAGAAACGCAAACAAAGTTTGCAAAAATGATGTACAGTTCTGAAATCGATGGAAGCAAGCCTATGCAATAGTCACCGAATGTACTGTAGACTGCACAGACTAACTAAGAACGTTAAGAAAAATATAAAAAAATTGTCTAACCACTAATTATATTTCGTTAAATTTTTTTGTGAATTAGAGTTTAGGAAATTTATAATAAATTTCAGTTTATTTTAGTAAAATCAGACTATTACTTTTTTTTAATGTGTCCTTAAAAATTCTGAATTTTTTCTAGTTCACTCCTTATGTATGTCCAAACTGCAGTGCTATCAAGAGAAGTAAATAAAATAATATAAATAAAATAAATAATAAAATAAACATTCTCAGGTTCTTTCTGAGAAAGCCCGAAATTGTGGCATTTTAAATTTTCGCATCCAGTTATGTCCAATCTGCGCATGACATCTCTAGCAATACCATCCTTTAAGTTGTTGGGTAAAATTTTTTTTGAGTGATTTCGTCAATTTATTTCAACGTATTTCCTTCCTCTGCTAAATAGCTTCGTTACTTTGCCGTACACAGTTGCCGATACTTATGCACACCGTGTACCGTGCATACGCATAAAATTGTGGGACACTCACACATACATATGAAATTCCATACATTTACATATGAATAGCAATAAGCGTGCGTAAGAAAGGATTCTCGCAATCAAGGTTCCCTTCGAGGATTAAGGCATAAATAATGAAAGTGGAAAATATTCTACGAATTTAATTTGGTGCGCTTTTTCATTTTAATGTCTTCTGACGTTGGCGCAATTTAAGACTGAACAAATTTGTTTGCGTCACTTTATTGTTTTCGTACTGCTGTAATTTCTTTTAAACATTTAGCTAAGAATACAGAATCCGCTTTCCAAGAATCGTTTTTTTAATTACAAGTGTGCCCAGTGTGTTAGTTGATTTTAGTAGTGTCTGACCGAAACAACTTTTTTGGGCCGAAACGGAAACTGAATTTCGGTTTTTTTTTTAATATTCGGCCGAAACCGAACCTTTGTAGGTGAAATAAAAATCACCAAAATCACAAACAAACAAACCTAACATAAATAAATAAATACTTACACTGTGCGTGAAATTTACCATAAAAAATTCAGACATGGGGGGACCTATAGAGCGACTTTTCTATAGGTATACTGAGTTGAGATCCACCAGGCGTTTGGCTGGATTGGCTCTAGGTTAAGAGAAATCCGACTTTGAAGTTTGCTCATTTTAGTCGAGTTCGTCGCTTAAGTCTTCGAACGTTTAAATGCTAATAGGTCCTAAATCGTTCCGAATATCGCTTTACTGTCTTCGCCAAGTTTGTAGATATTTTAACGACCAACAAATTTGCTTAAGACACCAATCCAAAAAAAATACATTCAAACTGTGTAATTGCCATATGTGAATTTGTGCAACGAGGCGTATGAGTGTAATTTAATTATAACGCAACGTGGCGTATGATGTCATTTAATTATAATCAAATGACACTCATACGCCACGTTGCGCTGCGCAAAAAAATGCCCCCCATGTCTGTTATTAAGAAAAACAATTCATTCATTTTTTGAAAACATAAACATATAAACATTACCCTTTCGTACCTTACTCGCTAATATTCAAAAATAAATAATTTAATATTATAGTTATTCTAAAAAAAGAAGTTTATTTACATTGGTGCCATCTTAATTGTCTTTCTCATCCTTTCAATATATATCTGCTCGGCTGTTCACTCGCTACACAATAAAATGGGCGCTCGCTACACAATAAAAGGCGAATATTCGATCGGACACTAGATTTTAGTGACTGTCGAGTAATTTTTTCAACTTTAAACGTTGGTTCCATTTGTTAAGACAATTGTAATAGTGACATACTTAGTATTGATATTTGTTAGATTATCGAAAGGAATAGTAGAATTCTTTACACAGATGTTGAATAAATTTACCATATGGCATTACAAAAAATTATGATCAGTATTTTGAGGGCCTTTTGAAGCTAGTTTGTCAATGTTTAATTCAAAATGTAGAAAATTCATAGTGTTTTCATACTTAAATGCGTACATTTTATTTTATATTTACAATTTATAGCCTTTAGAAGCTAAATGGTTCGAGATGACAGAACTCATTCCACTTTGAGATCATTATAATGATAACGATTTCATAAATTTTAAATTCTATACAATATTACAAAAAGTGTACATATATATTAATGTTAGTGTTCGTAACTTACGAGTACATAGTCACTTGTTTTTATTTTACAATCAATCCATTGCCCAAATTGCCAAACTGCAAAAAACACCACCTACTATATTACGCTGAAGAAAACTTGAAGAACAACAGTATTGTCCATTTGTAGCGTCATTTGCTACATACATACATATGTATGTTGTTCTATACAGTGCGTACCTAATGGACCCTGAAAGGACCTTAAGTGAATTAAATGAATCTGATTTATTGGCATTTAAGATGTTTGCTCGTATATACAAAAATAGTTGGGACAATGTAGCTAACAATACGCACTATTCTTAACCTTCACATAGACACTATTAACATATGTAAGTACACCCATACCTCGCTATACGGCCTAGATACGTTCCACGAAACTTGGCCGCAAAGCGAAAAGCCGTATAAGGAATCAATTATTTTAATACAAATTCATACAAATTCAATGGGATCGGTTCCAAATTTATTTTTTTTATTTTTATAACAATGTTATAATTTATTTTTATAATAATAACAAAAATATAGAAACAAAAATGAAAGAACTTCATGTTACATAAAAATATTTTTTTTTAGATGGCTTTAATCTGAAGATGAAATTGTAACCTGCAGATCACTGTCGTCATCATTTTTCGCTAGTAAGGATGGGCGTGGCTTAAAAAATTGTCCAACGTTGTTTGTCTTGCCTTCTTGTCTATTTCGATCTTCAGTGATTTATAACAGCTAATGGCTGAGTTAATTTCTCGAGAAACGTTAGCGCTACGTTCGACGTCAGGATCGTTTTCAAGGAGGATGTTTATTCCTTGTTCGAAATAGGAAAAAGCTTTCGATAAATTTTTTGATGTTAGCTGTTTGGATACATCAGGCTCTGTCTGTTCATCTAATGCCGGTTCTGTTTGCAACTGAATGAGTTCCTCATATGAAAGGAGTTCCCTATATTTTTTACGTTGCTCGGTAACGTTTGAATCTGTTATTCCACCGGTGAGTGGGCTCGTGATTTAGAACTTGAGTGGTTCAGAACTTGGATAAAAAATATATACTGCAAAATAATAGTTATCATTCAACGGAAAAAAAAAATCCCATTCACAATAGTTACTGCCAACGGAAAAAATATTTCACACAAAATAAACGTTACCGAGAAACGTGATATATCGACATCGAAAAAAATTTTTTTTGGCCGTTATAGCGAAACATTTTAGGCCGTAAATCGAAAACGTGCCTTAATTGAAGAAGGCCGTTATAGCGAAAGGCCGTATAAAGAGCGGCCGTATAGCGAGGTATGGGTGTATGTTAATATTTCAATTTTTATTTTGCTATAACTTTTTAGTTTTAAGTTCGATTTTCATGCGACTTCTGCTCAGTGGCTAATTTCTCAAGCTCTTTCTAAATATCAGAAAACTGAAATTTTTTTCTTTTCGTTTTTTTACAAATGCAAATTTTTACTCCTATTTTGGTTACATATGAACAAATGTTAATATTTGCTTTCATTTCCCTGTTTTATTATGAAGCAATTACGACTTCATTTTACAATGTATATCCTTATACACTTTGTTTCATAGTTATAGGGAAACAAAAATTTTTTGGAAATCCGAAAAACGGTAAGTGTTTCAAAAGAATTAATGATGCAGTTTATCGACCACGTGGTAAAAAACATTATTACAATTTGTATAGCAATTATAGTATTTCGTTCAAATTATGCTATTTTGCTCACAGTAGACTTTTATGCACTGAATGCAATGATTTCTTGTTGTTTACTTTATTTTTGCTACCTGGTAACGCATAGGTCAAGAACCTTTAACTTTGGAATACCCACAATCGTCTTCATATGCAACAAAACCTTAGGCCCCATCAATTTGGGAAGTGTCAATCAAACACCCATTTGCCGTTTTTGTTGAGAAGAATGGCACAACTCGTGGATTCTGAGCAACATAACGTTGAAGCACTAAAAACTCTGCATTCTTTTTCTAAGCAAAGTTTTCCAAGCGACACATTTTTGATCTAAGTATCAGTTTTGATCACCTATGGTAGCTACATGATATAGTTGTCCGATCTTGTTCAAATTAGGATATGTGATGTAGTATTACCTAAAAGTCTTAAATACGAAAATTGGTGTAAAAATTGGTGAGAATATATTTGAAAATGCATTTTTTATGACATTTCTTTTAAAAAATCAACTAATTCGCCCACTTTGTGTGAGCTGAAACCTCATTGATCCCTTTTCCACTTTCCACGTTTGGTCCTGAAATCTCTTAAGAACAATCCATTTCCTGTTTTTGCTTACCAACTTAGCTCAAAAAATGAAAACTGTCTTTATGAAACGAATGAGAAGAAAAATATTAACATATCGCACACCCTCTTCAAAAGTGACACAACTCAAAACTTTTAATTTTCGGGTTTATGTGTTAATACTGTGCACAATGCATCTATGTATCTACCAATAAGCAAAAGCCCAGTGTATTTTGTTGTTGTAACTGTTGCCAAAATAGAGTTAGGTATCTGTTCATGTCGAGAAGTTTGATGCTATTTGATCGCTGCAGCTCAATGCAAAAGAGTCACAATTCAAATTGTGACACTTTTGACGAAATAAATTTTTGTTGAAGTTAATTTTAAGTAAAGTTGTGACAATTTTAGTATATATTTTTTAATACAAAAATTCATTTCGAATTTTCCAAATTTTTTTTTAACTTTTTAACTGTCATTTATAATTATTAAATTCAGCAAAAGTTACATAACTTAAAATAATTCGGTAATTATTGAATTAAAATATAATCAAAAAAGTCACAACTTAAAATTTTTAAATTTCTAGTGTAAAATAAAAAAAAATCTTTGTAACTTATCCTCAAGCATAATCTGTAAGGATTTTCTACTAAACGGTCTATACGTTATTTAAAAAAAAATGTTTATTCAGCTCAAAAACAGTTTTTTGCGTTTCCTGAAAAATAAAAAATTTTGAGTTGTAGTGGGTGTGCAATATGTTAATAGTGTCCGTTTCCGTATATAAATATTGGTGTCCGTGTGAAGGTTAATTTAGACACACACACATATAGATGCTTGAATGTATGTGTGCATTATTCAATGCATAGCGATACATATATACTCATACAAACATACAAACTTACATATATAAACACATAAAAGTACACAACCTTCCCCGAAAATCTTCATCCTCCACTACCTGCACAATTTTGATTTCATTTCTTAGGCATTTGTAAATGGTCTTTTTTTTGTTTGGTGAAAATGTTCATACGTTCGTACAAAAAGTTCTGTGCTCAATAAGTCGTGTGAAAATTTGCCGTTTATACGTAGGCGGGCAAGTACTACACCGTCCAACTTTTACAGTTGCATACATATGTATGTATGTATGTATACCTATAATTCAGAGGTATGTGTTTGTAGTAGCGTTTGCACTTGTACGCGCACACATACTTGCGTGAGTGTGAGTCGAAAATCTGTTGTTGATTGTGTCGTTAGTGCAGCAACATTTGGGCGATAATTGGAATAAATGCCTTTCACACATGTTTAATATGCGCACAACACGTTGCGCCAGTCACCCATGCAGTCGACCTGTTACCAATTCGAACCAAGTAATACAATGGCTGTTGTCATTATTGAAACAGTATTTTAGCAAATCCGTTTTCGGAGTGGTTATGGTAAATACATATGTATGTATAATAGCAACAGCGTTGTTAATACGTAACAATTATTACACAGTTTTATTGTTTGGATGTTAATGTTGTTTTTTCTCAAGACTGCATGCAAAAATATCAGTACACAAAAATGTTTCCTGTTTTTGCAGTTTGGTCTTATCTATTGAACGAGAAGGATGTCAATTAATGAAATTAATGAAAATGAGAGATTTTATATGTACAGTGGCTCATAGTTAAAATGGAACAAGCTTTTCAACAAAATATGGATCAATAATATTAAGTCATAGGTTTGATATATGAAATAAATTTGTTTACTTAGAATAAACAATTAATGACATAACTTTTTTCATGCTTTTTTCATTCATAAATAAATCCAAATATAGTTATACGTGGACTATGAACCGCAAAATTAAAATGGAGCAAAAGCAAATTCATATGAAAACTGTAAAACAATGTTAAAGGTATAATTCATTTACTACTGAATCGGGAAAAGAGAATACTTACTAGTGTCCGACCGAAACCACTTTTTTGGGCCGAAACCGAAACCGAATATTCCGTTTTTTTTTAATATTCGGCCGAAACCGAAACTTTCTATTTGAAATAAAAAGCACCATATCAAGCACTTTTTTCAACAAACGAATTTTACATTAAGTAAATAAAGAAAAAACAAACAAACATAGCATAAATAAATAAATACTTATTAATAAAAACAATTTATTCATTTTTTAAAAACGTAAACAAGAAGAAATAACCCTTTCGTACCTCACTCGCTAATATTCCAAATTAAATAATTTAATATTATATGCTAAAAAAAGAAGTTTATTTACAAAAACACTACACAATAAAATGTAAAAAATATTGTACTAAGTTTCGGTCTCGGTCGTTTTTCGGGCATTTTTTTGCCGACACTGAAACCGAAGCCACTTATTTGGGCCGAAACCGAAACCGAATATTCGGTTGGACACTAGTATTTACAGTTATTCAAACTGTCGACATTTAATTAGGAAAAAAAACTGGGAAATTCTTCGTAGAAAAAAGTCGTAAGAAAAACATATTTTGTGTTATTAATTTTAGCGTGTAAAGTTACGGTGGTAAAAATTATATTTGTTGAATTTCTATATGCAATGACAAGAATCGAACGGTTAAAAATGTGGTTTATGCAATGAATGCTTCGATGTCCGACGTTTCATACACATATTCATACATATATATGTCGAATTTTCCATGGCGAAATGCATCACTCGTTTTCTTCCCTCTGACTACTCCAAAAACACAATCACAGTTTTTATTTCATTTTAAGTTTTTCTCAGATTCCTCATATGTATGTTTCATCACAGAATAAACAGTGATACCACAGAAAAAACAGTAATACTGTGTATTATGTGCAGGGCCGTAGCCAAGGAAGGGTGTTTGGGTGTCAGAACCCCCCCATAGCCTATAATTGGTCCACATTTTCAATCACTAAGCATCGTATGTACGTTCCCACATTAGCAAAAAGGTCTTTTCATCTTTAAACATTTAAAAAATAATAACAAAAAATTTTTTGGGCGAAACTAATTTGTTTACGCAAAAAAAAATTTCTTGCGAGTTTTCTTCGCCTGGGATCACCTTGGTAGGTATTTTGTATACAAAATTCAAGTTTAAACATGAACAAGATTTCTAAAAAAAATATTTGTTCATGTTATTGAAAATTACCTTCAAATTTGTGCAGTTATTCGAAATCATAGCTAAATACTCCCAGATATTAAACATGAATATTAAAAAGATAACCCGGGTGGATACAAGTAAAGCGAAGGTTAAGTCCAATTTCAAGAATTTCAATGAAGATTTTGGCTAATCTTTTATGAATTACCACCCAGTTTTGATGGAATCTACGGTGAACGCGGATTTTAGTTGGCTAACACGTTGGTTATCATTTATTTCCTGACAATCGTTTTTACATCGCGTTTACCACTTATGAACTCCACCACATTTCATGACAAACATTTTTAAAACAAAAGTTAATATTGGGGGTTTGTTCGATGCTTATTTTTGTACTATGACACAAACTCACTTGCACTTCAGATGCAATAACTTCGCTTCCAGTGCACCAAGTTTCATGAAATTTTGTTTAAAAATAAGGAAACATTTAATTTTAAATTTAAACTGGCAAACACAAATTTTAACCCCCCCCCCCTCATTTTCAAGTTCTGGCTACGCCCCTGATTCTGTGGTTTCATTTAACTGAACTGTGTTTTTCTACACAGTAGAAAGAAAACCACATTAGAGTAAACCACTGTTGTTTCGCTCAAGCAATAGATTCATGCTTAACATTTCTACTCCAAAATATATATTTTTTGCAGTAGGTGGAAAAGCATTGAAAGTCGGAGTGCGAGGCTTTCACCCGCTTAAATCCACCTGATCCACGCTATCTCACAGACCCCACGCAACTTTGTGGAGGGAGAAAGGCCTAATTGCAATACTACGTTTTCAAAGCACATCGCCCACTGTTTGGTTGACCGCCTGTCTTGCCCGGCTGGGTTGAAGGCAGTCGAAAAATGTGCGCTCAACATCCTCTGGCACAGCACATAGCTCACAAAGGGGAACGCTGTCGTGGCCGAACCTATATAGCAGCAAGCAAGCAGAACCTATAAGCAAGGCTTTAAAGCAGCTATGCCCGCTCAGAAGCTGCGTGATGTGGAAGTTAACCTCGCCGTGCAACCATCCATAACAGTGCGAAATATTCGGAATGAGCTGGTGCCTCCATCGACCGTTCGGTGCCTCATCCCAGCGTGTCTGCCAAAGACGCAGGCCTGGTTCTCTGTCGTTTCACGTCTCGATCTTCCTCCTTGCTGTCTGCTCGCCTATACATGCCTGCGATGAACAGTGCTGCATCCTATATTATGAAGTTGTGAGAGAGGCACAACTAGTTCTTAGGGCACACAGTCGGCATATGGACCGTATGCCCCGGTCATATAACGCGACCTTTAGCGTGTCCGCCCATACTGGTGGAGCGCACAGCACAATGGCTATCATTATCCCTGCGAGTACAGTCTTTTCCTAACTCCTTTTCGCATGCATATTCAAGATGCTCCTTGAAACATAGGTGGCGGTCTAGTAACATGCCGAGGTATTTTAGCACCGATTTAGACGCGATGTCGTGCTCACCCACCTTTACCACTGCCACCCCAAACATTTTTCTGTTGCTAATGAGCACAGCTTCCGTTTGGGTTCGGCCAAGCTAAGGCCGACACATATTCATAGATATATGCAAATACGTGTCATTCTTTTCTCGGAGGAGGTGGAAAATCTTCGAAATACGTGTGCGTATGTGTGTGTGTGTATAACCAAAAATATAGAGCAGCATTAATAAAAGCAGCACTGCAACCGGAACGCGTGTACGATTCGCACAAATGCGCCGTTCGTGCTGCAAATAGGAAACATCTGTTGTAATATTTATTAACAATTTTGCTGACGCCCTCACTTTGGTGTACAATTATAAGCACATACGCGCACATGTAAATTATATTTGTAATAAAATATTAATATTCTGATAAGTCGCTGTATGCGCAATAAAAGCGTAGTAAACAATCGCTATTAAGTGCTTAGCTTGCTAAAAAAAATTACGTTGCAATAAATCGGTAAACTTGGTAAACGCTCGATGCAATCATTGCCGTGAAGCCATAAGCAGTTAAGTTGGCATGAATTAAAAATTCGTTAAAGTGGCTATTAACTCTGCGTTAGTCAAGTAAAAATTGTTACCCATATAACCTATGAACCAATGGGTGACATATGTGACCCACTTAACTAACTAAGGGTTAAGGCACAGAGTTAAAGCTACGCTGTGATACCCCACATTGGATTGTTGTATTGCTGTAAGATCTGTGAAACTACTTTTGTAATTACTTTCTGGAGGAATCCTTTAGAAAAAAGGTTATACAATTATTTACTTATTTTATTAGCAATTACGATATTTTCACTATAAACGTATGAGAAGGAAACTTTGTTAGCCATTAAAAGTTAATTTAATTAAAAGGAAAGCAAGAAACCCTTATCAACGTATAAATTATTCACTCCATAAATTATTTACTTTTCTGTCAGCGTATTGAAAAACTAAAATCGCTATTCGCATATGTAACATAAATAATTTGCACGTATTCAGCGTAACAATGTGGATTTAGGCGCAGTTAAGAACTGAAAAAAAAATACAAAACTCCATTAAATTACATTTTCTTACAAATAAAATACCTTAAATGTTAGAGGGCATCGAAAGCCCGATCAAGTGGAAAACAAATGGATAACATTAAACAGATGCAACACGGCGCGCGACTGAGAGCCGCCGCTTTAACCGCCAAACCAGAAGCCACATGTGGATAGCAAAAAAGCAAATTTACCTAATTTTGCATATAAATTACACACAACAAATAATCAAATGCAAATATGTGCTTTAAATTCAATTTTTGTGCCATCAACGTAGCAGCATGCTGAGGACATCGAAGAGCCAAAGTAGGAAGCAAAAAATAAAAAAAGAATGCGACAGCACAAATACACACTTACAGCGATAATAACAGCGATAACGATAACGATGACGACGGCAATGCCGACGTCGATGTGGGTGGGTAGGAATTGTTGCTATTGTTGTTGAAACGCTTTGCCCCACTAACACACCGTGGCAGAAAATACAGCACGACGAGATAGAAAACTAAATAGTTGCGTGCGGCATAGTTCAGTTGTCATGGATACACGCCATTTACTTGTATCCGCATACTCCCATACACATACATGCATGTGCGCACATATGTATGTGTAAGGACATGTAAGTGGAAATTGTTGCGGGTAGACATTTTAAACATTTGCATCGGCAGTTAGTTGGTTCATTTTATTTATATTTGAGTTGTGCTCTTGAACTTTAAAACTCCTACCTGCCTTATTGTCGGCGTACGCAAGTTGTAGTAAAACATTTCGAAATGTGGCGGATTTAATTTGAATTTAAAATAATTTAAGAAAGGAATATAATTGAATTTAAAACAAAAATTAATCATAAAATATAAAGCAGAAATTAATTAAAACTGTATAATTCTTATAAATATAAATAAATTTCATCAAAATTCACATATGCAAATATTAATATTTTTAATATTTATTTTAATATTGTTTATTATTATTATTTTTAATTATTATTTTTAAATATTATTTTCTAATATCTTTTAATATAGTATTTAATATTTTTTTAATATAAATTAATTTCATCAAAATTCACATATGTAAACATTAATATTTTTAAATTTATTTTAATATTGTTTATTATTATTATTTTTAAATATTATTTTTTAATATCTTTTAATATTTAAAATTTTTGTAATATAAATAAATTTCATCAAAATTCACATATGTAAATATTAATATTTTTAATATTTATTTTAATATTGTTTATTATTATTATTTTTAATTATTATTTTTTAAATATTATTTTTTAATATCTTTTAATATTTAATATTTTTTTAATATAAATAAATTTCATCAAAATTCACATATGTAAATATTAATATTTTTAATTTTTATTTTAATATTGTTTATTATTATTATTTTTAATTATTTTTAAAAAATATTATTTTTTAATATCTTTTAATATTTAATATTTTTTTGATGGAAATAGGTAAATTTCATCAAAATTCACATATGTAAACATTAATATTTTTAATCATGCGAGAACGAAATGAACTTAGACTCCTCGGAGCTACATATTCACTGAGAGAGACCGAGTAATGCAGAGTTGTATTATTTTATAGCAGCACAATTAATAACTTATTTATTGGACCTTTGATCTTTCTGTATACTTATATATGATGGGACAATGAACTGACTAGTTGTGTTATTACAGAAGCGACAACAACAAATTTACAGTCGTTCTTGAAAAAATTGTTACTTGAAATTGCACATAATATAGCAAAGTGTAGCACGTCTAGTGAAGCCAAAAATCGTTCCCAATAGTAGGTGTCTAAAAATATGGAATACTCCTACACATATTACAAAGCATTTAAATGTAAAATTTGTGGCGCTGTATTACTTTAAAATCATGGCAAATACTTTTATGTTCAAGTCGTCTGAACACAAACTCGCCAATTCTTTCCAAATTAAATTTATTAAAACAATTTACAACCACTGTTAGTGGATTTATGTGAAAGATATTAGAGCTGATGGAGTTGAGCAGAAAAAAGCTTAAAAAGTTTGTAGACAACAAGAAGACTGACAACAAAAGCCACCGTGACTCTTCGGGGTACAATTTCGCGCAACAGCGCCTTCAACTTTTTGCTTCCTCAAAAAGAACTCAAATGTAGCGTTTAAAAGGAAAATTCCAATATGCAAAATGCGACAACGCAGCACAACAATATTGTTGCTCATTTCGCCACATACGACAAGTAGCGCTCTGCGGAAACTCTGAAGAGCTAAGAAACGTAAACAAAAAAGTCAGCCAGCTAGCAATCGCAACAAAAGCTGCAACATTGCTTGACATTTCAGTGACATGAGACAGACAAAAACAATTCACTTCCGCGACTGTGAAATGCTGACGACACAGTACACAGAGCCAACTACAAGCACAATAACTACACTAACAACAACCATAACTGCAACAGCCACATGAACAATGATGCAATATTATAGGAGGAGGAAAAAACCAAATGAGATTGCCTCACTGCAAGTCATGCATGTGATACGTATGTGGTAGAAATGGTTTTTTATTTTCAAACCCAGTAAGGAAAATTGTAGTCCAGATGATTTAAAACTATTTGTGAAATTAATAAAAATAATAAATTATTATAAATAAAGATGCACATCAGCTTTTTAAGGAATACTGATAGTTAAAAAAATTTTTTAATAATTTTTTACTTTTTATTTTTAAACAAAATGATAAATTAAGTTTCGAAGGACTGATATAAGAAAAGTAAAAAAATTAAGGATCTGAGAACAGAAATAAGTTGCTGGGACCACATTTGATGAATATGGTGGCTGAGACATGATAACGATGTGGTTTCTGGCCAAAAACTCAATGTGGCAAAAATCATTGTGGCGAATCAATAATAACGCAGTACAACAATTTCGAGCTTTTTCTATGCAACAGAGTAACGACCGTATATTTCTGAAAGAGGACGTCGTATACATAATTTTTGTCGAATAAAGTAATAGTCCAGCACGTCTGAGTTTTTTGTAATTTGCACATAAAGGTTAAAGACCTTTACACGGTACCTTTACACGGTAAGTATGAAAACTTGAAGAGCTAGAGCTTCGATGTATAGGACAAAGTTGTTTGCATTAAAAATGTGAATATTTTTTGTATACACATGAACACCCCTCCCCCTTTCCATACCCCCCTTTTTCATGTTTTTCGGAAAAATTTTTCATAAAAAGCTTGTATTGAGTAAAATATAGAAAAAATATATACATATGTATACTGTCTTTTTGGATAATATTCCTCATTAGAAATTGAGGAGGGTTTTCAAACAACAAAACTCTCAAAACTTCTTCCAAAAAAAATAAAATACCTTAACCCTTTCCGACATGAAAATAAACCCATTCTGTATGAATTGTATGGGCTGTAGTCCAATATATTGGACATTGTGACTGAAAGGGTTAAACACAAAACCTTAATTTAATACTTTTTTCATTAATTGCTTGCTCTGCTTGAGATGTTGAGAAAAACGTTGAATAAGTATTAACAAAAAATATTTTTATGATTTCAAAAAAGACTTTAATAAATTCGTATTGCTTTTCATCATCGTTAATCTGTTACAGAAATGCTGTTGTACAGTGTAATTAATTTGTAATGCACTCCGTTTTACAGAAGCCAACATTAAAATAATTAACGTGCCTGAGAGAACGAGATAAACTCTTTGCAAAGGTATAGGACAGCTAACAAGGACAGCCGTATAGGACAGCCAACAAGACAAAAATGAGCGCCTACATTCCAGAGATTTAAGATTAAGAAGCGGACAACGGGAGTTGTAAGAAGGAATAGGGACACTAATCGATATTTTCACCAGATAAACCTAACTAGAAATATAAAATTAACAATAATACAGTTTAATTAAAGCACTTAACTGACATTAATTTTCGCCTTCTAGTTTGCTTCAGTAATTTCTCAATAGGTCAAAGATCTTAATTTCAATCTTTTACCTATACTTATAATGCAATTTTTTGCTGGGCTGAGAATACTACCACTGCATTGTGCCCTTTTCAGCATATATCAAGTTGCTTTTACAAATATCTGTATGGAGTTGGCAGGAATACAAATACGTACCATGCAGTGCGGTAGAACGAGTGGAAGGCGCGTGCAGGAAGTGCTGGCGCAATCGAATCCTGCCGATATGTGCCGCATATACCGCACGTTGCACGCATCACGATCATATGTGCAAGCAGCGAAAAGCTTGCCTGGAGTTGATTTATTTGCGCGAACTAAGCCAACTACAGTGCGGCTAGTGGAAGCGCTACGCTAAAAAGTCAGCCGAAGGAAAACAGGAAGACGGCGAAAATAAAGTTAACAGCGGCAGATAGTAAGCGCGCAAACAGTTTCTTCTTCATACGACTTAACTTTGCAACATGCACTTCGCACGTGCACACACACACTTACGCCCTCCGCAGCGCTCGACGTTGCGCGTATGTGTGCGTGTTTTTGCTGCCTAGTTTTTGGCGCCGTGCAGCGCATTCGAACGCTTCGCCACATTTATACGCATCTTCGAATTTTGTCAGATTAAATTTAGCGGTCTCTCGCCTTCCAATTCCACCGCGTCCGTTGACTGCAGCTTGGAGCCACATGTTCTCACGTGCCACATAGTGGATTGGGCTGGGCGGTGCATTTGCTCTGGTGGCGTCGTCAGCGGTGGGTGGTGGTGGGTTGGAGCGGGGTTTTTGAACAATGCACTTTGTTGATTTCCAGTGTGAATTTGTTGCAGCAACAGCAACGTCACACAAGTTTTAAAACGCACAAGCGTTACTTTGTTGGCTACAGTTAATTTGTAGTCAAGCGTTTTCCATTTTCTGCCCTTTTTGTTATTGTTCATTATTTCATTAACTCTTTGCAGTGTCAGAAACTGCAGTAGCACTGGGAACTCAGCGCTTTAAAGCTTTTTCGTTTTTCCACGCGAAAACATATTAAAATGCCAATTGAAGAATTGCATGTTGAAATTGTTGGCACTGACAAAGAAAATGCAATATGAAAATTTAATTTACAGAAAATGTGGCTATTTTGTTTAAAGAAGTTAATATGAATAAAACAAGTGCATGCATGGGACAATCGGTTTTCTGTTTTTTTTGTTTATTTTCTATGTTTAGATATGTGCAAAGTATTTCGTATAAATTGATTCGATATAAAAGAATTAAGGGGGGTTTCTACCTTGTGCGGTCAAAAAAATCGATTTTTTTTTTCATGCATTTTTGGATTAATACATGATTGTAGAATACGCTCCCAAAATTTGAAGTTGAAATCTTTCGAATTACGGAAGCAATTTATCGAAACAGGTAGCGGTGTCGAGCGCGCCGAGCCGCTGAAGCAAAACTTTGAACGCGTTTTTCTCAAAACTACATTTTTTGACCTTGCGGAAGTGATTTAGGCCACACGAGTTGAGCAATAGCTACGAAATTTTAAACAGTCATTTATCAAGGTCTTAGCTATGGCACGAACTAGGATCTTCAAGAAATAATAATTTTTTCTCATTAAAAATAGAAATTTGTATTGAAAAAAATAGGTAAAAATTTAGTTTTTTAGTCAAAATCGCATATTTCCTTCATTTTTCATTTTTTTTTTTAAATCCTAGTTCCAGCCATAGACAAAAGGATACAGAATAAGAAAAAATTTCATTTTTGTGTTTCAAGTCATCTCAAACAGCGGCAGGACTTCCGCGAGTAAGGAAGTCCTGCCGCCATTGCACGATGGCCCCCTCCCCCCCTTTGCATATTTTATCTTGAAACTTTTTTTACTTGTACAATAAACATATACCTACATCTGAAAAAATTTTCCAGTGTTTATCTTAAAAACCTTCCCATCAACAATTTTTCAAAAAAAACATGTTTTCTCGGCCGCACAAGGTAGAAACCTGCCTTAAGTTTATTTATTCCACATATTTATAATTTATTATTTAAAGAAATTAATAGATGACATTTTAGTTAAGAATTAAGATTATTTATTCTACATATTTATATTTTCTTACTTAAAGAAATTAATAGATGACATTTTGACAACTTTTTATATAATTTGACATTCATATAGAAAATGATCATATTTTTTAAAAAAGATTTTGTTTCAATTCGATCTGTTTATTAGTTTTCGTATAATCCTCTCGCGTAACACGTTTAAAGGTTTTAATTGTCGAAAGCTGCTAAATAACCTTAACCCCTTTCCTGTCAATTTCCGCATTTCTTGAGATACAAATTTTTCTTTTAAAATATTGACTCTCATTGAACATTTTGGCAATAAAATTCAACAAAATATAAAACAAAAATCATTTGGGTTGAGAATGACAGCTCAGTAAATTTTTTACGATATAAGTATTGTGCAATGGTTCGCATTGGAGTAAAAATTCATGAAATTTGTGTTTCGTTTTTTTAAGTTTTATGAACAATTTATTGATTTTTTTGAAAGAAAACATAATTTATAACAACAAAAAATCAAAACGTGATTTCATTTTGATCGAAACTTATATAAATTATATATATAAACAATTGATTCACATTTATTCGGCCTCATATAACCATTGTTGTTGTTGCAAAGCCCTTTTCCCCTCAATAAAACACAGAATCAATTAAAATTCGTATAGCTTTACAGAAACGTAATGAATATAGTAGATTTTTACTATTGTAGTGGGAGTGGCAAGTACGCATGTCTAACCTTACATAAACTGTGTCTGCTCAGTTAAACACAAAATCGTTTAGTAATTATTATTTTTAATCCAAAATTGCCGAATAGTCGAATTTTATTACTCACGTTGTTTTCAGATGGGCATGGCAGGCATGAAAACGCAAAAATTCTATTACCAAACCCACAACTTAAAAAAAATTCAAACACAACTTACAACCTTTGCCGTACGATATATCGTACACAGCTTTGCAACCCTTGCCGTCATTTGTACAATTTTTTTAAAGACTCGGGATAAGTATTTAAACGTAAAAAATATTTAAGTTATTGAGTTTTATAAATCAACTGAGATTTAAACTTTGAAATTGTTTAGCTTTTTGTTGCCAAAAAATATTACATACATATTTAAAAATTCATCCGCAGAAGTTCCGTCACTTGTTGGTTTTTCAAATTCTTGCAAAGAGCTGCTTACAAAACTCACTCATACTTTATGGCCATGGCTACTATGATTTATATTTTTAAACAGAATGACACAACACAGCCTATCTAATGAAAACAAAAAAATTCTTTGAAAAGTGCATTCGCTGTCAAATAAAAAATCTTCGAAAAAATTGTACGATATATTGTACAAATTTCCGGAGACGGTTAAAGCTTACATTAAAAAGTTAGCCGGTATTCTACCGATACTAGTAAGTGTTTTATATTAAATATTAACCTCGAATAAGATTCACAAATCTGAAGTTTTTGTAAAATCCTAACTATAATACATACGTATATATATACAAAGAAAACAAACATATTCTATAGCCCGAACAGAATCCAATCAAAGACGAGCTCAATAGTTTTGTATCCAGAAACGCGGGCTCTGCCTTTTTAATTTTTCTTCATTGTGCTCATTTAAGTTTTGACTCATTTTTGTCTCAGCTTTGGAACAACTAGCTTCTACCTGCGTAATAAATACTTTATACAAGCATTTTCGTCCACTTCTAATAAAGTCGTTTCGACCCATTTCTGAGCGTTTAAATTAGCCTAATGCTGCAACTGTTAATTTAATACTGTCGTTATAAAGTTTCCTGTCAATAAAACCACCTCCTCAATTACATTAAAATTGTAGATTGAAGAAGTAGAATGGTGACACCAACAGCTTCTATTTAATCAACAAACTTTTGCGACAGCTATTCAATATTTCGCTTGACTAAAAATTAAATCGATAGGGGAAAAACTATCGTGGCACTTTGCAGTGGTGTGCGGAAAGCGCAGTGCCAGTGAGCGGGCGAGGACGCTGACGAGCGTCGCAATGGTGCGCAGAGCGCCCAAAGTAAAGTAAGACCAGTAGGTAAATATTTATTTTGGAAAATTGTTGTTGGCACAGCGGTCAATAGCGCTGTGGAGAGAATGTTGTGGATATCGAACGACTGCATCTACTCCAATCATCATTGCAGTGGTGATACAAATATTGTTGTTGATGTGGACGTGGATGTCGATGATGATGATGATGATGAGGCAATGCATTGAATTGAATCTTAAAGCTTGCACTAGTTCGCACAGTCACGCTTCAATTACTTGCACAACATAATTAAAGAAGTAAAATGGTAAGAAAATATAAGTGGGTGAGACAGGCTGGTGAACAGGCAAACGGGCAAATGCAGTCGACTAGCGGAAGGCAACCGGACGAGCCCGAGTTAATTATAAATGAACGAATGGCACCAATGGGAGTTGCAACATGTCCGGGGAGCGCACAAACTTCACTGTAATGGATTTGAAATGAAGTAGCGTAATTTTTGCAGTGAATTTTTTGCTTCTTTCCTGCTGCTTTCGAAAGTGGTGGCATCGTCAAAAACCTTGAAGAAAACGCCAACTATTGAAAACATGGTTCAAATTCTACATACTTAATAATTAGATAAACTTAATATAGTAGCTACTTGTCGCATAATCGTCTATTTGCTAGAATATTTAGTGAAATGAAAAATGACATGACAACAGATATGAATACTTTCAGTTCAGCACTTTTCAATTTAATATTTTTTTTTTACATTTGTATAGTAAATGGTGTATTTGAAAAATTGTCACCTGACCTAGATGTCTCAAATTTCGAAAATGTTTGTGTAATGTCTGAAGCTGTAAATATGTTGATGTGTATTTGTTTGTTAATACTTACTTTGCTTAAGTGCGTTTGCTTTGCTTATGTAAAAATTTTACAAATTATTTGCTTGGTTTTATTAAATATGTTTTTTTAATACTCATACCCACATAGCGTTATTTGTGTACGTCTATACGCCGGTATGCTGGAAGTTTGTAAAAGTACACTCAACTTGTAGTAACTTTTTAATTTGTGTGCGGCCAAGTTCACGACAATAAATGACAGTTAAAATTTGTTCTTAACGTTACTGCATGTACTCACACCTTTAACGCATCCAACCTCTGTAACATTCCGCCTTGGCGTGGCTACACATTCATATGTACATACATTAGGGATCGCAATTTGTGGCCATTTTGCAATCCCGGGATTTGATCCCGGGATTCATAGAACAAATTTTTAAAATAAAACAATTTTCCCTAATTGCATAAATACATTTTTATCCCATAACATAAAACATTTTTAAAATAAAACAATTTTCTCAAATTGCATAAATAAGAACATGTTTATAATATTAATTAATTAATTGACTGGCACGACAGCCCGCTTACGCGAGACTAAGGCCTAGCTTCCCGCAACCACCCGTGTTGTGCGTGTGAATTTGTACGCGGGTGGAAGGGACCTACAGTTGTATGCCGGTTCCGAACGGCAGGTTGGGAGCTTTTTCATAAGCAATTTTTACTCTCAGAGGTTTGCCATTTCCAGCTGAGAGGACAGCCACCGAAAGAGAAAACGAGTTTTCCCGTTATTTTTTTAGGTGTTATTACAGGCAGTATTGAACCTCGGGTTGCTGCCTTCAACTCGCGGTCCAACGCACTAACCAACTGAGCCACGGCGGCTGCATGTTTATCATATACTGTCCATAAAAATGGACACAGTTTAATCACATTTGGTTTAATTTCAAGATTTTTTATCACATTTTGTTTTACTGGAAAACTTAAAATAAATTAAATTAAATTCAATTTAAATTTACTTTAAAAATTTTCAATCAACATTTAACTTCAGTTTGATAACATTTTGTTTTTTCCAAAAATAACACTTAACATACTTATTGATTTGTAACATATGTAAGTATATCATTCATAAAGGGCATATACAGTGCTAGCTCGATTTTCGCGACTAATTAAAGACCAGACATGTCGCGAAAATCGCGATAACAGAACCCAAAATTTTGTTGAAAAATTGTATGTAGTTTTTAAACTAACAATTGTTTTAACTGATATACAAGGTGCAACCCAAAGTAAACAGGACTTTTATAAAATAAAGAAAACGGATGATTATTTTTGTATAATTCTTTTTATTTATTCAAAATACTCTCCTTCTGCTTCGATACAACGTTTTGCACGGTCCAAAAGCATTTGGAATGAGTGTTTTAGGTCATCGGCCGGCATCGCCTTCAGAATGTTGGTACAAGCCTTTTGGATGTCCTCAACGTCCTTATAACGGTTTCCTTTCATCGGCAAATGCAACTGACCGAATAAGTAGAAGTCACAGGGAGCCATATCAGGCGAATACGGTGAATGATTGATGGTAAAAATGCGATTTTTGGTCAAATAATCGGTCGTAACTAGGGCTCTGTGAGCCGGTGCATTATCATGCAATAAACGCCAACTTCCTTCCTCGCGATATTCTGGCCGAATACGACGAATGCGATGCACCAAACGCTTCAAAACTTCAACATAAAACAAAGCGTTAATTGTTTTTCCCGGTGGAACAAACTCTCGATGAATTATTCCCTTTGAATCGTAGAAACAAATGAGATGAGTTTTGATTTTTGACTTCTCACGGCGGGTTTTTTTCGGATTTGGCTCATCTGGGTGCTTCCATTCGGCACTTTGACGCTTTGTTTCGGGATCATATTGAAAGCACCACGTTTCATCACCGGTTACGATGTTGAACAAGAAATTTGGATCACGTCTGGCTTCCCGAACGATGTCTTTTGCGTGCTCAATTCTCTGCGCTTTTTGGTCGTCGGTTAAAGTGTGCGGAATGAAGCGAGAACACACTTTACGGAGACCCAAATGTTCGTTTAAAATGCGATCAATTGATGTTTTGGAGATGTTCAATTCCATTTCCATCAATTCCAATGATGATTTTGGCTGCATTTTGATAAAATCACGCACAGTTTTGATGGCATCGTCAGTAATCACAAATTTCGACTGGCCGACGTGTTCGTCGTCATTCAAGTCTTCACGACCATTCTTGAATCGATTCAACCACTCATTAACACGGCCACGGGATAAACAATCATCACCATAAACTTGCTTTAACAATTTAAACGTTTCGGTAAAAGTTTTACCAAGTTTAAAACAGAACTTAATATTAGCTCTTTGTTCGATCGACATTCTCGTACCAAAGTTAAAAACATACTGTCACATTGAGCGGGATATTTCGGCGTCTACTAGACCAAATGTCATGAAATTTAGACAGTATGTGAATGAAAGATGTACCTTTCCAACGCATGTCCTCACACATAGATGGCGCCACCAGAAACGTCCCTATTGCAAAAGTCCTGTTTACTTTGGGACGCACCTTGTATTTACATTTTAAACATTTTTAAAGAAGTTGGAGATTTTGAGTTGCTTTTTTGGCAAATAATTTTTTAAAATAACAGCTGAATCACGTAGTTCATATAGTGCTGTAGTCGACTTAAAAATCCAAAAAGGTTAATATACCAAAAGGCGGGGATTTCCCTTTTTAGGTTAAAGACATTGTAATAAAATTAAAAAAAACAGATAAAAGTAGCGAAAATAGAACCTCGTTTCTTCGTAAACTGTCGCGATTATAGAACCTGCAATGTTAAAAATTAAGCCGTCGCAATAATGGGTAGTCGCGAATATCGAGCTTGCACTGTACTATAAATGCATATTTGATAAAAAAAAATAAAATAGTTAAAATGTTTGTACTTTTAGTTTTACTTCGATTTCGATAAAAAAGTTCAGCGTTTTGATTAAATGGAAATTGAGATCTTAAAAATACTTAGGCATTAAGTGTTCTCTAATCTAGAACGAAATTTATTGCAAATAAACCCTGCTGAAGAGAAACATCTTTCAGATTCAACACTTGTTGGTTGAATGCTTAGTAAATAATTATAAGCCTTGTGAAAAAAACGCCCGGAGGGCATAGACCTCCATTGCAAAAAAGGTAATTTGTTATCAAAGTGTCAGATAAGGAATCGTTTTTTTGCTTTTAAATTTATTTCGTCTGAACTTTCCAAAATTTGTTTAATAAAGTAGAACAAGTTAGCAATTTCATTTAAATGCTATCCCGAAAATCCAAATATTAGAGAGTTTGAATTCCGGGACTTTCGGGACTGGAAAATGTTCGGGATTCCGGGATTGCGATGCCTAACATACATACATACGCATCGAACGAGTGTGCCAGCTCAAGCTTGAGAGTTCCATCATGTACAGGCTTATGCATACTAACGGCATTCTCATAATCAGAAAACGTGTTGTACTTTAAATTCTTTTACAACATTTTCAGAGTTCTCACTTCAAGAATGTCCCTAATGTAATGTGAACACACTCGTTGTTGTACGAAAACATGAGTGAAAAAAAGTGCGTTCTTGCTTTGGGTACCAGATAAATACAAATTTATTGAGCAGCAGGTAAAATTTGTACATTAACCATATTTAAGCCATTCGGTTTCCATGTATATTAACTCGAGTAATATTTAGTTCAATATGCTTGCGAATATTTACTCATAAGTTATACTGAAAATTCAACAAGTTTGCAATTCAGTTCATACCAAAGTTTCCTTTCCGACTAACTGGTTTAAATGCATAAGCACCTCTCAGACGCCAAAATTGTTAAACTATTTCCCGTAACTGGGAATTTGGAAAATGTAAATTGTAGCTAAGCAATTACTCACATTTTCGAGATGCTTTCGGTATTGACGAGCTATCAAATTTGTTGGCAGTATGCTGTGTACATACATATAATGGGTATTCGTACAAAGCATTTATATTGAATTTACAGTAGAGTGACCGGGTTTTGTTTTTGATTCTTAGTTAAAAGTTTTGTTTGTAAAAGGATTTTGTTTTTGGCACATTATGTATTATACAGAATATTAGTTTCAATAATTTTATACACTTCAGGTTATTATAGCAAAAATGTAAGACTACTTATTTATTGTACCAAAGAAAGCTGCAAGCAAAACTCAAACGCCCACGTCCACACTTGGGTACAGTTGTATCTAAAGTCCGACCGATTAATCGGCATCGGCTAGTATCGGCCAATAAAATTGGTATCGGCATTGGCTAGTATCGGCATCGGCCAAAAAAAAGAATCGGCATCGGTATCGGTATCGGCCTCTTTTGGCCGATGCCATATCGGCCATTTTTCGTCGATGGCATATCGGCCTATTTTCCTGCTTTCATTTTTTTGTTCTTATACCCTTTTCAGTAATGTATTTTTAGATACTGTTTAATATAAATGTTTCCTAGAAATGTTTTTTATAAAAACTAGGTAACCTTAAAAACACAGATTTTCTCGAAATGTCTATGCATTTTGTCTATTAACGTGCATATCAGAAGAAAGAGAATTTAATTTGACAATCTTATACTTCGTTTTTAATTGGAAGCATTTTTTTATAAAAGGCCTTTTTTTGTTTCGAAATTTGTTTTCAGACTTCTTCCCACTGCACTTGTAAAACGGGTCGCAATTTGAGAGTACAAAATTTAATATAAAAATCGTAATTTTAATTTGAAGAAAAAACTGAATTTTTATGCAATATTTACGATAAACATATATTTTATATATATATATTTTTTTTTAAATATTTTTGTTTGTCTCTCAGTTGAATAACTGAGATATATTATTTTTTTTAATACATGTTAATGTTTTAGAATTCGGAATTATCTTGTAATTTTATATCGTTTTTAATTATTTCTTTTCTCGTTTTTTTTGTCATTTTGTGATGAATATTACAAACAATATGTAATAGTTCCTTTTTTTAATTTTATAAAATAGACTGTGTTTTTGATTAAATTCATTCGTGTTATTTTTTTCCATCGAATCGGCATCGGCCGATTTTCGCCCTTTCGGCCGATTAATCGGCTTCGGCAAATTCTCAACTTCCGGCCGATTAATCGGCATCGGCCAAAAAATTTGGTATCGGTCGGACTCTAGTTGTATCCACTTACGATCCACTCTTCTGATTACGTGACTATAGACTTACCTCCTACAAACATTTGTATTATTTGTGCCGATTTGTTTACGGATGGAAGAATGCCGATTCCAAAGAACGATTCGGCAGATTTTTACTTTGCTAGCAGAGCTTTGCCATTTTTCGCTGGGAAGGCAGTCGTTGAGAATGAATTGGTGTCTTGTTAACCCTTTATCTGGCCATGTGACAGTAATGTTACAAACCCTAAAATTAACTAAAGATTCACTATGATTGTCAGATGTGAGAATGCTGGGTATTGTAACACAACCGACACAAACTGTGCTTCATGTAAAAGCAAAAAATTGTGTGAACACAGAATAATGTTTGTTTATTTTTTTTGAGCCAGAACTTTAGTGCACAAAATTTCTTGGCAAGTGTTTGATTTACAAAATAAAATTGTTGGGAAATTGCGAAACACATTCCAATTTTTTATAAACAAAGTGTGTAAATATATAAATAAAGGGTTTTTACTAAGTTTGAGTGAAAATATGTATATAATATTCAGCTTTTATCTGGTGAAATACTGTGTGTAACATTTCGTAACAAAGGACATTTGTTTGAATAAACGATTTTAAATTCCGTAAACAAAATTAAAAAAAAGAAAGTATGTTTTTAATTAAACAGGAGCTATAGGAAAACAGTTGTTAAAAATATTAAATTGACCGATAAAGAGTTAATAGTGAATTTTAAGATATTTGCCAGCTGGCTACCTCACTTTAAGCATATTTCAATGCTTTACGTATGTACAACAGCGATGAGGAACTTAGTGCGGATACCTGCGAGTTTTTGTATGTGCCTGTCAAAAGCATTTCAACATGCAGAGCGCTTTGGCAATGGAATCATGGCGTCCATGGCGGTCCTGGCATGATATTCGCTTTGCTGCGATTAATGAGTCAGTGTAATGATTGCATCGTGCCCACACATGTTCACAGGTACAGAATGGTGCCGCCGAGCTACCACCGTTTCGACCACATAACCCGAATTTATGATTTATTAAAATGCGAATTGTGGCTATTGACATTGAAGAGTTAAAGACTTAATTGACTTTGGTGTCATATTTGCCAAATTTTATTTTTAATGCAGCAGGGTTATGAGTTGGAAATTCATATATTGCATTGTAGTGTGCGAAAAAATAGAAAATAAATATTCTATTTAACTTTCGGCTGGCTGCGCAGCATGGCAATGACAGCAGCTCACTACAGCTGTTGGCTGCAGTTGAATTTCTCAAAAAATAAATCCATTTTAAAAAAATTTGGCCTCAAAAAAAGTACAGCTCCTATCTTGGCTGCTGTAATAATGCAATGAAAATCACATTAAAAAATGTTATAAATGCAGAAGGCGATCAACATAACTTCCACAGAAATTTCATTAAAACGGTCTCAGCAAAACTGCTGAGATGGGAAAATCTCGGTGCACTGTAAATGACCGACCAGTGCAAACGTATTCGACTGTGCGACGTATATTTAACATTTAAGTGAGTAATTTGAAGTGGAACCTAACAAAACGAAGCGAAACGAAATGAAACGCGGAAATCATAAGCAGGAAATGAAAAAATTCAAATGAATAAAGTTGCACAAAAACAAAATGGCCCTCAGGCTTAAATTACGATATAATACGCCGAGCACAATGGGCGCCTCTCGACGTCATTTTCTCGCAGAATTTTGATTATATTTCATTAGCGTTTGTTTATGGTGTATGAAATTTAGATAATTTGCAACAAATAGCTAACTGAACGAAGTCAAGCCGCAGCAAACTGTGCCGCAAATTAGCGAATATCATTTGTATTGAGGTAAATTAGCGCATAAGGGGTGGAAATGGCGGATTTACAATGGAACTCATTCATGTAGAGCTAGCAGAACTTTGTTGAGTTCTTGCCAGCTTATATACATACTTACTTATATTATTTTATAGGAATTGAAACTAACTGCAGAAGCAGTCGAAATATATGGTATTCAAATGGTTTTGTGTATAGAACAACTTAGGTTCCAACAAACAAACTACTATCTGGCTTTCCAAAACGATACTAGCAAAGTGAGGATTTAGTTGCATTTAAATAATTTTATTAACAACTTTAAAGCAAGGACCGGAAATAACAGTTATTTATGTAAAGTATGTATATTTGAAAAAATTACTATGAAGGAAAAGTCATAGAAATAAATGAAATATGACAATACATTTCTCTTCGCACGGAGAATCAAAATTGGCAATAATCTTCTTTTTTTAAAGTTTTTATGAATAAATTAAAAAATAAGAATTCTTTTTTATTTATATTTGCAAAATCCTTTAATAACAATTATTTTTTTTCATATTTTTTTTATTATACATATTTGTTTTTCATATTAGTCCACAAATAACAGTTTAATTTCGATTTTTATTTTAATAGGGGTACCGGTTATTTCGTGCGGTTTTTTTTGGAAAATTGAAACTTTATTGTGAAAAAATGGTGACAAATTAAATATTCAAAGTATTGTCCATCACTAGCTATAACTTTTTCCCATTTTTCTGGCAATTCACGAATACCCTTTCTGAAAAATTCGGCCGGCTTTCCCCGCAGAAACACTTTATTCGGCACAAAATTCGACATTTTCAGAGTAAAAAAAAGTATTGTTTAAGTATTGTAAAAGTATTGTATATGACAATAGCTTTCCAACACATATTTGGAAAGGTGAATCACTGTACACAAAATCAAGTTTCGCCATCTGTTAGAAAACCGCACGAAATAACCGGTACACATATTACTTGTCCTATGATAACAATAAAATCAGTAAGTGACTTTCATTTTAAAAGTCATCAATAAAAATCAGTAAGTGACTTTTATTTTTTAAGTCATCAATAAAAAACAGTCAGTGACTTTAATTTTTTAAATCATCAATAAAAATCAGTCAGTGACTTTTATTTTTTAAGACATCAATAAAAATCAGTAAGTGACTTTTATTTATAAAAGTCATCAATAGAAATCAGTGAGAGAATTTTATTTTTTAAATCAAAATCAGTAAAAATCAGTAAGTGACTTTTATTTATAATTCATCAATAAAAATCATTCAATGACTTTTATTTTTAAGTGATCGATAAAATCATTCAGTGACTTTTATTTTTTAAGTTGCAATATAAAACTAATTTTCATGAATCGCAGTACTTCATTCATTAAATATAGAAATGTATATATATTCTTGATCGGCTTAACAAGACCTGCCTTGACAATTCTATTTTCTGGAAGAATCATAACTTTTGCATGCATTAATGAAAATCACTTTTATATTGCAACTTAAGAAATAAAAGTCACTGACTGATTTTTATTGATGATTTAAAAAATAAAAGTCATTGAATGATTTTTATTGATGACTTTAATAATTAAAATTCACTGAATGATTTTTATTGATGATTTAAAAAATAAAAGTCATTGAATGATTTTTATTGATGACTTTTGTAATTAAAATTCACTGAATGATTTTTATTGATGACTTTTTAAAATAAAAGTCACCAATAATTGTTATCATAGGACAGCTAAAAAAAAAATCTAAAAAAAACTGTTATTTGTGGACTAATATGAAAAAATCAAAAATAACACAGCACAACAAAAAACACTTTTTTCTGTTGCATGTAGTTTTTCTACTGTTTCTTACTAATTTGGGTGCGTTGATTTCGAATATATCCTCAAATTTTTTCTAGCAGCTCTAGTTAGTGAGATATACTAGTAGGTACCGTGTCTTTTTTTTACAGTTTTCCTCTACTTTTTCCATATTTTTGAACATAATTTCCAAACCAAAAAACCGATAGACATGATTTTCACCTCCTTATCGCATTAACAACACCGCACGGCTTCTTTTCCGATGCCACTTATTTTTATAAGTTTTAAAATGCCGCGGTAATTGGATCTCAAAGTCGGAAAATATGGAATTTTAAGGCGTTTTCTTTGATGGTCAAAAACATACACAATTTTCGTAAAACAGTTAACGAGTTAGGTGTATAATGAAAGCCGACACATCAAACATTACAACACAGCCAAATTATTTGGCGGAATACACATTCGCACCGAAATAATAGCAAAAATGTACCATAGCCATTTTCATCACTTTTCATACTTTTTCCTTAAAAAATTAGGAGCCTCAAAATATTCTCTTTTATATGTTCCATTTTTAGTCTGAAATACAAGCAAAAAAGAAAAAAATTTTGAATTGCTCGGAACAAAAAAAAAATAAAAAATATTGCATAATTAACCATATTGATGAACCAATTTAAATTCAATTTATTATCATTCAATTACTAAGCCAGCTTCAAGTCGCCTCCCCGGCGCACTCAGTGTCCGCATTCCAAGATCTTGAACTTGTTACACCAACCCTTCGTCACAGTTACACATGCGCCATAACAAGAAGCAAAATTAATCTGTGCCATGTCCACTTGGCAGCAGTGAAACTTTAGTCATTAAAATCCAGCCGCTCGTCGAGTTGGGAATGTATAGTTTTATTGCTTAGGGCAGTTTCACAGTCAAAGAGTGCCATTGCTAGGTGAGATTACTCTCGGGGCTGCTGCACGTCGATTTGCATTGCAAATTGTCTACGCGATCCATTCATCTTGCTTATCACTTCGCATTGAATTTCGGGTGTTTTGGGGCGACGGCAAACGGTGCGCTAATGGCATAATTTCGCAATTGTTTGCTCATTAAGGTGAAACAGCAAGAATCGAATTGTTGTATATATTGTATGGTATAAGATGCGGCGAGACGTAATACATTAAAATGTAATTTATACACCGAAGTCGCAGCTCCAGAGACTAATGCGAGCAGAAGATGATTTTGGGCAGAATTGAATTGCTTTAAACTTGTGCTGAGAATGATAGGGCAGGTTGATTGGTAGGGCGCCTTGTGGAGCCGTGCGATGTAGGGGTGAGGTGGGCCAAAGCAAATGCAATTACATATGCAAATACATACTTACATGCGCTCGAATGAATGTACAGCATTGGAGGGCGGCACCTGTGAGCGCCATACCCAAATGCTACAAAATCAAATTTATTACTATATCCTAAACAAATAAAAGTGCCTGAAGAGTGTGCAAATTTAACAATTCATTGACTGGTGCCTGCCAGTCAAAATTAAGAGCGTTAAAATGTGTGTGTGTGTGTGTATGGATTCCGTTGTGTAAGAGTGTGTGCGCACATTGTTGGTGAGGACACACAAAATCCATGAAAAGTTTGCAGAAAAGTTTATAAACATTTCACTTGTAGCAGTGGCAAAAAACGACAACAACAATAACGAAAAGAAGTAGCAGAATAAGCGAGCAGAGGAAAACTAACAAAACAAGTAAATTGACACGTTTCCGTTTTGCCTCCTTTTTGCTGCGACGCAACATAAAAGAACACAACACGAACCAACAATAATAAAATCAACACCAGCGCCAGCGCCAGTAGCAGCAGACGCTGACGCAGACGCAGGCGACAGTTTAGCAGCGGCAGCGCAAGCCAAAAACTGCAAAGTTTGCTAACAAGCCTACAACAAAGTTGTATTTTCGGTTATTTTATAAATTGTTTCAATTTTTAGCTTTTCTCCCGTTTTGCACTTCGTTGCAGTTGTTTGGGGCGTTGCCACGCCAGTTTGCTTCGGCTGTGCCGGCATGGAAGTGACATGGCCGAAAACTTTGCGCTCGTATGTTGGCTGCCTTAAAGTTGACGCAAATTTAAGATGCATGCATCAAAACCAATACCAACACACCCACTCGGCGTAACGCCATTACTTGGGCCACTCGAGTTGGCACACAAAAAAAATGCGCACAAGTCGCAAATTCCCACAACGTTGCTTCAGATCAAAAGCAGCTGGCGCTACGAAGCCAATGTGCGCTCTAACTAATATTGTGCTCGCTATTCCCGTGAACCCAGCCCACCCTTCATTCGTTCCTTTCAAGCTCGATTTTTGCCTATTTTTAATTCTTTTGCCGCTACTTCCGTTCACGGCGCAGACATTCTTCGCAATGTTCGTAAAGGACATTTGTGTGCGCAAAGCAGGTGGTTTACTTTCAAGATTTACGATACGATTACACGCCGGCAAACTGTGGCAAGCATAAAATTGCGACAAAACGAAACGAAACCTATTGACCAAAGCGCAACATATCCAAAAATGAGCGGCGGTTGGTTGTGTGGTGCGGCGCGGCAGCTCTGCGTCAACTGTTGGTCGCTCGGCTTGACGGAGGCGCAGGAAATGAAGTGAAATACTTTGGCCGCACACCAGTCGGCCAGCAATTGGGCTGAGTTATTTATGCCAGTGGTCATGTTTATCTGACAACCGGGTCCGGTGTGGAGATATTTGCCGCATGCAGAATGCACCTCTCATTTGGCTGGCGTACTATAAATTGCATTCTAGCCACAAGTGGTGAAAATTTATGGTGAATCGCAGTGAAATATTCAATTTGCATACAGGTTGCTGCACAAACATTTTACAATATTAAACATTTGTTTAGAATCCCTTCTTTTGTTTGCCTTGAATAGAATACAGTGGTGTCTGGATATAGTGAACTAATTATTGCAAGGCCTGTTCACTGTATTGAGGTTGTTCACTATATCTGGGTAAACATTTTTGTTCAAAAACTCGTTTTATTTGCTCAAAATACACTTTTTGTTTTTTGCTTGAACATTTTTTTCTATATTTAGAGGCTTGATGTCAAAATTTGGGTGTTCACTATATCGAGGTTCACTATATAGGGGGTTCACTATACCCAGACACGACTGTATTCAGTTTGGACTAGTTGCCGATTGCATAGAGTTATAGAGGTGTGAAAATTGAAAATCTTAACAATACTTACACCTTCAGTACAAATTATTGCATTAATGAATTAGTTCTTGCGAGCCGCACCATAAATAAGACGACAAATTAACCCTTTCCGGTCAATTTCCGCATTTCTAGAGACACAAATTTTTCCTTCAAAATATTAACCCTTTTTGGTACAATGGTCCGCAAAGGAATACAAATTAATGACATTTTTGTTTCGTTTTTTTTAAGTTTTATGAACAATAATTTTTTTTTTAAAGAAAACATTGATTATGACAAAAAAATCAAAACGTGATTTAATTTTGATCGAAACATATATAAATTATATATATTTAAACAATTCAGTCACATTTATTCGGCCTTATGCAACCTTTGTTATTGTTACAAAGTCCTTTTCTCCTCAATAAAACACAGAATCACTCAATATTCATATATTTTTACAGACAGATACTGAATATAGCCGATTTTTATTAGCCTATTGGGAGTGGCAAGTACGCATGACTAACCTTACATAACGTGTGTCTGCACAGTAAAATACTAAATCGTCTAGCAAATTTATTTCTTAATCGAAATTTGCCGAATAGTCGAATTTTATTAGTGATACGATTTAGGTATAGGCGTGGCTTTCCAGGAAATGTAAAAATTCTGTTACCAAACCCATAACTTAAAAAAAATGCAAGCACAACTTGCAACATTTGTCTTCCATTTGTACGATATATCGTACAATTTTTTTTTAAATACTCGGGAAAAATATTTAGATCCAAAAAATTTTTAATTTAATTAGTTTTATAAAACACCTGAGATTCAAACTTTGAAATTGCTTAGCTTTTGCCACCAAAAAGTATTATAAATTTAAAAAATCCTCCGCAGAAGCTCCGTCACTTGCCGATTTTTCAAATTTCTTGCAAAGGTCTGCTTACAAATCTCACTCACATTGTGTAGCCACGGCTACTATGATTTATATTTTTAAACAGAATGATACAACACTACTAGTTAAGAAAACTTAAAAAGCCGTTCCATAGCAAGTGCATTCGCTGTGAAATAAAAAATTGTACAAAAAAATTGTACTTTATATCGTACAAATTTCCGGAAAGGAAAAAGGAGTTTGATTACGCGCTCTGGAAAAACTAAACCTCTGTAGTTGTGACGTGCGTAATCGAGAAAAAAATGTTGAAAATAACTAACAGAAGTTTCAAGAAGTTGTAGAATGTAAATTTTGAAGCATCGATACTATTTCAGTTTTTGTGTAATGCAGTGCTGTGTGCAATGCAATTCCAATAAACCTGTAGACATTCAAATCGGAGGGTTAACACTAGAATGCCCGACAATCTGACATACGTAAAATGCCCAGTCATTTTGGCTACAATATTGTTTACTGATTTTTTTAAATATTATTGGTTTTTAAGTAGCAAATATGAATAAATGCACATGAGATTAAATTATCATTTTTATTTTTTTATGGTTTACAAATTCATTTAAATATAATGACGTACTTTACACATAAATCTGATAAAATGGAATGAAATTTGGAATTTGTAAATGAATTTTGTTTGATTTTTGGATTGAAAACTTGGGTTTTTTATATGTTTGCAATTATTTGAAATTTTCATATTTCGCAATTGAAGATGTTTATTTGTCTAATTATCAGTAAGAAATTCACTTTTGCGGAAAATTTCATATAGGTAGTCAAAATGACCCCTTTTGGGTATTTAAGGCAAATGTTCCAAATTTGGGGTAATCAAATTTTTTACAACATTTTTAATTTATTTATTCCATTTAGCTGCACAACACCAAAAAAATAACAAGGTTCTGACAACGGATTCGGGTAGAGGGGACCAAAAAAAAATATACGTGTATCGGCGTTTTGAAAGTTTACATCTGAATTTTTTTTTAGGGGGGTCAATTTTTTCTTCCTTTTGCACATTCTTATGGTGAATCGGCATACGAAAACCATGTAACCTTACATTTGAGGTATATGATGGGCTCAGCAATTTGATGTAAAATACTACGAAGAATATTTTTGTGGAACATTTTAACCCTGTAGCTACTATTTTTATGGGTCAATTTTACCCTTTTTTCTAAAATGCCAAAAATGTCCTGTGAAACAGTACTTTTTAAGGAAAAAATGTACCACAAAAAAATATTTGCCATAAAATTCTACTATAGGTCTCTGAATACACCAAAGCTCAGAAATGAACTTGAACGCCAGAAGTTTCTTAATTTATTTTTTTTTTGGTAAGATTGGCTCTAGTTTATGAGAAATCCGACTTTGAAGTTTGGTAATTTTCGTCAAGTTTGTCGCTTAAGTCTTCGAACGTTTAAATGCTAATAGGTCCTAAATCGTTCCGAATATCGCTTTACTGTCTTCGGCAAGTTTGTAGATATTTTAACGACCAACACATTTGCTTAAGACACCAATCCAAAAAAAAGACATTCAAACTGTGTAATTGCGATATGTGAATTTTTTTGCGCAGCGCAACGTGGCGAATGAGTGTCAATTATGTGAGTGTTAATTATAATTAAATGACACTCATACGCCCAGTAGGTCCCCCCATGTCTAAATTTTTGAGGGCAAATTTCACGCACAGTGTTATTAGATAAAATGCTATCAATCTTTGTATTCAGCAGTATTAAGTATACGATCGGTCCGGTGAAATTCATACGAAAAAAAATTATAACGTAATTAGCTGTTGGCACTGTCTATCCTTTTTTACGCCTTAGCCATTTTACCCCATCACTGTCAATGTGCCCTCAGTACATAGTCTAAAATTTCAATGCAACAACCGCAACTGTATACGTTTGTTGACACATGAGACATTTTAAATGTCCTTAACTGCTTCAAAGACGTCGTCGGCAAGTAATAAATTTTGTTGCTTTTTTGGGTAAAGCACGGTTAAAAAGCTAAATATTGTTATATCCGCAAGATTTATGTGAGTGTGCGCGTAGATAAGAATGTGAGAAATACATTTCAGTACATTAGGTTAACTTGGCTGTTTAAGTTAAATCATTAAGATTTATGTGGAGAAGCGTAAACACTGCGGTGTGTAACATGGGTTAGTCTAAGCCGTTTGTGTGGTAGTATTGGTGTGCTGGCACTTTACAACGCAGACAGATATGCAACAACAAAGTTCGAACATTCAAGACATGTAGTTAAGTGTATGCAATCTTAAGGACAGTTGGACAAGGGTTAACATTTAAATTCGATTTCTATTAAAACCATTTAAATTGAATGTTGATTCTGTCGTTAAGACCCTAACCATTTAAAGGGCCTTAACGTCTTTAATTTTAAGCGATGTTGCTGCAAGTGACAGTTTTTTTTTTACTTTTTTTTGAATAATTTTGTAAAAATAATTCCTACGGAAAACTCAAGGAGATTTTTCGTTATAACTAACGTTTTAAAATCCATTTTAATTTCCATTAAAATCGGTCTCCTGTGGACATATAAGAATTAAATGTAGTTATAAACGCGTATAAGGTAAATTTTCTTTTAGTTACATAAAATTCATTCCTGTTCAAGACTTTGTGCCAAAAACACAGTTGCAATTGATGGAAAAATTCCAATCAGCCGCTTCGTCTGCTCTCATTTGCAATAAATACGCCGCACACGCAGGCAAATACAAAAATAAAAAAAATTCATTTCTTGTGCATTAGACAAAAAACAACACGATCCAATTTTCAGTTTCTTGGCTAACAAATTGTAGTTAATAGAAATAAAGAAGCTGAAATGCAGCAGAGGCGCGCAAAATTGCGCTGCCAACACTATAAGAAAAATAAACGAAGCGAACCAAAAAAAACATTGTAGAAAAAATTAAATTTTATTTGTGTGCAATTTCTATAAATTTCAATCGATTGCCGCAATTCGAACGGCAACATTCGACGGCGACCGGGAGTATTTAAGTTGGTATGTATGTGCGCTTGGCATTTGGGAGTCGATGTTGCGCCAACACGTGCGTCGTCGACAACGGCAATAATGAAGGCGGCTACAACAACAACAACACGAAACGTGATTGCGTTTATGCTTAAAACTTTTTATAATAACGCCGGCACATAATTGCTATGGCAGACGGTGCACCGAGGCTGTTGGATGTTGGTTTTGTGTGATTTGCTGCATTCATTTGTGAGCACTTTGAATTTTTAAATATTTAATGAATTTTTTAGTTGCTGAAGAATTGAAAGCAGTTTTTTTTAATGATATACATAAAATTTGAAATTTTGCTTTTCAAATAACATAATTATTTTTATTTTACTTTTTATAATATTTTTTGTATGAAAAAATATAGTTTTTTGATACTAACTAAAAGCACAAAAATCAATAAACTCATTTGGCACGAAAAGGCTACACACATTTCGTATTTTGTGGTTCTAACAGTTGGGCTGAAAAGTTCGTATCGTTTTTTTGAGATGGCAACACTGGAATAAAATCCGTATCATTTTTACGTAGTATCAACCTTCAAAAGAAACGTGTATAAATTTGACAGCTGCTGATTATTAGTTTGTCAGATACAGCGTTTTGAGTGAAGCAACTTTTGTTATTTTGAAAAAAATGGATAAATAGGAATTTCGTGTTTTAATGAAACACTATTTTTTGATGAAAAAAAGTGCTACTGATACCACAAAGTGATTTGATGAGTGTTATCCGGACTCTGCGCCGGACGAAGCAACCATTCGTAAGTGGTTTGATAAATTCCGTACAGGCCATATGAGCACCGAAGACGATGAACGCAGTGGACGTCCAAAAGAGGCTGTTACGGACGAAAACATCAAAAAAATCCACAAAATGATTTTGGAAGATCGTAAATTGAGGTTGATTTGTATAGCTGACGCTCTAAAGATATCAAAGGAACGTGTTGGACATATCGGTCATGAATATTTGGGTATGCGAAAGCTATGTGCAAAGTGGGTGCCGCGCGAGCTCACAATCGACGAAAAACAAGAACGTGTCGATGCTTCAGAGCAATGTTTGGAGCTGTTCAACCGCAATAGAAGTGAATTTTTGCGTCGATATGTGACAATCGATGAAACATGGATCCACCACCACACTCCGGAGTCCAGTCGGCAGTCATCTGAGTGGTCTGCACCGATGAACCGAATCCAAAGCGTGGAAAAACTCAACAGTCGGCCGGTAAGGTTATGGCGTCCGTATTTTGGGATGCACATGGAATAATTTTCATCGACTATCTTGGAAAGGGGAAAACCATCAACAGCGACTATTATATAGCGTTATTGGAGCGTTTGAAGGACGAAATCGCGAAAAAACGGCCCCATTTGAAGAAGAAGAAAGTGTTGTTTCATCAAGACAATGCGCCGTGTCACAAATCGAGGAAAACGATGGTAAAATTGCATGAATTGGGCTTCGAATTGCTTCCGCATCCACCGTATTCTCCAGATTTGGCCCCCAGTGACTTTTTCCTGTTCTCAGATCTCAAGAGAATGCTCGCTGGAAAGAAATTTAAAGCCGATGAGGAAGTAGTCGCCGAAACAGAGGCCTATTTTGAGGCTAAACACAAATCGTACTACAAAAATGGTATTGAAAAGTTGGAAGATCGCTATAATCGATGTATCGCTCTCGATGGCAACTATGTTGAATAATAAAATCGAATTTTGCCAAAAAAATTTGTTTTTCTATAAAGCGATACGAACTTTTCAGCCCAACTGTTACATATTATTTGAAATTTATTCATTTCTGCTTAAAGTAAAACTTTTGTAAATTATCAACGTATGGCCCAAACAATGGAGAAATGAAAACATTCTCGAGCATTGATAGCAACTTTTTATTTACTACAAATGGGCAAAACTCCAATGGTTGTAAAGTTGCATTTTGATAATCAAAAATTAGTTTGAAACAATATTGATACAAATCAAATCGGCAACCTTTGTGTTCGCACACACCTCTTACAGCTTCACGAAAAGGCTGAATGGTTACGGTTGAAAAGGTGCGATGAAAAATTATGTTGGGTCTGCTGATTCCGCTCGAGTTGGCAGCGAAAGGAGCCTGGGCCGCTATTACGCATAAAAGCGTCCCTCTATCAATACTACCGTATTGGTCTCTCTCCGCACTGAATTGGAAAATGGCAAATCCAGAGATAGGAGGTTTATGCGTTGAAACTTTGTATTGACGCGCTCACCTTTGGTTCATTGCAAAAGCACTGTTAAATTTTATTGAATGTTTGCTAAAAACACAAAAAAAATATGTTTCGTATTATTGTTGGTGTTTGTTGCGTGTGTGGTTTATACAGGTCTGAATAAATGGGCGGTAGCAGCTCATTATTTCTTATGATGATGAATGAAATACCAATTTTCCTGAGAATTTAGCTTTTCTATAAATGAATAAAAGGAAAATAATTATTATTTTGCTCATTTGGCTTTACAGGTTCAAAATACGATGCATTCAATTAAGAATTAACTATGTATTTAGAAATAGAAAAAATACATAAAACAACAAATAAAATTCGAAAATGCTTCCTTTGTGATTTTCAAATAAATACAAATATACTAAAACTGTTTGAGGCAAATTGAAATACGCATTACGCCAAATTACATTTTGGTATGAATGTGGTTATTGAAAAGCTTTAGTAATTTTTACAGTTAGGTTAGCTGTGTCAACCGATTAATAGTTGTGTTAGCCACTTTTTTGCTCTTCTTACTACATACAAATATGTGTAAATATGTACATACTAGGGAATTTTTGGGATTGAAAATTCGAATACCGATTCATGTAACAAATTTTTCAAATAAAACAATTTTCCCAAATTGTATAAATACAAATTTATCATATATTTTCCATAAAAATGGACACAGTTTAATCACATTTTGGTTAATTTAAAGATTTTTTATCTTGAGTTTTATCACATTTTGTTTAACTTTAAACATTTGCATTCAACATTTAACTTCAGTTTGATAACATTTCGTTTTATTCAAAAACAAAAACGTAAACATACTTATTAACCCTCAATCACCCACCCCTATAAAAATCACGTATCTACCCACCCTGAGTCCCCGGGACTCACAATTTTTGTTTTGGAAATAACGCAACATCTATTAAATTTTTATGTTTTTTTATTTTTTTGTAGGCCACATTAAGACCTCTTGTAATAGATATGATTCCATATCTTTACAGAACTCAATTAAAAATTCACTTTTTAATTGATAGAAAAAAAATACTCTAAAAAACATACACTAAACATTTTACAAAAATAAAAGATATAAATAAATTAACAAAAACAATTCTTTTCACATAAATTACTTAAACACCAAATAACTATTCAGAAAAAAAACTTAAAGTAATACTTCATTATATAAAATAAGAAAACGTGCAGCAGGTTGAATTTCATATGTTGTGCACATACCTCACATACCTTTTTAGCACAACTAAGGCAAATTGTTAGTAGCAAAACTTCTCAAAGGGTTAACAATCTCAATTCTTGAACTTTTCGCAGCCATTTTGGCATCCTAAATTTAAATTAACACGATTTTAAAAAAATTTACAAGTACAATTTTTGGTACACAAAACACCACCCTGAGTCCCTGGGACTCACTCGATGCCAAAATTCACCCTTGTAATTGTAGTGCGCTAACTTCCGATTGTCTTCGCGTTCAGCGCGACCCTGTATGAAGGTATACGAAAGCTGGACGCCGAAACATAAAAACACAACCTGTACGAACTTATTCAAGTTCGTAGTGAGTCCCCTGGACTCAGGGTGGGCGATTGAGGGTTAAACATACATACGTAAGTATATCATTTGTAATATGCATATACACAGTGCGGCAATTATGTATTAAGACTCGAACCATATCTCAGCAACCAAGCACGCCATCTATGTGCGAGCACATGCGTTTTGAAGCTTCAGCCTTCCTCTACTAACTGTCAAAATTTCATGACATTTGGTTGACATTTAATATTTACTAAAATTCATTTTGCAAAACACGTTTTCGTTTGATGTTGAAATGTTGAGCAAAAATTAATGAGAGTCAGTCATTCTAGAGACATCATTGCAGCCGCAGAAAATGATCCAAACTTCCTGAAAACAATTGTTACGGGTGATGAAACATGGTGTTTCCAATACGATCCAGAAACCAAGCGTCAAAGTACGGAATGGAAATCAAAAACTCACCACAAGCCAAAAAAACACGAAAAGTTCCATCAAAAATCAAAACAATGCTCATCACATTCTTCGATAGCAAAGAGATTATCCACAAAGAATTTGTTCCAATGGGTCAAACAGTTACTGCCGCATATTACCTCGAAGTTTTGAAGCGTTTGATGGCCAGAATCCGACGTATTCGACCAGAATACCGCGATCCAAAAAGTTGGTCTCTGTTGCACGATAATGCACCGAGTCACTTAGCACTCATTGTTAGTCAATTTTTGGCTCGGAATCAGGTCTGTGTGTTGAATCATCTGCCGTATTCACCTGATTTGGCGCCGTGCGACTTCTCTTTGTTCCCGAAACTGAAATTGAAGTTGAAAGGATGCTTTTTTGATGACATTCAGACCATGCAACGGGCTTCGACGAGGGCACTGGAGGAAATTCCGAAAAATGAGCTGGAACACGCGTTTGAATTACTATTAACCCATTGCTGCCGGGTACCAGTTCCGCCCATACGATTTTGATAAAATTTCATACACGAAGTGACCCAAAATGATCAGAAACAAAATTTCAGCTTTATATCGCTGCACGTTGCTGAGATATTCATTAGGTATTTTGTACCCATTACGCAGCAATGGTAGCTTTTTTCCATACTTTGTTAAGTGATCAGCTAAACACGTGAACAAAAGTTGTATTTTTTACAGTTGAGTTAGGAGCCAAATTTTTGTGAAGTTCTAAGGCCACTACGTTTCGCCACATTTTCCACCTCCGGAAAAATCACGATTTTTGGAGTCTGGTAACTCTAGCTAGATGGCGAAATTTTAGGGTGACCTTCACTAAGTTAAGGTAGTTCCAACTTTACCCTAACTATCCCTATCAATGGTTTTGAGAGATCTCAAACATTGACTTTTTTGTGATTTAAAAAAAAAATCAATTTTCATGGGTAAAATTTTACCCATTAGGCAGCAATGAGTTAAATCGATGTAACAAGTGTATTGAATCAGGAGGAGAATATTTCGAATTAATATACCGAAAAATTAGCAGATATCGTGTTTTAATTGTGTTTTCTAGGCAGTCTTAATACATAATTGTCGCACTGTGTATATGTATATTTGATAAAAAAAATAATATAGTTCATTTGTTTGTACTTTTAGTTTTACTTCGATTTCGATAAAAAAGGTTAAGCGTTTTGATTAAATAAAAACTGAGATCTTATTAACTGTTTTGTCCTCTAATCTATGTAGAACGAAATTTAATCAAAATAAACCCTGCTGAAGAGAAACATCTTACAGATTCCACACTTGTTGGTTGAATATTTAGAAAATAATTTAAAGCTTTTTGCAAAACACGCCCTCTATCTCTTTATTCCAAAAAAGGTATGGTTTTTTGTGTTAAATTTATTTCGTCTGAACTTTCCAAAATTTTTTTAATAAATTATTACAAGTTAGCAATTTCATCTAAATGTAATCCCGAAAACTCTGGGATTAGAGAGTTTGAATCCCGGGATTTTCGGGACGTACATACATACATATATCTGTTAAATGTTAAAAATAATATAAATAAACAAGTAAACACACACACCATCTCAATTCGTTCGTACACACACCATCCCAATTCGTTCGTACCGTTTAGACCAGCGTTTAGACATTATCTGTCAATAAGCAAAACTTTCTAAAGCAACAAATGGCAAAGTTGTTAATCCAAAACTACACTCGACACACCACAACCCCCCCACAAAAAAATGGCCGAAAGCAGTTGAGCGAGAAGAGCGCTTCGAATGCAAGCACTGCGAACGACAACACACAACAATGCTGCTGTGGTGTTGCCAGTTGAGTCGCAGCATGAGCAAATTATGTGGACGAACTTTGATGTAGAGTTAAATTATTTGACATTTTCATTTGTTGCAATTGCAGTGCCAGGTGAGCGGGACAGCAAGTCGTCGTTTCGGATGTTCTATAATTGAGATGAGCAAAATGCAAATGTAGACTGCATAGGTGAAGGGCAAAAACAACAACATGTAAATACGCCGCTATGCTGCGAAATTCAAATAGTTTGTGTCGCACGTAGTCGACAATGCCTCTTGCCCCCAGGTTCCCACACCTTTGCCCTCGTGTGGCAACTCGCGTTGAATGTGCCAAGTGTTGCGTCAAATGATGTTAAAATTGCGTTTGGCGATGAAAGTATAGGGTTATGGTATTTGGATATTTGTGCGGTTGTTGCTCGGAGAGTGTGAGTTCTACGGTTTGCTGGTTTGCCAGTTGTTCAAGTGGCTGGTCGACCAGCACAGATCGAGCGTGGTGGCAGGATTACCAAATAGTTGAGATGCAGAAATGTTTGCATTTAATTGCTCTTTCCGCAAAGTTGTTTCGTTGTTTTCACAACAACTTGCACCCGTTTATTTACTGTTAAAACAAGTTTCCATTCACTAAAGTTCTCACAGTGCGTTGATGCAATGTGCTGTTGCTGTGTTGTTGTGCTTATGTAGGCAGCACAAGTATGTCGACAGCTGGCTACACATTTGCTTGCTTCGCTTGTAACTAGTCGAACGCAATTACTCACAATTAGCCACGCCGCTACCGCCGCCGCTCTATCACATCGCCAATTATTTCCACATTGAGTTTTGGTATTGTCGCTGCTCGCTGTTCGGTTTTAATGCTGGCAAAAGGCGAAATTAATTGCAAACACTTTATGGCGCACGAACAAATGGCAATGACGTTTAAATGGCGCAAATTAATTTCCATTCATAAATTGTTTGCTTATTTGTTCGTTTGTTGTCGTTGTTGTTTGTTGTTAAAGAGCCAAATCGGTATACCACTCTGCAATTTCTCGTTTTGGCTTGTGTGTTGAAGTTATTTGGAAAATGCCTGCAATTTACTTACATAGATTTAAATGAGCCAATTACGAAAAGAATTTGTAATAAGGAAGTGTATAAACTTACATTTAAGCACTGGCGAATGTGTTAAAGAAATAATTTGCTGAAACAGTCCATAGTTCATAGATTATAAACTGCTGTTGAGTCCGCAACGCTGCAAGCCAGTAAATATCTAAACACAATTCCTATTCATAGCATTTGTGATAACGTGTGATAACATTAAATATTTAAGACAACATTTGGTTTTCGTCTCAAAAAAAAACATCATGACTTTGAAAGGAAATATTGAATGTTCCATTTAACCCTTTCGCAAAATTTGTACGATATATCGTACAATTTTTTCGAAGATTTTTTATTTGACAGCAATCGCACTTTTTATGAAACAGCTTTTTAATTTTTATCAAGTAGGCTGTGCTGTATCATACTGTTTAAAAATATAAATCATATTAGCCGTGACTACACAGTATGAGTGCGTTTTGTAAGCAGTTCTTTGCAAGAATTTCAAAAACTAGAAAGTGACGGTGCTTCTGTGGAACAATTTTTAAATATGTAATACTTTTTAGTAGCAAAAAGCTAAAAAATGTCAAAGTTTGAAACTCAGTTGATTTATAAAACTTAACGGGGTCCTCTACTCTTCAGGCAAGAAATTGAGCTGTTATTTGGGGCATTAATTACGAAAGATCTACGCATACAATTAACAATTTTTTTTTTTATTTTTAGAAATACATGTTTTGACTTTAAATTTTCATTTTTGAAGAGGAAAAAAAACTCCCGCGACCTTGAAATGTCATTGATGACATGGATTTTAAAACTGCAATGGTCCCGCTTAAGCAAAGTTGTGGCCAATGGGGTGATCTGAATTCAGAAAATTGATATTCGTTACAATCGTAGTAACGTTGACTATGTTTTCCCGAGACAGAATTTTTTTATTTTGCACTGTGTAAAAGTTATGCAACAATTTGTAAAAAATTCCAATTTTCACCTCTTTTTTTGACCTATTAGGCGCTATAAAAACGGAACAAAATAAAATTTTGAAAATCGTACTCGGGAAAACATAGCGGTATGTTTTCTGAACAATTTAAAAAAAACATTATCGAAATCGGACTAATACTTTTATAAAAAGTCTAACTCGGCAGCCAAAAAACACTACTTTCGGGAAAACGCGTTTAAAGATAAATTACGTTGCTTAGTTTCTTGAAAACGGCAGGGGACGGGTACTTTTCGGTTCCCAGCAACATGCAAAGAAATGTGATTTTTCACGGAATCCTTTCTGTGGCGTATTCTCAGATACATATAGATTGAAATTATGCAAAAACAAAATTGATTTTTCGAAACCCTGAGAGTAGAAGACCCCCTTAATAAATTTAACAGTTTTTGCGTCTAAATATTTTTCCCGAGCCTGTAAAAAAATTTTACGATATATCGTACAAATGACCACAAGGGTTGCAAAGCTTTGTACGATATATCGTACAAATGGAAAGCAAAGGTTGCAAGTTATGTTTGAATTTTTTTAAGTTATGAGTTCGGTAATAGAATTTTTGTGTTTGCATGCCTGCCACTCACATCTGTAAGCCAGGTGACTAATAAAATTCGACTATTCGGCATTTTTTTATTAAAAATAAGAATTACTAGACGATTCTGGTTTTTACTGGGCGGACACAGGTTATGTAAGGTTATTGATTTGTACTTGCCACTTTCACTATTATAATAAGAATCGGCTATATTCAGTATCTTTCTGTCAAGTAATATGAATTTTAATTGATTTTGTGTTTTATTGAGGGGAAAAGGGCTTTGCAACAACAAAAACGGTTATATAAGGCCGAATAAATGTGAATCAATTTTTTATACATATAATTTATATAAGTTTCGATCAAAATGAAATAACGTTTTGATTTTTTGTTGTTATAATTTATGTTTTCTCTAAAAAAAATCAATGAATTGTTTATAAATGTTAAAAAACCGAAACCAAAAATTCATGAATTTTTACTTCTTTGCGGACCATTGTACGATATACAAGGTGCGTCCCAAAGTAAACAGGACTTTTGCAATAGGGACGTTTCTGGTGGCGCCATCTATGTGTGAGGACATGCGTTGGAAAGGTACATCTTTCATTCACATACTTTCTAAATTTCATGACATTTGGTCTAGTAGACGCCGAAATATCCCGCTCAATGTGACAGTATGTTTTTAACTTTGGTACGAGAATGTCGATCGAACAAAGAGCTAATATTAAGTTCTGTTTTAAACTTGGTAAAACTTTTACCGAAACGTTTAAATTGTTAAAGCAAGTTTATGGTGATGATTGTTTATCCCGTGGCCGTGTTAATGAGTGGTTGAATCGATTCAAGAATGGTCGTGAAGACTTGAATGACGACGAACACGTCGGCCAGTCGAAATTTGTGATTACTGACGATGCCATCAAAACTGTGCGTGATTTTATCAAAATGCAGCCAAAATCATCATTGGAATTGATGGAAATGGAATTGAACATCTCCAAAACATCAATTGATCGCATTTTAAACGAACATTTGGGTCTCCGTAAAGTGTGTTCTCGCTTCATTCCGCACACTTTAACCGACGACCAAAAAGCGCAGAGAATTGAGCACGCAAAAGACATCGTTCGGGAAGCCAGACGTGATCCAAATTTCTTGTTCAACATCGTAACCGGTGATGAAACGTGGTGCTTTCAATATGATCCCGAAACAAAGCGTCAAAGTGCCGAATGGAAGCACCCAGATGAGCCAAATCCGAAAAAAACCCGCCGTGAGAAGTCAAAAATCAAAACTCATCTCATTTGTTTCTACGATTCAAAGGGAATAATTCATCGAGAGTTTGTTCCACCGGGAAAAACAATTAACGCTTTGTTTTATGTTGAAGTTTTGAAGCGTTTGGTGCATCGCATTCGTCGTATTCGGCCAGAATATCGCGAGGAAGGAAGTTGGCGTTTATTGCATGATAATGCACCGGCTCACAGAGCCCTAGTTACGACCGATTATTTGACCAAAAATCGCATTTTTACCATCAATCATTCACCGTATTCGCCTGATATGGCTCCCTGTGACTTCTACTTATTCGGTCAGTTGCATTTGCCGATGAAAGGAAACCGTTATAAGGACGTTGAGGACATCCAAAAGGCTTGTACCAACATTCTGAAGGCGATGCCGGCCGATGACCTAAAACACTCATTCCAAATGCTTTTGGACCGTGCAAAACGTTGTATCGAAGCAGAAGGAGAGTATTTTGAATAAATAAAAAGAATTATACAAAAATAATCATCCGTTTTCTTTATTTTATAAAAGTCCTGTTTACTTTGGGTTGCACCTTGTATGTATCGTACAAAATTTATGAAGCTGTAATTATCAACCTAAATGATTTTTTTTTGAAATTTTTTGGTATTTTATTGCTTAACCCTTTCGGGACGGAGTATAATTTTGAAATCCAAAATACTCTCAGTAGAAATATTCTCATGCCATGAATGTTGGGGTTAGAAAATTATATTGGATGCTCACAAATTCTGAAATCATCCTTTTATGCGGGAACACCGAAATTGAAAAAATTTTTTGGTCGTAAGATTTGAATAATTGTTTTGGGGGGCATTAAAAACTTGCTGGGACGTATTATCCCAGTAGTCCCGAAAGGGTTAAATGTTCAATGAGGGTCAATATTTTGAAAGACAAATTTGTATCTCAAGAAATGCGGAAATTGACCGGAAAGGGTTAAAACCAAAGGAGATAATTTATTTTATCTATGAAAAAAACATTCGAAAATTTATGATTTTTGAAAAATGAAAAATTCACTTTTTTACAACTTTCACCATCAGTAACTTCCCCAAATTTCATCTGATTTGGACAATCTGTATATCTCTGGAAGGATTAAGGTATTATCTTCTGACCGGCGGACAGATGTGTTAGTAGAATGATTCGTTTGCGACATATGTACTCCTAACTGAAACAAGAGGGGCAAAATGGTTTTTGAAAGATTTTTCGAAAACGCTTCTTATACAACTTTTTTGATCTTCTTCATCTTCGTGTTCAGCGGCCCAAAGTTAGTCTAGAAAACACTTTTTTTTAGGTGCATTTTTTGTGTCGAGTAGTGTTATTGATGATTGAATACTGATGACTGAATAAATGTAGGAGCGACGGACCGACAGGACAACCCTGACAGAAACGGACGAGAGCCAGCACGGCAACACGGGCGGGCGGACGATAAGACAACCCGGACTGGACGAACGTACTGAAAAACAGTTGAGACGAAGACGCGACGCGACGCGCATGAATTTTGTAAAAGAAAAAGGAAAAAATAAAGAATATTTGCCGAACGGCCGCCTACAAATCCCGAAAATTGGTATAAACACGTGGAGAAAGTGCAGCGCTTGATCAATAATACGCCTCCAAGGAGTACTAAATTCTCACCGTTTAGAGTCCTGACTGGTATGGAGATGCGTACTGCTGATGACCTAGAACTTCGAAGCTTGTTGGAAGATTCGTTTGTAGAAGAACTAGACCTCGAACGCGACAACATCAGGAAACAGGCGCAAGAAAATATTTCGACTATTCAAGAGGAAAATAAACGAACTTTTAACGCTAGGCGTAAAGCAGAAACGGAGTACAATGTTGGTGAACTGGTTGCTATTAAAAGGACGCAGTATGGCCCTGGTCTCAAGCTAAAAGTGAAGTTTCTCGGACCATATGCCATTCAACGCAAAGCACCACATGGAAGGTATGAAGTTGTGAAAGTGGGCGACCATGAAGGGCCCCATAAGACAACGACAGTCGCCGAGTACATGAAAGCATGGCATCCATCGTTCGGGTCGAACGACTGTACAGGACGGCCGAATGTAGGAGCGACGGACCGACAGGACAACCCTGACAGAAACGGACGAGAGCCAGCACGGCAACACGGGCGGGCGGACGATAAGACAACCCGGACTGGACGAACGTACTGAAAAACAGTTGAGACGAAGACGCGACGCGACGCGCATGAATTTTGTAAAAGAAAAAGGAAAAAATAAAGAATATTTGCCGAACGGCCGCCTACATATATATGCGACGGTTATAAATTAAATTTCTGTACTAACTTAAACATATTTCGGGCGGTTTAAACCCCAAAACCCTCCTCTGTGTGCGCCAATGTAAGGAAGGAAGAACTTGTATGATTGCGCAATGTTAAAGAGATTAAACCAGTCGCAATACACTCAAACTTTTTCATTTATATGCAATGTTTACATACATAAAATTACAATAAATTTTTAAGGCCTGTGTTAATGAATGAAATTTTCTACAAGACTGGGTCCTATAATTAAAAGAACAATTAAGGACAACATATATTTTGTTGACACTATTTTAGTACAATTCTTTTTATTTATTCTTTAAGTATTAAATTTTATTAAATTTTTTAAATTTTTTTGAAATTAAATTTTTTTAGAAAATCCGACTAGACGCTGCCATTTTGAAAACAAGTCAATTAATATGCTCACAATATTCGTGTTACGTGGAAATTAACTTTTATTCAATGCATTATTGAACAAAAAGTGCCAGAAGCGAACTCCTCAAATAAATAACAACTTTCGCTGATTCCAAGAGTGAACGTTGAACTTATGACTGCGCTGATATATTGTACTAATGTCTTTATATGACATCAAAATCAACTACCCGTTTCGTCTGCACCCTTCAAGCACACACACATACAAATACATATATACAATACGTACTGCAAGCAGAGCCCATCATTGTTAGTGCCGATTGGATTGGGTGGCTGGATGTGCTGAGTGTGCCACCAAAACAAAACCACTGCCGACATAATAACATTGCCTTTTGTCGTACACCACATCGTTAGGGCTTAATGTGCTGCCACTTCCGAAAAATATCGTTTTAAGGGCTTCTGCGGTCTAAGGACAACAACAAAAATCCAAAAAAAGCAACCATGTACATATGTATGTGTGTGTGTGTGTGACAACGTGCGTTTGTGTATGTAGCTAATTTTGAGATGCGTGCTGTAGCATTATTGGGCGGATGTGTTGCTGCTCTGCTTCATCTCCGGCCACATTTAAATTAATCGAAACCTTACATGTGTGCATATAGACATATAGACATAAACAAACGTGGTTTAGTGCCGCCGGGGCCAAGTGCGTTGAGCGCGAGAAATGTAAATAACGCTGTAGCGTTGCCACATATCTGACGGAAAGTGCAAAAGCCAGTGGTAGCACAACGTTTAACTAAACAGCATTTGTGGCTTTAAAGTGGCTTGACGGGTCAAAAAGGTTGGTTTTAAATAGAAAACCACTGAAATCTTTTGGTAATGCTCTTCTGTCGCCACTGCTGTGCTGTCGTTCCGTTTTGCAATGTGTAAAGTTAATGAATTTAAATTTGCTTAATCGGCGCTGCACAAACTTTGACGTCTCAATTTGATGCGACATACTGTTTGCCGCTCATTTAGCTGAAATGCGTTCGAAGCTAATAAATCGACACGCTACACTATGTGCCAGCAATGCGATACTCTGACACCGAACGGCTGTCATCTGTGCGCAGAAGGAAGAACCCGTTGAGTTGCATTTGCGTCGCCTGGTGTTGCGAAATATTTCGTATCAATATTTTTTAAATTTTCCACATCATTAGATTAGCGCACTTGAGTGAGTTTCTCATTCGCCTTGGCGCGTATATTGAATTTGTCTATGCGCACGTTGCTTCGGCGATGTTGTTGCTGTTGTTAGGTACTATTGCGCCGTGCCGAGTGTTTCACTGCGCTGATAGCTATCAATTTTTTTTCATTTGCTGTGCAAAAAGTATGCAAGAATATTCCAAAAATAACCCAACGGCGCGCAGCTACTTTATCATTGCGATGGACTGTCAGTGGCGAATCTGCATGCGAACTTTGTACTTGCGAACACTAAGTTCTGGCGCTGGGGATTTCCCAAGTGTGCTGATAAATACAGCGTGCCGCATGTTTGCTGGTCAAACACACACAACGCCCCCCAAATGCGTTCTATTTTTGTTCTATTAAGTATTATCCATTTACACTGAAGTTGATTTGGCAAAAATAAGACGATATCAATCAAGTGTTTGACTTGATTTGGTAGACGTACAGACATAATTTGCAGTGTGGTGTGTGCTACAGGTTCAAGTTTGCGGTAGGGTTCGCTTCGATAAGACTAAATACTTGAAATGCAATCATAATAATAAAAAACTTTACAGAGTTGACGTTTGTGAGCATGAATGCTTTTAAGCGTTTTGCAGCTTTCCATAGCAGGGGCCAGTTTTTAACTCTTCCCATTATTTTCCCCTCATTACTATTATGAGGGGAAATTGGTGAAAAGCTAACGTCAAGTCCTGGCACATATTATCCTGAAATTATGGCTGAAGGGAAATTTTATTTTCGGTAATTTGCTACCGCAATGATGCTTATTCTCAGATAAAAGCTACTGAAAGGAGCTTTCAAGAAATCGGGTATTTATCCTTGATGCATGCTTTTTCCTAGCTGCGCTAACAATTCCAATTTCAATGGTTCGAGGAAAGGCAAAATTTAGTATAAGCTTTCAAGACATGTTTATATTACCAAATCCAGTTAACCCTTTCGCTACAGGATTTTACTGGGGAAAGTAAAATTTTAAATTTTTCGTATTAGAAATTTTTTAATTTGTATACTCGGACCCTGTATTTTAGAGTGTTTTTCTATGAGAGCAACCACATCGTTGTGGCTGTAATAATTACTTAACCCTTTCGACCCCAAAGTTGCCTGAGAGCAACTTCACCTATTTGTCATCTTATAGCGAGAGCTACGATTGATTTATGGGTTTAATTTATGTGGACACCAACAAATTATTATTTTTACAAGTGAATTCAAAGCAAATTACAAAAATTTTACTGTTATCCCCAAAATAAATTTAAATAATTTGCAGCGATATCAAGGAACGTTTGTGTTCTAATTGAAGTCTACGAATTGGGCGCGTTTGATCAAAACACTGTTTTTTTAAAGTGGTTAAATAAAATCAAAAAGTGATAATTTTGTATTTTTCCATATATATTAAATAAATTTTCTGTAATTAAAAAATATTGATACAAAATTTATTTAACCCGTTTTAAGCTAAAATTGCTTAAAAGTAGACTAGCTCTAGAACTCTAACAAAGAGGCGTGGCGATTTCAAATGTCGTGTGCACACTTCTTAGTGAAGTGTTCCGTGATTTAAATACCAAAAACTTTTTGGCAAAAAGTAATATCGAAAAACAGGGTAACATTCGGGGTCGAAAGGGTTAACCATAAAACTTTTTACGCATAACGAAAATTTGAATATTTCTTAATTTACTTCAGCCAAAATTTAAAAAAAGTATCTAAATTGAAAGAAAACGTCAAATTAAAAAGTTATCTAAAGTTTTCTGCTTCCTCTTCCTTTACTATGTCAAGATATACCATTAAAAAAGTGTATACTTCTCTTCTTTAAACTTAAATATTTAGTTTCTTAATTTCGTATTTTTCCTGAAACTTCAAACTATTCTAAAAACCAAAAAAAAATGTATCCTTGCAACCATAGAGGATGCAGACGTCCACATAGTAGCATGTTGCCATATGGCAACAAAATAGCGAAATGGTTAAAGAATTTAAGTTGTCGTTATTCAATCGTAAATTTTAAAGGATCACTAATACTTTTGTAGCAAATTGTTATTTTATTTAAATTCGAAATCATAAATCTACGCTTAACATATTTTTAAAAGTAGAATAAAAATAAATATTAAGGAACTTTTTTGAACTTGAGCAAACATTCGTACAGCGGTAAGTATTTCGTCTCCGGCATAAAGAAGAACACTAGCAGTCCGAGCAGTAGGCTCACTGAGCCCATGATGAAGAAGAACGTCGAGTAGCTGTAGTCGCCATAGAACACAATCACGGCCAACACAATTTGCATCATCTGCTCGCACACCACTACCAGCGCAATGCATTTGGCCTTAACCGCAATTGTAAAGGCTTCCGCCAAATACACAGTCGAGGCAATGGCCACACCCGCACAGGTCACAAATTGATAGAGCAACAGCAGGTAGGCCATCATTTCGAAGGTCAGGCGACAGATTATCTTATCCGAAATTTGCAGGTAGAGATATCTGAAAACACCGCCTACGGTGAAGGTAAAAATTCCAGCGAGCAGCAACGAAATGACAGCGATCCTGCGCCGTCCCTGCTCGTCCACGATGAACGCACCGAAAATGCTGCCCAGCAGACCGCACATTGCCAGCAAATAAACGCAGTTCATGTTGCAGCCAAAGCCGGCCCAGCTGGCCGTGAGGAAGGCGCGATTGAAGGGCAGCGCCACCGACAGCGACACAAAGCAGCGCAGCGTTAGCACCTTCAACAGCGGCAGCAAGTTGCGCCGCCAAAAAACAGTCCACACCGGTTCGCCCGCGTCGTAGCCCAGCAGCAGCTTGCACTCGTCGCGCATGTGCGCCACTTCGATGCTGGGATAGTGGGCGCCTTGCAGCCGCTTCATCACGTAAGTGGCGGCCAGATCGCGCTGCCTCATCTGCAGCAGCAGCGGCGACTCGAAGCGGTACATCAGTGCCAGCACAATGGCGCCGATGCCCAGCAAGACGACGATGATGCCGTGCGGCTGATTGACGTGCAGCACGTAGCCACTTTGGGGTTCCAGTGCAAACCACAGCCGAGTGAGCAGCAGCTGCAGACAAACGCCAAGCCAGGGGAATATGCGTGCACCGGAGAGCACCAGGCCACGTATATCCTTGTGCGCCACTTCGGCGCCGGTAATCAGGCCCTGCACCTGGTTGATGCCAAAAGCGCAGCCTTCGAGGAAGCATCCACACAGTAGCGTGGCGAAATGTGTGGGCGCGCAGATGAACAGAAGGCCGCCCAGGATTAGTAGGCCGCCGCTGAGACACTGTCAGGAGTAGAAATCCACAATTTTGTCAGTCAGTTCCAAAATAATATGCAATAACACAAATTTACTTTCTCTTTTACATAAGTAATTCTTTCGATTTGTAACGATTAGATCAGATCTGTCAATTACATTAATTAATTACAGCTTTCGACTAATTTGCAAAAGCATATGTGGGAAAAACTGGGGATTGAAACCGAAATGGCTTTCAAAGATAAACTCACTCACTCACCGACAACTACAAACTAAAAAGAAGAGACAAAGAGAAGCTGAGAGAAACTACAAAGACTAGCGGGTGTCTAAGGACTAGTCCATCTGAAGTCCTAAATGTTATATTAGGGATGCTGCCTTCGGTACTAAATATGCAAATGGATGCAACCACCAGCACGCACAGTCTGATCGGGGTCACTTATTCCTGTTGAAGGGAGGCGAGATGGGACTGCTGGATGCCTCTTGATCTGATGCCCCCAAAGCACCTTTTCAGTATAAAATACAAAACGTACATACCGCACAGGGAGGACTGAGCTGATAATAGAATCAGTCTCAAGTGTGATGGTATTGTCTGGTACTTCGATGAGTCTAAGATGAAAGCAAGGATATATGGTGCCAGCTACCAGCTGACAGTCAGTCTTTGAGGTAAGGTCATGATTCACCGATGGGTCTAAGACGAAATGAAGGACGGGAGCAGGGATATATGGTACCAGCTACCAGCTGGAAGCCAGTCTTGGAGATAAGGCCATGGCACTCCGATTAGTCTAAGACGGAAGGAAGGACGGGAGCAGGGATATATGGTGCCAGGTACCAGCTGACAGTCAGTCTTTGAGGTAAGGTCATGATTCACCGATGGGTCTAAGACGGAAGGAAGGACGGGAGCAGGGATATATGGTGCCAGCTACCAGCTGGAATCCAGTCTTGGAGATAAGGCTATGGCACTTCGATGAGTCTTAGACGGAAGGAAGGACGGGAGCAGGGATATATGGTGCCAGGTACCAGCTGACAGTCAGTCTTGGAGATAAGGCCAGGAAAATACTGACTCTAAATTTTAGTAGAATAAGGGCAATCATAATGTCCGACAGTCAGGCTGCAATTAAGGCGCTGAACTCGACGACATGTGATTCCAAACTAGTCTGTGAGACTGGCAATATTCTCCAAGGACAAAAATTGACTTCCTGCCCACTGTGGACACGATGGTAATGAGGAAGCAGACAGATTGGCAAAGGAATGGGCCGCAACACCCATGGACCTGATCCGGTCATCGGTGTCAGCAAGACTCATTACCGACATTGTGTCAAAAAGGAATTTATAAATCGAGCAAACTATATATATACTATATATAAATATATATACTATATATGGCCCAACACAGTGGGATAGCGTTTGTCCAAGTTCTTCTTTCTTGTTTATTCTGTAAGAAAATCAAAGTACCTTCTGGAACTACGCAGAACGTAATTTAAATTCATCACAGGAGTCCTGAGCGGACACTGTCTGCTAAATATGCGTACAGCGTGACTGGGTATATTGAGTAGCGAACTATGCAGATTCTGTATGGAAGTTGAAGAAACATTAGTGCATTTTAGAAGAATATGAATACTAGCAGGGGAACTGATAAATGTAGACGAAAGAGCTTTTTGAAATCGATCTGAGGGAAATTAAGGAGCTCCGAAATAACATTGGATGACATAAATTTCTCCAGTAAGAAAAGAGATTCGACACAATAGTTGAACATTCGACGCAAAGTCTCGCAGCTGGCCGCTGCTGCTCGAATCCCGTACTTTATCTAATCTAATTTAACGTATTTTATATGTAAGCATATCTTACTGTTTATTTTGTAATTTTTATGAAACTAATTAGGGAATTCCCCCATTTTTTGTTGACCCTTCAGTTCCCAAGAATTCGTTTTCACATGCGGAACATTAAAAAAACCATAAGTCTAACTAATTTTTTGTACCCCATGAAATCTTCATTTCTAAATAAATCTAGTTTAGAAATTTCTCTTTTAACGGAATTGTACGCAAAAGTTGAAACTTTGTGCCAAATCCAAAATATGATTCATTGAAATTTTGTGCGTGAATCAAAAATTGAAAAAAAATTCGTTTGAGCCTCAATTATGAAACTAAATTATGAGTGAGTGAACTTAGTGAACACTCACTTAGTGAACTTAGTGAGTGAATTAATTTTTATTGCAGTATTCTGAAGGTTGTAGTGTGAGGATAATATTTTTGCTGGTCTTCAGTTGGCGTCGGGTATGGTACTGCAGCAGATAAATTGTTACAAGTAGTGAAGCTTTTGATCATTGGCGTAGCTGGGGTAGCCCAACATATGTTCCCATTTTAACTCTTTTGACCCCAAAGTTGCCTGAGAGCATCTTCACCTATTTGTGATCTTATAGCAAAAGGTACGATTGATTTATGGGTTTAATTTAAATAGGTACCAACAAATTAATATTTTTAGAAGTGAATTCAAAGCAAATGACAAAATTTTTACTGTTATACCCAAAATAATTTCCAATAATTTGCAGCGATATCAGGGAAAGTTGTGTTCTAATTGAAGTCTACGAATTGGGCGCGTTTGATTAACACTCGGATGCCCAACAACTTTTTAAACGGCCAAAGCCCAACAAGGTCCCCAGGGACCTCTTTTGTAATATTGCATATAAGGCTTGTAATTGTGTAATGTAGTGTTACATAATGTGTGTAGATGTGTTTGGAAAGCCAAAGGGCTAAGCTTGGTGTATATTTTTTAGTAAACATATATGTATTTTTTACTACAGACAGATGGCAAAAACGTATAAAATACAAAATAATTGCTTTTAAAAACGCCATAGGTCCCTACGGACCTTGTTGGGCATCGCAGTGTTAAAACCCTGTTTCTTTAACCCGGCGTTGGTGTGGTGGAAAAAAATTACGTTATTGGTGTGGTGGGGTATGACATACCCCAAGACATGATATAGCCGCAACCTCACGAAACAACACAAATATAAAATATAGCAATTTTATATTATTCTTTATTTACTTTTACGCAAGAAAAAAAGCGCTTCATGTGCAAGCAATTTGTAAAAGAAAATATTAAATATAACAAAAATAAACGAAAAACACCGATATTTATAAGTTGACTTCATATAATGGGGTTTAAAAAAATTTCTGTATATAATTTTGCAAAAAACATAGTCTGTATTAAAAATGAAATACATATAGTTATGTGACATTAAATTTTTGGTAGCTAACCTGAAAGAGGAGTGAATTACAGGGTATCAAAATAAGCACATTTTTCGCAAGTCGTATAGGTTTTTGCTCTCGGACAAACCGAACATCGAGTGCTGTACTGAAACTGTACGTTTCGGTACAGCTTCGCCTAATTTCAAGGAATTACAGAATCATGATATTTTTGTGTATTAATGATATTTTTTGGAACATATGATACGATGAAAACGATTGTCGTATGTGCTATTAAATTCAATGGAACATACGACATTCGTTTTCTACGGCGACGAAATGCGAATACTGAACTGGGAGCTTTTCTTGCACGTAGGAGTTGGGCAGTTGGTATTTGCCTCTTATTTTTCCGTACGGTGAATTTTTTAACAAATCGATGACTACTAGACCATCGAAAATAACAATTTTAATTCAAAATCATTTACACAAAAAGGTACGTTATTGGTGTGGTGGGGTATGTCATAGAATAGAATTGATTAGGGTAAATTGCACTGAGACCAGGATTGATCTATTGTGCCCCTTACAAATGTTAGAGTACATCCCCTAGACCTACCGCCCTAATGAAACTTAGTAACTCGCGGGGGTCTAGGTGTTTGACGTCCTCTTCTGCAAGCCAAAACTGGCCCAGGTAACGCAACCTGCTGCGACAAGCCGCATTACAGTGCAATATGATGTGTTCGGGAGTCTCCTCTGCTGTTTCGCAGAGCCTACAGACGCTGCGGTATGTCATACCCCAATGAAATTTAGCGGGATGTGACTCAAATCTGGTCACACTTAAGTTGATTTTGGATAGCAAATGTGTATGGTTGGACTGTTATAAACAGCTACTAGAAGCAATAGTACCCACATAAAACTGATATCCGTATTATTTACAAAAATACAACCTCTGGGGTATGGTATACCCCACCACACCAATGCCGGGTTAATAATGGTTAAATAAAATTAAAAAGTGATAATTTTGTATTCTTCCATAAATATAAAATAATTTTTCTGTAATTAAAAAATATTGATACAAAATTTGTTTAACCCGTTTTAAGCTAAAATTGCTCAAAAGTAAACTAGTTCTGGAACTCTAACAAAGAGGCGTGGCGATTTCAAATGTCGTGTGCACACTTCTTAGTGAAGTGTCCCGTGATTTAAATTTCAAAAAGTAATATCGAAAAACAGGGTAAAATTCGGGGTCGAAAGGGAATTCTTTATTTTTTTCCTTTGGCTGCCCTCCAAAGCAAATCGGTATGCATCAGTTTTATAAAAGTGTTGAAAGTCACAACCAAATCAATTGGTTAGTTAACTGGTCTAGTTGATAAGCAGCATAAGCGTAATAAGGCTTTGTTTTGTTTTAACCCATTGCTGCCGGGTACCAGTTCCGCCCATACGATTTTGATAAAATATACAAACACATACACGACCTAGAAGTGACCCAAAATGATCAGAAACAAAATTTCAGCTTTATATCTCTGCACGTTGCTGACATATTCATTGGGTATTTTTTACCCATTAGGCAGCAATGGTAGCTTTTTTCCCATACTTTGTGAAGTGATCAGCTAAATACGTGAACAAAAGTTGTATTTTTTACAGGTGAGTTAGGAGGCAGATTTTTGTAAAGTTCTAAGGCCGTTTCGCCACATTTTTCACCTCCGGAAAATTCACGATTTTTGGAGCCTGGTAACTCTAGCTAGATGGCGAAATTTTAGGGTGACCTTCACTAGGTTAATGTAGTTCCAACTTTACCCTAACTATCCCTATCAATGGTTTTAAGAGATCTCAAACATTGACTTTTTTGTGATTTAAAAAAAAATATATATTCATGGGTAAAATTTTACCAGCAATGGGTTAACCCTTCGATGGGCAGTAACAATTTACTACACATTTGCACTTTGTCGTCTGGCCAGACGAAATCTGTGTGAGGCTCTTGACAAAGGCAAATCGCAATGACAGATGAAGTTTATTATGTTTATTTAAGTATATTTATGTAAGTATATATACTAGGTGCAACCCAAAGTAAACAGGACTTTTATAAAATAAAGAAAACGGATGATTATTTTTGTATAATTCTTTTTATTTATTCAAAATACTCTCCTTCTGCTTCGATACAACGTTTTGCACGGTCCAAAAGCATTTGGAATGAGTGTTTTAGGTCATCGGCCGGCATCGCCTTCAGAATGTTGGTACAAGCCTTTTGGATGTCCTCAACGTCCTTATAACGGTTTCCTTTCATCGGCAAATGCAACTGACCGAATAAGTAGAAGTCACAGGGAGCCATATCAGGCGAATACGGTAAATGATTGATGGTAAAAATGCGATTTTTGGTCAAATAATCGGTCGTAACTAGGGCTCTGTGAGCCGGTGCATTATCATGCAATAAACGCCAACTTCCTTCCTCGCGATATTCTGGCCGAATACGACGAATGCGATGCACCAAACGCTTCAAAACTTCAACATAAAACAAAGCGTTAATTGTTTTTCCCGGTGGAACAAACTCTCGATGAATTATTCCCTTTGAATCGTAGAAACAAATGAGATGAGTTTTGATTTTTGACTTCTCACGGCGGGTTTTTTTCGGATTTGGCTCATCTGGGTGCTTCCATTCGGCACTTTGACGCTTTGTTTCGGGATCATATTGAAAGCACCACGTTTCGTCACCGGTTACGATGTTGAACAAGAAATTTGGATCACGTCTGGCTTCCCGAACGATGTCTTTTGCGTGCTCAATTCTCTGCGCTTTTTGGTCGTCGGTTAAAGTGTGCGGAATGAAGCGAGAACACACTTTACGGAGGCCCAAATGTTCGGTTAAAATGCGATCAATTGATGTTTTGGAGATGTTCAATTCCATTTCCATCAATTCCAATGATGATTTTGGCTGCATTTTGATAAAATCACGCACAGTTTTGATGGCATCGTCAGTAATCACAAATTTCGACTGGCCGACGTGTTCGTCGTCATTCAAGTCTTCACGACCATTCTTGAATCGATTCAACCACTCATTAACACGGCCACGGGATAAACAATCATCACCATAAACTTGCTTTAACAATTTAAACGTTTCGGTAAAAGTTTTACCAAGTTTAAAACAGAACTTAATATTAGCTCTTTGTTCGATCGACATTCTCGTACCAAAGTTAAAAACATACTGTCACATTGAGCGGGATATTTCGGCGTCTACTAGACCAAATGTCATGAAATTTAGACAGTATGTGAATGAAAGATGTACCTTTCCAACGCATGTCCTCACACATAGATGGCGCCACCAGAAACGTCCCTATTGCAAAAGTCCTGTTTACTTTGGGACGCACCTTGTATATACAAGTTATGTCATTATATACTACTGTGTACAAAGAATACCCGGAATTCGATTTCTTCGATTATCGTGGTGTTGTGCATTATGAGTTACTTCCGCCGGGTAACACTGTCAACAAGGAATATTACTTGAGCGTTATGCGTCGTTTGCGTGAAGCTATTCACAAAAAGAGGCCGGATTTATGGAGAGACAACTCTTGGTTTTTGCATCACGATAATGCACCATCTCACACGGCATTGGTTCTTCGTGAGCATTTCGCCAACTCATATCGTTCCACAGCCACCGTATTCGCCTGATTTAGCTCCTTGTGACTTCTGGCTATTCTCCAAACTCAAAAGACCACTTCGAGGACACCGTTTTGAATCGATTGAAGAGATTAAACGTGAATCGCCGCGCGCATTGAAGGCCATACCGGAAGGTGACTATTTGGCATGCTTCGAAGCAGACGTCTGCATGATTGCATTCAAAACGTGTTTTGACTCATTCACTCTTAAATTACGCATTCACTCACTCACATTCCTTTTTGTGATTGTGAATGAATGAGTCATAATTTGTTCTCGAGTGAGAGATTGTACTGTATTCATAAATTGAATGAGTCATTTTATAGTGTACTCAAACAGAAACTGTATTCACTTTATGCTGTGAATACATCGAAATCAACTGAATGATTTGAATCATTCATATTGAGTGGTGTGCTCAAAATGAAACTAAAAAATGCTTTTCTATCAAGTTCTATCAAGTAAATAAATTGTCAACGAATACCAGCAATGAAAACAAAAACGAAATATACCGCTGTTTGTTGCTTTTGTTTACATTCGGCGAACAGCATTGCCAGGCAACTCTTTTTCTGTGCAATTTGATGCAATGATAAAAAAAAATTATTTTTCCAATTTTCGTTATGATTTTCTTTTTAATTACAGATGTGTTTATCAGGATTATTTTCCAGTTACGTAGAAGGTGAATACCAAGCAATCATCGCAAAGCGAATATCGCTGCTCGGCGTTTTGATACTACGAGCAGTAGCACTTTTGCCCCTCATTGTGAAACAACAGATTAAGACAAAGAAGCTATGTACTTTTGCTGTTAATTGGTGTATTTTTACGTTTTCTTTCATCCTTCATCAAAATTAATATTTGTAAGCCAAGTGGTCTATTCGATGCTGGCAATACTGTTGGCAAATGAACCGTCTGTCCGATTTGACAACGAACCGAACAAAAACACTAACAAAATACACGTGAATTTTTTCGCTCTTTCCTGCCACTTAACCTTACGAACAAGTGCGTAATGAATATTCACTAAAGAGAATGGTGTGTTATGACTTTCTCTATTTTTTGACTCATTCTTTTTGTGCACAGCTTTTGCTTTGCCTACAGCAATTACTGTATTCATATTGTAATGACTCTTAGAAAGTGTGCACTCAGCAGAAGTGTCAACACTGTGAGAGAGAAAGTGAATGGAGCCATGCAGATGTCTGCTTCGAAGATTGGAAAGTCCGTTGGCATAAGTGCATTGCATCGGTGGGGGGGGGACTACTTTGAAGGCGATGAAATTGATTTGGAAGAATAAATAAAGATTTTTTGAATTATAAACAAATTCCGGGTATTCTTTGTACACAGTAGTAAGTCATTAGTTGTATCATGAGTTCTGACGGATTGTCATGTCAACAACATCATCGTCGTTAAAAAAATCAGCCATTCTCAAATAACACTAAACACACGTTTTTGTGATTTGAAGTTTACTCCTCGACTTTCAAAAACGAACTGACACATCACCAACGTTAAAAAATCTAGACAATTTCGAATAGCAACAAATTTAATATGCATTTATAAATCAAACCTTTGTAAAAATCAAATGACTTTCACATACAAACTGACCAAGAATGCAAAAAAAGCGCTTCTTTTGGCTTACTAATTTTTTCAAATTTTTAAATAATTTTCCATTTTTCCATTTTCAACAAGCTCTCAGCATGCTGTGATTATTTAGCCATCATTTTTAGAAATCAAAGAAAGTTAAAACAATAATAAAAACGAATAATACACTCGATTCTCGCAAAAAATATTTTTCGTCTGGCCAGACGACAAAGTGCAGATGTGTAGAAACTGACTTTGTGACAAAAAAAATCCATAAAACCGCGTACAAGTTCTTTTTATTTCTTACGTTTTATATAGAGGATAACGAAACTTGAAAAGTCACGAAAGCACAGCACGATGGAGCGCAGAGAAAAAAAGTTATGAATAAAAATAGAACCACGACAAAGTCCATCCGAGGGTTAATCAACGAAACATTTAATGGGTTCTCGGCAACGAACTGAACTCTTTTATTACATAATAATGGTGCTTTTACTACTGATTTACCTAATTTCCAACTAAATATTTGCAGTTATACTTAAAGTGATCAATAAAATTCATTGAATTTAAAATGAAAATCTAAGATATTAATAATAAATATTTATTACGCTTCAAAATAAACTGTTGGAATTTTAATAATTTTTTCGTATTGCAATAAAATATTTTTTAACGATTTGTCTGTACCCTCCTTCGAATAGGCCTTGCCTTAGAACACACTATTTTCTCTGCTGTAATTAATTACTGTAATCAATTATGAATGACGATAATGTGCACATTTTGGTATGAATCCCGCTCCACAATGCAACACCAACAACAATGTTTACCTACGCTATGTTCTGGATTTACCGCTTTCACATCCGGCCGGCACGCAACGCCAATAAAAGGTAACAACAAACGCAGTACCACACCGAATCGTACCAGCACTTTGGCCACTTCAACCAACGCCACCGCTCAAACACACACACACACACACATATTCACGGTATAACGCTTCAACAGTAAACAAGCATTGTTCATCGATAACTTGGCGTTTTCTTGGTTCACTCACATGAGCAGCATTCTTAGTGACGCGCTGTACAAACAACGCTGCCATCAGCGCGCCAGCGATCGCGCCCGCAAACCATGAAATTGTCAAACGGTGCGTGTCGCCGTTCGATAAGGACCTGCCCGTCGGCGATTCGAACACGGACCAGGCCAGCTTCATGCCGCCAGCTGTGAAAATCACCGACGCTAACCAATCAGCCGTGTGACAACAAATAAACAGAGGTCGCGCAGCAAACGGCGGCAACAACGACAGCACCAGCAGCAGCAAGTGGAGCACAGAATCAGAAACAGAAATCACGAGTTATGAAAAGCCATCTGAACAATTGCGAGCGTGTTACCTGAGGCCAGTGCCTGGAACTGCAGCCGATAGCGCCAGAGCAGTCGCAGCCAGGACAGCTTGTCCTCCTCTTCGATGGTGGGCAGCAGTAGCGGCATTCTCGCTTTGTAATTTCAGTCTGCTTGTACGTTCGTGGCGTTGTTGCGTCTTAGTTTGGGCACTTTTTAATTTTTGTTTGTTCTCTGTTTGCGGGGGGAGGCGAGAGTTCGCGCGAATTTGCACTTCAGATTGTGGCCATTGTTGACGCTGGCTGAATGGCGCATTGGCGCTCGCACTTGCAAATATGCGACAATCTGGTTTTCAACTTTTGCAAGTTGGCAAGTTTTATTTTCGCTGTCCTTCCGTCGTCGCGATACGCTTCGTTGTGGAGTGCGGCATAACGGGGCAAACTCATTCGACTAACAAAAACTGGCCGTCGATTGACTACGACTGCCCGGCGCTGGTGTCGATGCCGGTTGGTTTAGTGTTTTTGTTTTTGTTGTTGCCATTAAACGCCGATAAGATAGAGCGCGCACTTTCAGTTTTTCATGACGACTCGGTATTATAATTAAATCAATAAATTTAATTAAATTGGATAAGTGCAGCTTAGTACTTATCTTGATAAAATGTACCAGTCAATATTTACGGCTACGACAACGCTCGCAGCCATACCCCCCACCCATTTGTTGGGGGTGACGGCCAAGCGTTGTGTTCGTGAAACCTGCCATTACTATTCTGTTTGTAAAGTTTATTTTTGTTATTTCAAAACATACATAGTACGAATAAATGTATAAATATACATACAGATGCAGATATAAGCATTTTTGTTGTCGGTATATGTTTTTGCTCTAATGCGACATATTCGTTATCAGTCGCCAATTGCAAAAATTGCAGCTTGAGCTTTTTGTTTACTTGAATTGCGAAAAGCTTTTCGAAGACTCGAGTTACGATTTGGCAATAGATGGCGTAGGAATGTAGATAAAAAAGCGCAAAAAAGTATGTGTAAGAAAAGATGTATGTTGACCTTTTCCGGTTAGGTTAGGTTAGGTTAGGTTAGGTTAGGTTATGGTGGCTGCCACTATAAGAGATACACTCGGAGGCCTATTTTGAGGCCCATTGTGATAACACTTATTTCACCCGTTTTTGAAATGTGTATGCAACACTGTCTTTCCAACATACTATGTTACAGTACACATTTCAAGCGGAAACTGAGGGGAGGGGACCTAGAGTTTAACGCCGAATCCGAACGGCGATTGGCAGTTTTTCTTTCACACTTGGAGGTTTTGCCATTCCCTGCCAAGAGCGCATAATTCGCATCTGCTTCATGTGGATAGCGATAGAAGTAGATGACCGTTTTACCAGCCCGAGCCAGGAATCGAACCTGGGGGCCTCGGTATGAGAAGCCAGCGCGCTACCCGCTGGACTATCGAGACCGGCCAATTTATTTTGATAAACCGAGTCTACAACTATTCAATAATATGCCCTGAAAATAATATACCCTCAAAGCAAAATTTCAAGCCGTTTAAAAGTTATAAGCATTTGAACAAGCGTCCGTTCGGAGCTGTCGAGCACGTAGTCATTCATTTCAAACGCGTTTTTCTCAAAACTACTTTTTTCGAATTTGTGTGCACTCTACCTCGCAGAGTTTTTGATCAATCCTTACCAAACTTAGCACACATTTTCTTTATATATACGCTCTATTTGAACTGAAATCATAAATAATATCTTTATTTTTACTTATTTTGTATTGCAAAGAAAGAACAAAACAAAAAACACTCAAAAATCGTACTTAACCCTTTCGACCCCGAATTTTACCGTGTGTCTCGATATTACTTTTTGGAATTTAAATCACGGAACACTTCACTAAGAATTGTCCACACGACATTTGAAGTCGCCACGCCTCTTTGTTAGAGTTCTAGAGCTAGTTTACTTTTGAACAATTGAACAATTTTAGCTTTTGAACAATTTTAGCTTGAAACGGGTTAAATAAATTTTGTATCAATATTTTTTAATTACAGAAAAATTATTTGATATTTATGGAAAAATACAAAATTATCACTTTTTGATTTTATTTAACCATTATTAAAAAAACAGGGTTTTGATCAAACGCTCCCAATTCGTAGACTTCAATTAGAACACAAACTTCCCCCGATATCGCTGCAAATTATTGGAAATTATTTTGGGGATAACAGTAAAATTTTACTAATTTGCTTTGAATTCACTTCTAAAAATATTAATTTGTTGGTGCCTACTTAAATTAAACCCATAAATCAATCGTAGCTTTTGCTATAAGATGCCAAATAGGTGAATTTGCTCTCAGGCAGGGGTCGAAAGGATATTTTTTATTTTTTTGGGATAATTGTAGTTCAAATAGAAGAGACACTTAGAAAAAAGTAGATTTAAAAAAAAATTGATTTCAGATAAAAATTGCGACCTCCAGGATGTACACAAACTGCCTATCCGAGTGGCGACTTACAATGCGTAGCAGCTGATGTCTTCGGGATTTTTCAAGGAGAATGTTCGAAAATTTCAGTAAATGTTCTCAATATGTCTATGACAAATGATCAAATTCTCAATAAACTATACTTATTTATTCTTTATATGTTAAAAAATTTCATGAAAATTACTCTTCTGAAAATTACTCTTACGCCGTCCTTCACTTTAATCTCCGCATTTTTGAGATAGAAATGTTTCCTTCAAAATATCAAATCAATATCATATTCAAAATTTTTGAACATTTTAGCAATAAAGTTCAACAAAATATCAAAAACATCATTTAGGTTAAGAATTACAGCTCAATCAATTTTGTACGATATATCGTACATTGGTCAGCAAAGGAGTAAAAAATCATGAAACTTTTGTTTTGTTTTCTTTAGTTTAATAAACAATTAGGGGTTTTATTGAAAAATAAAAAAAATTCTAACAACAAAAAATCAAAATGTGATTTCATTATAAAAGGACGAAATTCAAGGATGTGGTAGTGTACATATTACTCCTTAGGATATATGTTTTTCAAAAAAAAACTATTGGAAATTTGCAAGGATATTCAAGGATAAAGTTTTAAAAGGACATTTTCAATACCTCTTCGTCTTTTTGCACCAAAACATTAAATTTTCTAAGATTCTAAGGAGTTTTCTTTTTCATTTGAAAGAGAATTTCGTTAAATTTTTAAAATAATTTTTTTAAATAAACATGTCCTTGAAATTTCAAAGTCCTTTACAAAGTCCTTTTGATATTTTGTTGAATTTTGTTGTTAACATGTTCAAAGAGAGTCAACATTTTTATTTCAAGAAATGCAGAAATTGACCGGAAAGCGTTAATTGTTTTGTCAGGACAAACCTCCCTTTCAAGGCTGTTGTGCGCTGCATTGCAAGTTTGAAGCAAAGTTTAACTCAGAATGTTAGACCATTTTTAGGCGGCTGATCTTCAGCTCAGCTCAAAATAACAAACCTTGGAAAGTAAAACTGCTTAAGAACTTCCAACTCACCATTCTGAATATCCATAAAACTGTATGCTTCTTCGATCCGGGTACAAATTCGCACGAACAACACCGATGATTGCGCGAAGCTAAGCTTTAGTTTTGCAATCGGGCTATATGGATGTACTGTATAGTATCTATAGATTTTAAGAATTGAATCCCTAACGAAGACCTTTCTTTAGTCTTAAGAACTAATTGAACAAATTGCCAAAAAAGAAATATCTCATGTTGAAGTTCCTATACGGATAAGTTTTATTATTAGTTTTTAATAGGTTTTCTTTTATTGTATCAAATGACAATAAATATTTTGCATTTCTATCTGTAACTGTCGATAATGTCAATTACCACTCCATCTGTCTGTTGCTGAAACTGCGGAACTTGCCCTGAGCTACTCGCAATGTGTCGTGCTTCGTCTCTGGTAACGTGAACAGCGCAAAGAAGAAAAACACAAAATAAAGTACACCCATGGTAATGAAATACGTTCCAAAATTGATAGTACACGAGGTAATGATAATTTGCACAAGCATCTCCACAATGAAGCCGGATGCAATGAAATACTGCTTATAGGCCAGCGGATAGGCTTCCGAATCGTAGACGGGTGACGCACTGCTAAAGAAGCCCGAAAAAAATTGCATCACGAAGAGCAAGTAGACAACGGTGGCCATTGAAGACACGTTTAAGAAGTTCCAATCATCATTCATGATGGCACCGATACCAATCGCCATACCGCCGCAAACAGTGACACCGATAATCATTGGCTTCTTGCGGCCCCAGCTGTCCATCGCGAGGGAGGCAATTAAAGTGCCAACCCATCGCAGTATACCAAACAAAATTAGCGTCCAAGTGGCATATTCACTAACGTAGATAACCGAAGTAAACACAAGTGCTGCCGATGTTGCCAGCGAGAAGCTCAGAGTGGCCAGGACCTTGTAGAGACTCAACTTGAAGAGCGCCAGAAGGCCGTTGCCGCCGTCCGCATTGTTTTCGGCCACGTAGCGCTTCAGTTCTTCCAGCATTTCATACGTTTCGAAGGTGACTGTGTGCGGGCGCTGCAGCCGACGCAAACTATCTATGGCCTGTCCCTCTTCGTTGCGCAACAAGAAGTAAACGGGCGACTCGACGACTAGAAAGTACGACATCATCACCGACAGTGCGCCGTAGAATGTGCACAGCAAGCCGTGCAGCTGCGTGCCGGTGAACGACAAGTTGTAGTCCGTGTATGAAGTGTAAATGATGATGCCGATGAAAATGCCGCAGCTGAAGTTCATTGCCACAGCTGTAGCCGCATTCATGCCACGGCGGTCTTTAACGCTCTCTTCGCCGGCGAGAATGAGCGTTGGCACGAGCACCAGTCCCACGCCGATGCCGTCCAAGTAGCGCGCGCCCGTTATGGCAGCGATATTGCTGGGCATCGCTAAAAATAGGATACCGCCAATTGTCACCAAGATGGAGGCGAAGACCTGCAAAGGCAAAGCGATTTAGTTGTGGTCATGCAAGGATGGCATGTAGCATACATGAATCAACTTCGTTTGAATGCGTCGCACAAGTGCCGCCGAAATAATGGCACCGATGATGGCGGCAATGAACCAACAAATATTCATGTATAGCGAAACATAGAACGGTGTGGGCGATCTTAACTGACAGCTCCAAGCCCAACTCATGCCACCCGAAAGGAAGACGAAAGATGCTAAGAAAAAAAATCACAAGTATTAATCGTGCAGGTGAACCAAATTGGATTTTTAAAATCATATAAATTTAGAGAGGATAAATTTATGTTTTGTGTTTATATTTTTTTTTAATTTTTTTTATACATTTGTATCTATAGTGTTTTTAAGAGTAAAGTATACAGAATATTAATACATCGAGGCCCCTAATACATTAATGTGCCTTAAGTGTGTATTATATTCATATCAAAACTTTTTTCCTATTAAGAACATAACAGTCAGGTCTAAAAGCGGGCAAAATGTTCCTTCAGATCTTTTTATATGCGACAAAAATGAAAAAAAATGTTCACACCGGAAAAAATCTAAATGGGCGTGCCACTAGAAACCAAACATAGTAATACTGCGTACTCAGTTTTTCATTTCTACATCCCTTGCCCTTTTAAAAGGACTTCAAAATTTGGAAGGGAATAAAAAATAAAGAAATATAAAAAATACTTTACCTCGTTAGAATATAGCGATATGTATATCAAATGAAAGAGGAAAGGCTCAACAATTTAAATAAAATTGACTTTTTATCTATTTAAAAAAAAAAGATACATATGAAAAAGGTCCTTTGAAAATTTTAATCCTTTATACAAATCTTTAAATCATTAAAGTTAGGCCTTTTTTCGAAAAACGAACTATCGCCAGAGGAAGATACTAAATACTGAGCTATGAAAAATATTTATATATTATTATATCTTAATTGTGAGTTTTACTCAAAATATCGGCGGAAGAGCCTGGGGTCATCCTGGTGAACGACATTGGTAAACGACGTATACAAAAATTTTTGGTAAGGCGAAGGTTAAGCATCTCAATAGCATAAATTTATCAATAGCATATTAGCCGAATATTTGGCTATCGAAGGATACCATCTCACCGATTGACACTTGTTTTGACTGTGTTGACTTTCAACCACTCCTCGTTTTCACCTGATGCGGCACCGTGCGACTTTCACCTTTTCAAAAAATGCATTTCCCCATGAAAAAAAGCGTTTAGAGAACGAGGAAACCATCCAAAAGGCTTGTACCGACATCCTTAAGGACGTTCCGGACGACGAACTAAACTACTCTTTAGACATGTTTTAGATCATGCAAATCGCTGTATTGAGCCTAAACGGGACTATTAAAAGAACAAATTAGTTTCGCCCAACAAATTTTTTACTATTTTTCTTTTAAATGTTTAAAGATGAAAGATCTTTTTGCTAATGTGGGAACGTACATACGACGCATAGTGATTGAAAATGTTGACAAATTATAGGTTATGGGTGGGGTTCTGACACCCTAAAACCCCTCCCTTGGCTACGCCCCTGCCCCTAATTAAGAAGACAAGCTCAACTTTGGGATAAACAAAAACTGTAGAAAGTATAGCTGTTAATTCGGCAAATAAAATACTTCTATAATGTTGTTATTTAAACAAATTAAAAAATCGGTAATATAGCAATTGATCTTTAAAATATAATCCTCAATAAAGTATCGTGAATTTTGTCAAATTTTTTTGAGTACTTTTACATACTTTTTTAAGAGCCGAACACAATTGACCCAACGTTACACAGAAGAGGTGCGAAAAACGACGTTACATGACAAGGGGTAAATAATTTTTATTATATTTAGTAACACATAAAAAGACCTCTATACACATACACCTGTACGCGTGTGTGCACATACACTATAAAAAATGTTTTTGTAATTGTAAAGGATTTACCAGAGTCAAAGGATGCTTCCGACAACAATAAGCAAACTAAACTCGTATGCTGTCTCCAATACCAATGAAAATATTAAAAATGCTCCTCACATTTTCACTTACGAAAATTCTTTATGATATAGTAAACTTTTGGGTTGTTTGCAACTACTTACATAGTTCGCTAGTAGTGAATATACTTGTGAGTAGGAAAGTGAAAGTTTTTCAAAGTTATCTGTTATTAAGTTACCTGTAGCTATTTGTTGGAGTGCATACATTAATTAATTAATTGACTGGCACGACAGCCCGCTTACGCGAGACTAAGGCCTAGCTTCCCGCAACCACCCGTGTTGTGCGTGTGAATTTGTACGCGGGTGGAGGGACCTACAGTTTTATGCCGGTTCCGAACGGCAGGTTGGGAGCTTTTTCATAAGCAATTTTTACTCTCAGAGGTTTGCCATTTCCAGCTGAGAGGACAGCCACCGAAAGAGAAAACGAGTTTTCCCGTTATTTTTTTAGGTGTTATTACAGGCAGTATTTGAACCTGAGGTTGCTGCCTTCGACTCGCGGTCCAACGCACTAACCAACTGAGCCACGGCGGCTGCGCATACATACGTTTATAAAATATATACATATGTTTACAAATAAATACATATACAGTATTTTTCGCTTAAAGCGAACTTCGAGGCACTGAACAAATGGTTCGTTTTAACCCAAAGTTCGCTTTAAACGGGTTCGTAATAAGCGAAAAAATAAAGCGCGTACTTTGGAAATTGGTTTGTTTTAAGCGGAAATTCGTTTTAAACGGGTTCTTTATAAACGAAAAATACTGTAATCAGTAGCGGCTTAACGGGGGGGGCGGAGGGGCGGACCGCCCTGGGCCCCGGGCTGCGGGGGGCCCCGAGAGAAGCTTGTATATAAAAATTTAAAGTTTTTCAAAACTGAAACTTGTAGAAAACTATACCACAATGGTTGTTGAAAGATTGTTTGTCACTTTTATCAATTGAAAGAGACACATATATCGACGATTGACTTTGAAATTGCAATAACAAATTCAGTTCAATAAAAGCAAGAAAACATCCTTTCTAAATAACAATTGTTTACAAATTTTCAAAAAATGTTCCCTCAACGATTGCAATATTTAATTTTTAACTTAAAAATTTGTGCAAAGTATGCAAATACAAAAGTTAAAAATTAAATATCGCGATCTTAGAGTTTGCTTGTAAACGAGTGGGAATTACTTAACCTCATTGAACTTTGTAGACGTCTAACAAATTTACAATTATTATTATTATTTTTATAATTATTGGTTGGATAACAACACATCGTCCCGGAAATCCGGTTTTCTTCTTTGATAGACTCTTCTACGAAAGCAATTCTCTCCTTGTAAGTAAGCTACTGCTACTGGGTTTTATAAAATATTTCTGTACATTATATCTAAACTACTCGACACGAAAAATGCACAAAAAAGAAAAGTGTTTTCTAGACTGGAACTTTGAAATAGAATAAAATTTAGATGTATGAATCTACAGACTGAAACCCAAATCATGTATGTTTTCCCTACCTGACATATTTTGGTCCTGAAACTTTAAAATTGAAAATTTAGTTAAAAGGATGTCTTTCATTTCATACCCATATTTCCATCATTGCACAACCGCATATATTTAAAAAAAAATTTGAAATGTGTATGTCCTTAAAATTTTAATGTTTTTTAAAAAGGACTTTGGGTCAGAACATGAAAAACGGACTATGCCAGATTACTATAAATGATCTCTAGTTTCACGTCTATATCCAAATTTGGATGGGTATCGGCAAAAAAAAATTTGTAAATAGTGTAATAAATGTAAAGTTGGTGTTTCTACTCACTGCATCATAACTTTGTCATTTTTCTTTCAATTCTATTGATGTTAGGCTCAATATGTGCTCAAAAAATATATAAAAATAATATATCTTTCATCTTAGATTTTAAAACAAGGGGAGATCATTTTTTTATCCATAAAAAAAATATTCGAAAATTTATGATTTTTTGGTCGAAAAATTCACGTTGTTACAACTTTCCTTTGGGGAAGTTACTGACAAGTATTGTCAGTAACTTCCCCAAATCTCATCTGATTTGAACAATCTATATATCACTAAAAAGGCTAAGGTATTATCTTCTTCTTGAACGACGGACAGCTCGTGGTAATCAGATAATTCTTTCAGGAGATATGGGCTCATAACTGAAACAACGGGAAAAAACTCGTTTTTCGAAGATTGTTTGAAAACGCTTCTTAAAAAAATTTTTTTAGTTTCAGTTTCGTGTTAAGCGGCCAAAGTTAGTCTAGAAAACACTTTATCTATGCACGCGATTGGCCCATTTTTTGTCGAGTAGTGTAATGATGCACTGAACGCAAAACAATCTAATCCCCCTGCTCGGGTTACTTAAAATAATTGCCAAATCGTAGTAACGAAGCAAGATTTCCTGTTTTTTTTTAAAATAAAATAAATTAATTAATTAAAATTTTTGAAATGACGAGTTTGCTCTCCCAAAAGTTTTCCTAATTTCACGAAAGTTTTTATCAAATTTGGAAAGATTTAGTAAGATTATCCTTTTATACATTTTTCATTTTTTCTCCGGGATTCTATTGCTTTCCATAAAATTTCAAGCACATATTCCTTTCAATATTTGTTGTCCCTTTGCTGTCCATTTACTGTTCAATGGAATACAAATTTTCAAAAAAAAAAATAAAAAGCATAACCGGAAATTTCAGTTATTAGTTTTGGACGCAAACTTATTCTGCACCGTTTGTGGGGGCCCCTCAGCCGTCGCCGCCCCGGGCCCCCGAGCACCTTAAGCCGCCACTGACTGTAATTAAATATGAAGCAGATTGCGACTACTTTTTTGTTATTTTAAAATAAAATTAATTAAAACTCATTTGGTTAAGAAAATATATGAAAGTTTATGAAAAGTTTGTGTCCAGAATGTATTTGGGCTAATTTTAAACGCTTCTTGTCTGGTGTCGATATTAATCTTAATGTTATAGAAAGTAGCTTTGATAAGATAAAGTCACGCCCTTATCAATGTGCAATTATCAATACATTGTTTATGTATGTAAGTATGTACTCGCATGCATATTGTGACATTTAAGCAACATACTTATCAACAAATATAAATTGTTTAACAATGCAAGTGTGTGCGTGTATACTGTACAGTATACTGGTATGTTTTCCCCTGACCGATATAGATTTCGAATGAAAAAGGCATGATAAATCTTTTGAATATAGATTTCCTTAACCCTTTCCTTCCCGAATTATGAAATAGCCATAGAAACCAATTGGAATTTGGCTATTTGAAACGGGGGAAGCATTTACAATAATTTTGCATTTAATTTAAAATGGTTTAGACTTTCTAGTGGGTGGTGGGAGGTGGTAGCCATATGATTACACTGGGCTTTTGTGAAGCTAAGTTAAAACAAATTTTATATGAAAACAAAATTTTCATTTATTTACAAGTTTTTAGAATTATTTGTTAGAGTTTTAGAGTTATTTGGTGTCCTTCGTTAAACATAGAGCAACATTACATTTTTGGCATTTAATTATGCTGCCCCGTAGCCATATGGCTACACTGGGAAGGAAAGGTTTAATTGTACACATAACTTATGAACTGTAGAATATTTGTTGTTCTTAAAACCCCTTACTTGCTGTACTCATATACAGTACATGGAAAATTTAAATGCTGGCCGTATACAAAGCATTTGAAATACAAAACTATGAATATAATTGGAAACAAGAACTTTTGACCACTGGAAATATTTTGGCAATCGTAAATCGTTCCACTTTTCTGAAGTTTATTAAATTCATATCTCTCATTAATGTAATTTTTTTTGTAATTAACTCATAGTGATAATGAAATTTAACTCGAATAAAGCAAATCTGTGCACAGTGGCGCACACAGGATTTCATTTTTGGGGGTTTTCGTACAACTTTTGAGCCTAGTACCATTCGAAACCATATTTTGTACCAGCATTTTTCTGAGTTTGGGGGGGTTTATCATGCTGAATTGCGTTACAAGATGGATGGACAAGCGATTTGCCATGGCAAAGTCTTTTATTCTTCTGGGCACAGTGCATTTTTTTTTTTGAGAATTGTCTTAGTTATTATAAGTAACACCGTCAGTTTAGAATGCTATCAAATGTTTTTTCGTGGAAGCCAATCAGCGTTGATAAGAAATGAGTCACTCGTGCTTGTGCCGATATTCCCATTGAGTGTAACAGATTTGTTATGTTTAGAAGTGTGCGCTGTTTTATGATGCCCACATTTAGTGTGGAATTACTTAATATTGTGGATACTGGTGCAATCGGTGCGTATAAGTGAAACAATGTAAAATTAGTTACAGTTAGTAAAGTGATAAATTTGATAGGGATAAGAATGGAAATTTAAGAGCCACAGAGAGAAGGTGCAGTCAAAGCAAAGCCACTTGAAGAGTGGTTTAAAAGCGAAAATCAAATACATACTCGTACTAAGTAAAGAATTTGACGGCCAGCGAGTTGGCAAGTTGGAAAGTTTAGAGAGCTATGGCAAAATTTTATAGAACGCTGCTAAAATAAAGTACCACTTTGTTTGGCATCCCACCATAAAGAACTTTTAAATTTTGTAACTTTTGTTAAAGAGTCGAACAATTTTGCACTCAACTCATTTCGGTACAAAAATCCATGCTTTTGATTTAATGTTTTGCTGATTCGTTATGCGGCTTTTTGCTTTTCGGCCAACTGTTGTGGAACGTATTGTATTTAAAATCGTTACAAATTTGCATTTCGTTCAATTTGTTCGTTGCTTGTTTTTTTTTTTTAAGAATCTGCTCTATGAAGTTGCGCAATAAAACACAAATGCAACGTTATATTTAATTTTTCACTATGCTTTGATGTAAGGTTGACAAATGCTTTGGTGAATTTCTTCGACTCTTTCAAAAAGATGAAATTTCTGGCATTTAGAATATTTTGCCATTGCTGTACATAATAAAATATTTTGGCAATCTATCCATCAATTTATGGTAATTATTCCACTTTTGAGTGTATCTAACTCACCTGCACCGATCGAATTGCTTTGTGGTTTGTTTTTCTGACTACGCGCGAAACAGCCGGTTGCCGGCGGTGCAAGCTGAGGCGGATATCCGGGATTGTAGCCTGTTTGGGGCTGTGATGGTAGCAGTGGTGGCGCTACACCGGTCGTCGTTGTAATAACCACCTGTGCGGGCGGGAAGACTTGCGGTGAATATCGCTGTGCTTCGGTAGAATTAGGTGGAAATTGGTTTGCTGGAGCTTGTGGTGCAAATTGGTTTCCTGGATCATGCGGTGGAAATTGGTTTGCTGGAGCTTGTGGTGCAAATTGGTTTGCTGGAGCTTGTGGTGGAACATTGTAAGCCAGATACTGATGATTGTAGGGTTCTTGCCGTGGATATTCGGAGTTTTTCTCCATTTTATTGTTGACAAGTTTTTCTGGTTTTAGTCGAGTCGATTGACAAACATGGAGATTTGTTTCTCTATTAATATAATTTTACTCGCTGCTTAAAAAAAATTCGCGTTATTTCCAACCGTGATCGTGCTTGTTCGAAAGTGTACTGAGTGCATCAGAATTATTTTTTATGAAATATTGACTTGGGCTTTGACGGGCAAATAATCGAAGGCACAAGCTTATCTGACTGCTGATTACGGCCACTTTGTGACGGTGTGCATCAGACCAAGACATGCGCCACACTCACACACACGCAAACAAATGTCCAAATAAACAGAAACATGTTGTCGATTGTCGCAATCAATTTAGTGATGTGGGTGGCTGCGTGAATGTTTGCTTCGATCGAATGAACTGAGATTACTTTTCAACTATGCTTATAGCCAGTCGAGACCAAATGGATTACTTCATTCTGAATTGCTAACCAACTATGTAGATGGTGTTGTTTCGGAGGGGACTTTTCTCGAATGGAAAAACCAAAACGTGCTTTTGGTAATGTCGTTTTTATTTCGATAAGATAAAGAAATATTCGGGTTGCACTAGTGAGAAGTGATCGTTCTGTATGAATACAAACATTTTGAAAAAGTTTTGTTGTTATTTTCAACATCATCATCAGGGAAATGATTTTGTGGAAATTGCCTTTTTTGTTTGCTGCTAGATAGAGCTTTTCTGATTGAAAATGATCAAGAATTAGGTTCTCCTGATTAGAAATATACCACTTTTATTTTGCCTTTTTTGCCTTTTTCATCCATAAATGCCTTTTTTAGTGCCTATTTTACCTATAAATGCCACAAAATGCCTTTTTCAAGATTTGTCGAGCGCCTTTTTATTTTTCTTTCGTTGTTAATATTTTCCCCCTTTTGTTTCGCAAAAATACCTTGAAACTAAAAAAAATTAAGTGGCAACATTGCAATTTCGTTAACTTATCGCTGTTTTTACCGTTCGGAACCGGCATAAAACTGTAGGTCCCTCCAACCCGTGTACAAATTCACACGCACAACACGGGTAGTTGCGGGAAGCTAGGCCTTAGTCTCGCGTAAGCGGGCTGTCGTGCCAGTCAATTATTATTATTATTATCGCTGTTTTTACATTGATTTGATCATTCCTAAGCCGTTTTTTTTTAGTGTGCAGTGGAAAATTTAAAGAAAAAACATGCCAAATGTGATACAAGTACGGCTTTTTTCCTTTATATGAGAAGTTAAAATATGAATTTAAAATATGTGCCTACATTTCAATTAAAATATCTCAGTTTTAAGTTTTAAACTATCTTTGAAAACCTTGAAGTTCCTTTCCTTTTACAAAAAACGAGGTATAAACATTGTATGTTGCATACGTCAGTTGAAATAAAATTATTAAAAAATACATACCGTTTCCCCCTTTTTTTTAGATTTTTTAGTATTTTTTTCTTATTTTCAAATGCCTGTTTTAGCCTTTTTAACAGTTTTTAATGCCCTATTTTGCCTTTTTATGCAGTTTTTAGTGTATTTCCGTGCCTTTTTTACTATTTTATTTTGCCTTTTTATAGGTTTTGAGGTCCTCAAAATCCTTTCCCTGATCATCATAAACAACGCCAATGAGCAAATGATTCACTGGTGCCCAATGACGAATGCCTGTTGAACTATGCACTCGGTGGAATTCTATGTATACGCGTTCAGCAATCTACTACGCGACTACTGAGCGCAACTGTGGATACTTACCCGTTGTTGAACCAATAAAACGCACCGAAGATAGTTTTTAATATTATCGAGTAAGTTTTATTTGAATGCTTCATTGTAGTTGTTAGACATGTACAATATGTAGTTGTAGTTGTTTTCAAATTGTTTCCGATTTCCTTAGTTTTGATTCACTATAATGCTTATTCACTCGTCGCAATCGTATGTTTGGTTATGGTTTCATGCATATCGACTAATTTCAAAATTAAAAATATTATCTATTTTGGTTGAATGGTTTCAACACTTTCACACCTCGCTAAGCATATGAACAAATTATGCTAATATTTCACTGGCTATCTTTATCAAATTATATTACACGTTTTTCTAAAATTGGATGATTTACACATTTATTAGCTTTGCTCAGTTGAGTTAGGCCCTTTCAGGGTTTTCACTCTACTTGTATTCAAATATTTAAAATAATTTTGTCATTGCTATTTCCGTATATTCAGGTTTCAGGTTATTACACTTAACATAAACTTGTTTGTTTTATTTACAATGTGTAAAAGATTAAACTTTAGACTATGCAACTATTTGGTTTTGATATTGCTTATGGAAGATATTTGGAATCAAGGAGTTTACAGTCAATAACATTTTATGTACACAAAAACTTTTTTCACTTGAAGCTTTGAGCATGTGAATCTAACCAATCTAACTTAACGCAAGTAGTATTAACTCTTCATCAATCAAACCTAAACTTAGAGCAGTCGCTCAGTCGATAGGAAAGTAATAAAAGTTTAGCGAGGACACGCAGTTATAACTCCGTGCGACAAAAAAATTTTACACACGAAAAAATCGATATACTCGCGAAATGTAGTAGGGGCCAAATGTAGTAATACAGCGTTTTTCGTTTTTCTCTCTGACGTCAGAATTTTTTTTAACAGACTTTGAGATTTCAAGGACATGTTTATTTAAAAAAATTATTTTAAAAATTGAGCACATTGTAGAATAAGAATATGGGTGTCAAATGAAAGAGAAAAATCCTTAGAATTTTAGAAAATTTAATGTTTTTGTGCATAAGGACGAAAAGGTATTGAAAATGTCCTTTTAAAACTTTATCCTTGAATATCCTTGCAAATTTCCAATAGTTTTTTTTGAAAAAAATATATCTTAAGGACTAATGTGTACACTACCACATCCTTGAATTTCGTTCTTCTAACTTTATTAGTTTAGGATATACAAAATTTAATACTTCTCTCTATGGGATATGGATAATTTCAATATCAATAAGGATGCTGAAATTGTAGTTATGGAACCATTTGTGTGTGTGTGTCAGTGTGTGTTTTGCAGGTGGTTGAGATATGGAAGAGAAGAAAGCCTAAGGATATACCTTCCGAACAAAAAAAAAAATTATCGCAATACCTCACACACACTGCACATACGAATTTTTTAAATAGTAACGTTGCGTATACGCAACAGAGGAAGGAAATGGGTTAAAAATAACAAACTGACCATATGATAAATAGTTTAAATACTTTAATTGTATTTTATAAATATTTAACTTTACATTTAGTACACATTTGCAAGATGATTGACGCCTATCACGAAATGGGGATCAACATGTCTCTCAAAATACATGTCCTATAGAGCCACTTGGACTTTTTCCCCGAAAACTTAGGTGAAGTTAGTGAAGAACACGGAGAGCGCTTCCTATTGAAAAACGCTTTCGGGGAAAGGATATGTGTCACATGTTTTCCGAGTATTGTTGGGCGCTGGGCCGTGACTCCTACCAAAAACACAAACGTCAAAGTTAACACATACATTTTTCTTAACCCTTTCCGACATGAAAATAAACCCGTTCTGTATGAATTGTATGGGCTGTAGTCCAATATATTGGAGATTGTGACTGAAAGGGTTAAACGATTTGTTTCAAAATAAATAATTTATAAAATGCATTTTAAATTACTTTTGTAAATTTTTGTTATTAAATTGTGAGCATTAGTATTCACAGTAAGTACGTATCCTCATGCATTCATTTTGTTACTCTTGGATGAGTTTAATTGAAGAAAACTCAATTTTTAAGTTTTCAATGCCTTGTGAAAAGAAATCAAAGGTTCAAAGGCAATTTTGAAATTGCAGAATTACTATATTTAACCTCTAGTTTTAGCAGCATAACGATTTATACATGAGTTCATTAAATATTTTATGTTTGTCGTACGCTGCAATATATCTTTGTTTTACAGAGAGAAGTACTAAATTTTTTAAATCCTAAAATAATAAAGTTAGAAGGATGAAATTCGAGAATGTGGTAGAATACATATTAGTCCTTAAGATATATTAGAAAAAAAAAACTATTGGAAATTTCCAAGGATCTTCAAGGATAAAGTTTTAAAGGACATTTTCTATACCTCTTTGTACTTTTGCACCAAAACATTAAATTTTCTAAGATTCTAAGGATTTTTCTGTTTCATTTGATACCCATATTGTTATTCTACAAAGCGCTCAATTTTAAAAAAAAATTTTTTAAATAAACATGCCTTGAAATTTTAAAATCTTTTAAAAAAAATTCGGACGTCAGAGAGAAAAACTAAAAACGCAGTTTTACTACATTTGGCTACTAGTTTTGCGTGTAATAGATTTTTTCGTGTGTTTTGAAAATTTTTGATTTTTGTCGCACGGTGAATGACGGCTTTTTCTACAGTTTGAAGTTGCAGATCCGAATCTTGGAATTTCGGGAGTCTCCCGACTAAGACTCAGAATTGCAAAATTTCGTACTATAGCAATAGAAGCTGCTAGGTTTCGAAGATAGGTTAACAGGGTTCCTTTCCTATCCTTTCCTTCTCCCCTCTCTCTGACTCCAGCTGAACTTAACTCTGCCAAAGACATACAAGGTGCAACCCAAAGTAAACAGGACTTTTATAAAATAAAGAAAACGGATGATTATTTTTGTATAATTCTTTTTATTTATTCAAAATACTCTCCTTCTGCTTCGATACAACGTTTTGCACGGTCCAAAAGCATTTGGAATGAGTGTTTTAGGTCATCGGCCGACATCGCCTTCAGAATGTTGGTACAAGCCTTTTGGATGTCCTCAACGTCCTTATAACGGTTTCCTTTCATCGGCAAATGCAACTGACCGAATAAGTAGAAGTCACAGGGAGCCATATCAGGCGAATACGGTGAATGATTGATGGTAAAAATGCGATTTTTGGTCAAATAATCGGTCGTAACTAGGGCTCTGTGAGCCGGTGCATTATCATGCAATAAACGCCAACTTCCTTCCTCGCGATATTCTGGCCGAATACGACGAATGCGATGCACCAAACGCTTCAAAACTTCAACATAAAACAAAGCGTTAATTGTTTTTCCCGGTGGAACAAACTCTCGATGAATTATTCCCTTTGAATCGTAGAAACAAATGAGATGACGGCGGGTTTTTTTCGGATTTGGCTCATCTGGGTGCTTCCATTCGGCACTTTGACGCTTTGTTTCGGGATCATATTGAAAGCACCACGTTTCGTCACCGGTTACGATGTTGAACAAGAAATTTGGATCACGTCTGGCTTCCCGAACGATGTCTTTTGCGTGCTCAATTCTCTGCGCTTTTTGGTCGTCGGTTAAAGTGTGCGGAATGAAGCGAGAACACACTTTACGGAGACCCAAATGTTCGGTTAAAATGCGATCAATTGATGTTTTGGAGATGTTCAATTCCATTTCCATCAATTCCAATGATGATTTTGGCTGCATTTTGATAAAATCACGCACAGTTTTGATGGCATCGTCAGTAATCACAAATTTCGACTGGCCGACGTGTTCGTCGTCATTCAAGTCTTCACGACCATTCTTGAATCGATTCAACCACTCATTAACACGGCCACGGGATAAACAATCATCACCATAAACTTGCTTTAACAATTTAAACGTTTCGGTAAAAGTTTTACCAAGTTTAAAACAGAACTTAATATTAGCTCTTTGTTCGATCGACATTCTCGTACCAAAGTTAAAAACATACTGTCACATTGAGCGGGATATTTCGGCGTCTACTAGACCAAATGTCATGAAATTTAGACAGTATGTGAATGAAAGATGTACCTTTCCAACGCATGTCCTCACACATAGATGGCGCCACCAGAAACGTCCCTATTGCAAAAGTCCTGTTTACTTTGGGACGCACCTTGTACAAAAACTAAGCCTATACGACTACGAGAAATATAAGAAATTTAACATTTTTTGCGAAAGTGGTTTCAGAGAGTCAAATGAATGGAAAACTAAACCAGTCAAGCATCACAAGATTTCCGAACATCTGACTGGGTTCAAGTTCAATTCATTGGTATTGTACAGCTGCTTGACTTGTCTGTATAATAATAATGAAAACATAATGTTTACATAACATCCTCAATCTAAATATAACACAACTCTTGCCTCATTTCCTGTTCAACTGTTTACAAATAAATGAATTTGATTCAACATCAACAGAATATTATAAAATCTAAAAATGAACTGTAACAACCTATCTTTGTATGCATGTATGTATATATAAATCGTGCTTATTATCTACAGCTTAGATGCTATGCCATACAGATGGCCCGCACTTACTGAGTGCGGGGTGCGTAGTGGTACAATAAAATCTCTTATTGCCAGAACATTTAGATTTGCACAGTTCGAAGTGATTTGAATTTCTAACCACAAGAAAATATTTAGTTTGCTCTGCTTTCATTCTCTCTGTCTGTCTGTTGTTACTCAGGACGTACATTTATTTAGTTTGTAGCTACAAACTACAGCTAAATGTACAGTTTAGGAGTAATCAATAAATTTACAACACGTCGCAACATCCACCCCCCACCCCACCGATTCTGGTTACGCATTCATTTCAATTTAGTTTCTTTGCCCGCCTTCCGTTTAACGAATCGCGTTTCATGCCTAGTTCCAGTTGCGTACTCCCCGTCCTCGCCTGCGCCGATTCTCTTTGTGTTTCAAATTAGTTCGCTAACTTTAAATTTTTGCTACTTGAACTGTGAGTAGTTTTGTTCGTGTTCTGTTATTATTTTTACTGTACAGACGGGCAGTGAAATGCGGCGCTGGCGTGCGCGCCCGCTGCCATCCGCAGGGCGGTGGATGCCCCGCGTGCCGTCGCCCACATGTCACACAAACGCTCGCTGCCGTGTTGATTAGTTTATCACCGCGCAGCTTGCCGCATGCCAGCGCCGGCATCTGTGTGTGCGCCCCGGAGCGACGTCATTGCAGCGCTGGCTGCAACGCGCCTGCCAGCTGGTCGCTGTTCGTGCTGCAGTTGTTGCTGCAGGTGATTGCGGAGCGGCTGCTCCAGTTGCTGCAGCTGCCTTTGTGCCGTTGCGTGTCTTCGAGCAGCGCTGTTGCTGTTGCGGCTGCTGTTGTTGCCGTTTCCGTGACGTTGCACTTTGCTGTTGCAATTGTTGTCGCCGCTGTCGCTGTCGTTGTAGTTGGCGTTGCTTTTGCTTTTGCTGCAACGCTTGTAGCTCAGCAATGCTAATATTTGCAACAATACGAACGCGCCGACAATTGCGCTGATTACTTTGGCCGGCTGCACGACGGCATGTCGTGCGGCGGGGGCCGAATTCGTTTGCATCGCTTCAGGTCGCTCGCCTGTGAAAATAATAACAAAAAGAAAACGGAAATTGTTAGCGTCGTAAAATATATAAATTGCAGCAAAATTGCGGGGGCAGGTGGAAAAAGCAAAATGAAAAAGGTTTTTCCTTGAAGTCTTTGTTGTTGCTTGTTGTTTGCCAATTCGAATGGGAAAGTTTAAAAGCGCGTGAAACGCGTTTGATGTGCTGCGCCACATGCGCCAGAAAAGTTTAGCGGTGGCTTTTTTGTGCTGCGCTGCTTTTTGATTTCTATCGACTCAAGTGGTTTAAAATCTAAAAGCTAATTGAAAACTTAAACATTTGCTCCGTTTGGGTTGTTTGTTTGTTGGTTTTGTAACAAAAGCGCACGCAGTTTTCATTTGTTTTTGTGTTTTTGTATTCATTTGGCTGCGGTGCAATGCGAAAATTCATTTCACCATTTCGACCCCAAAAATGCCTGAGAGCAGCTTCACCTATTTGTCATCTTATAGCAAAAGCTACGATTGATTTATGGGTTTAATTTAAATAACTAGGCACCAAAAAATTAATATTTTTAGAAGTGAATTCAAAGCAAATTACAAAAATTGTACTGTTATCCCCAAAATAATTTCCAATAACAATGTACAACACAAAAAAAAATAACAAGGGGGTTTGGGGTTGAAACCCGCTTCTCCCGAAATATTAGGATCGACTTTAAAACCACATACAAATTAAACGGCATTTTATATATATTATACAATTACTTTTTGAACCCCCCTCCCCCCGAAATATTTTTCTGAATCCGTCCCTGATGGGGGCACTTGTCTGATGAAATCGTTCCCCATGTTCATCGGAATCCAAATGAAAATTCAGAAAATGAATTTTTGGTGATTTTTGTCTAGAACATTGTCAATGACTCCTTTAATGCTTTTCCATACGACAATCTCATTTGGTGAAAGCATTTGATCGAATTCGGCGCTACACATAACCCTTTTTTATCTCAGGACCAACAAAAACACCTGTTTTGTAAATTTATTGGTATGAAACCAATATGAAAAAGTAAAGTTTTCATTCATATTTTCTTTTATCTTTGCTTCGCTTCGTTTTGGAAACAATGTCTTCAGAAAGTTAAATGCCAATCCATTTGTATCCAAACACTTAACAAAATTGTTTACCACACCAAGTTTTATATGTAATGGTTGTAAAAGGTTTTTTTTTATTGGCACAAGCGGTGGATGGAGAATATTATGCTCGCCTAATGTCCCTTCAGCTCTCGGCTCCCATTGTTTTTTGGAATAATGGTTGCCCTTCCATCGGATATTCCACGTGCAAGATTTGTAGGACATTTTAGTACCAATTTTGATTAAGTACGAAATAAACACTTGAACACATTCCCAGTTTTGGCTTAATTCTGGCGTTCAAGTAAATTTCTGAGCTTTGATGTATTCAGAGACCTATAGTAGAATTTTATGGCTCATATTTTCGTGGTACATTTTGTCCTTAAAAAGTCCTGTTTTACAGGACATTTTTGGCATTTTAGAAAAAAGGGTCAAATTGACCCATACAAATAGGTGCGACAGGGTTAAAATGCTCCACAAAAATGTTCTTCGTAGTATTCTACATCAAATTGCTGAACATATCATATACCTAAAATGTCAGGTTACATGGTTTTCGTATGCCGTTTTACCATAAGAATGTGCAAAAATTGGAAAAGTTTGATCCCCCTAAAAAAAATTCAGATGTAAACTTTTGAAACGCCCATACACGTATATTTTTTTTGGTCCCCTCTACCAGAATCCGTTGTCAGAACCTTGTTATTTAAAAAAAATTCGATTTTGTTGTGCAGTGTAATTTGCAGCGATATCAGGGAAAGTTTGTGTTCTAATTGAAGTCTACTAATTGGGCGCGTTTGATCTAAACCCTGTTTCTTTAATAATGGTTAAATAAAATCAAAAAGTGATAATTTTGTATTTTTTCATAAATATTATATAATTTTTGTGTAATTAAAAAATATTGATACAAAATTTATTTAACCCGTTTTAATCTAACATTGTTCAAAAGTAAACTAGCTCTAGAACTCTAACAAAGAGGCGTGGCGACTTTAAATGTCGGGTGCACACTTCATGGGCAAGTGTTTCATGATTTAAATACCAAAAAGTAATATCGTGACAAAGGGTAAAATTCGGGGTGGAAAGGGTTAAGCTAGAAATGTTGCTTAATTCAGCATGCGTGTAGTCAGAGGTCGAGTTACTATGTTGATTACTATATTACTATGTTGACTGAAATTTTATTCGAGTTTATAGAATTGCACTCTTCACTTTTGTGTCGTTGAATGATATCCTTTTAATGTTTTTGGTTCCAGACATGGGCATGGTACAGCGGTTACAAGGCCATGGAAATGTCATTCGAATGAATGATACAACTTTGGCAAAACAGTATTCTTACAGTAGTTGGGATCTTAGCTATGAAGAGAGAGAGACCGTGTCTACATTGGATAGATCAAACAGAGCAAACTGTATTTGACTCGAGACACTTCGGAGCGGTCGTGTACGGTTGTTATGGCCATCTGAACAAGCAAGTCTGTTTGATAGCTGCCGGACATCATATTCTGCACACTCTTAACATTTATTTATGCTTATTGTATATTAGCGTTCGCTTGTGCTAAATACGCGGGCACATGAAGTGAATGTCCACAGACAGCCTTGAAGAAGGTAAACTACAATCCAAGTCTCTCTGATAAGAATAAATTTAAATAGAATTTATGCGAAATGCCATAATTCAAATCAAATAGCCGATATGCGCTCACTACTTACAAGAACGCATAACACTGACTGTTGCCGGTGGCAGCAGCAGCTATTGTTGATGGCAACATTGGCAGAAGCACTGTGGCAATTTCGCTAAATGACTCAGGGCCTGCAATCGGCGAGCAGTAGATATGCACCGCTGTCACAACGTTGAGGGTGAGTTCATGCATGACGCACAATCGAAGATAACGTAACACACAAAGGCGTACATATATACGAATTTCATATATATAAGCACATCTATACGTACTACCAAGCACACACACTGCCGGCCGAAGTAGCGCAGAGGTGTGCAGAAGTAATTGTAACTCCGCATTGAGTTGCTAAGTCAGCACGCCAGAATTTTAGTTGTATATATAAATAACAGAAAATCAAAATTACTTTCCGCGATATCAATGTGAACTGAAGTGTTCAGTACGTTCACATTTGCACGGAACTCGGCGAAACTCTCAGGCGGAAGTATCCACATTTTTAAAATCAGATCTAATGGTGGAATTCGTTTGACGGTGGTGGCTTATGCAGCTCAATGTGTAAGTGTGCCGCTCGTATGGTGTTGTGTGTTGAATTTCCGAAATTAGCTTTTGATGGTATCAACAGCGGAGGCAAAGTTGTGGCAAAGGAAACACCATAAGCACCCTTTTTTGGCTTTCGAGGCAGAGCCATATTCAACCTTCAGCGTTATCTGTGAATTCAGTTAAAGGATCTGCCTGCCTCTTCGACTTTGTTGTGTGCTTAATATGCACAAGTGTTTGTTTTACTTTCGAGACGGCATGTTTGAGCCAACGTCATCAATGTGGATAACAAGCTGATTGTGATGCTTGCAGCGGTGCCATTGCTAATGCATGTAAGTATGTGTGTTGGTGCTACTTTCGCAAGAAGTGTTGTGCTTATATACGCGTATACATATACTTCGCGTGTGTGTGTGTTTGCGTATTTACATGTAAGTTGCAAATTTAGCTCGACTTTATCTGCAATCGATTAAATTTAATACAAATTGTTTAGCGTTCATTGTTTTCTATCATCCTGTCTGAGTGGCTGGACGGGGGTAGGGAAGCAGTAGAATGTGTATGGCATATGTGCGCACACAGCCACCCGCACTCGATTGCCACTTATGTGGCGGTACTTATGCCAAATTATTGTACAATGCAGATAGCAAAGTTTCCTTGCACAAAAAGTGTCATGTGCGAAACTTTATTGATGAGGTCGATATGCCATTGTGGTTGTTTTTGCATTCTCACATGCTTTCAGTATTTTTTTTTTTGATTTTTTGAAATTGTTTTGGAAGCTCCATTCATAAATATGCCGTCTGCATGAGGCAGAACTTTATTGTCATTAGATTTTATAGCAGAGTAAATTAAGTGTTTAATTGCCGGAGTGTGTGGGAAAAATTTCTCCATATTGATTTTCTTTTTTAAAATAAAAAGTTAAAGAAACTATTTAAAAGTAGCATTTAAATTTGTGTAGTCGTTGGTAACATTTAAAAACACCGTGCGACAAAAATATAAAAAATTTTTCACACCGGAAAAAGTCCATATGGGCGTGAAACTAGAGATCAAACATAGTAATACTGCGTACTCAGTTTTTTATTTCTACATCCTTTGTCCTATTAAAAAGATTTCAAAATTTTGAAGGAGATAAAAAATAAAAAAAATATAAAAATACTTAACCTCATTGGAATATGGAGATATGTATATCAAATGAAAGACAAAAGGCTCCAGAATTTAAATAAAATTGATTTTTTATCTATTTGTAAAAAAAGGATATGAAAAAGGTCCTTTAAAAATTGTAATCCTTTATATCCTTGAAAATGTATGTACAATTTTCTTGAAAACTAAGTATGTTAAAACCCAAGATCTCCTTGATCACGTCTAAAAATTTCATTATTCTCGCTTCGTTGATTTTGTATCTTTTTATTATTTAAAATACTGCTACTCAAATAAATTAGAATTTTTGAACTTCATTAGAATTTTTAGCCTTTTTTTATAATAACTTTCGAACTAATAAAGTTAGAGTAATGAAATTTTGAAACGTGATTAGGGAGATTTGGGGATTTAAGATACTTACTTTTGAAGAAAATTCTGTATAAATTTTCAAAGATATAAAGGATTAAAATTTTCAAAGGACCTTTTTCATATCCTTTTCGTACAAATAGATAAAAAAATCAATTTTATTAAAATTCTTGAACCTTTACTCTTTCATTTGATATACATATCGACATATTCTAATTAGGGTAAATATTTTTTTTATTATTTATCCCCTTTAAAATTTTGAAGTCCTTTTAAAAGGACAAAGGATGTAGAAATGAAAAACTGAGTACACAGTATTACTATGTTTGGTCTCTAGTTTCACGCATATATGGATTTTTTCCGGTGTGAAAAATGCTGTCGCACGGTGTAATACTTAATATTTTTGTATAAAGCAAGCGGCAAGTTTTAAATGATTGAGGTTGAATATTCCTCATAGGAATTTGTACTATTTTTAAACAGTACACTTCGAAAATGTCTGAATATTCCACAATTATCACTAAACTTCTGAATGAGTTCAATTTAGAAAATTGTGGAAATGCATGAAAGATGTTTAAAGCTTCATCCTTGCTTAAGGATTTGTTTTTGGAGTATTTTCTTCGAAGTTTATTTATAATTTTATAATATCGCATTGTTTTTTCGTTTTTTTATGCAAATAAAGACACGTAAAGTTGTATAGTCAGAGATAACTAGTCAATATCTACTCACCCTGCAGCACGTGAACGCGTATACTGGCTATCTCCGTATTTGATGGGTAACACGAGTACTTGCCAGAATCTATCAGATCAGCATCGTCGATGAGTAAAATCGATTTGGTTTCTTCGGATTTGATGGTTTTAAATTTGAGTCGTCCGCCCGATGTCTCCTCGGAGAGAACCTACAAATCGGAAAGCAGAAAAGCCCAGCGGTAAAATACAAAAGCACAAAACAAGCAATTGACGTCCATTGAAAACAATTTCTGATTATGCCATAAATTGTGCTTGTGTGTGTGTGTTTGTTTCAACGTGCGCATCATGCACTTAGCTACACTTGTGTACGTCTTGAGTGAAGATATAATTTCGGAGGGTAAAAGCGCCACTTCGACGTATTTCACTTTAAGCCGCCGCACAAAGAATAAAGTGCCAACGATTTTTATCGTGAATTTTTGCGGAAATTTGCAAATTTGATTTTATAGTAATTCCCATGCACATAAATGGGTTTTCCTTAAAAAATCAAATAAATGCGCTATGCTCCACCCATAACTACGTTCCCCTACCATCCTTCCCATCGTTCTCTTGAATTACTGAAAATGAAGATAAAAAACTTTTGCTCGCTGGTACCGTTGTCCTGGTTGTTCTATGTGTTGTACTGCTCCTTGGCGGAACGCACCGAATACGATAAGATCAGCTTGTAAGCAGATTTCCTTCTGCCATGCGGCGCGCATGCAAACGCTTCGTGTAGAGTGGAGCTGGGCGAGAGCGTGTTCATGCCTTGAGCATGAAGGCGTTTTATCAATTGCCGCTTCGCACCACTAATGCAATTTTAAATGGGAGTTGGCGAGCGAGCAGTAGCAGTAGCAGTGAAGACTGCGAGCGGGTGGGCGGTATTGCAAATGATTTGGTGGCGTGGGTGAGGGAAGAGGGACATGCAGCGCCACATTGCATGTTTCTGCACTTTCTACGATAACAAATGAACTATTGGTGTGAGAAAAATTGGAGCGATAAAAGTTGTTGAAGTGACTGGGTGGAGACGACTTTTGAACTCAAATATTTATTGGTGAATTCTGGCGCAAACAACAAAAAGGAAAGAGGGTTAAGCGTCAATAATTTCAAATCTATTGTCTGGCATTGCAGATAAATTCTAAACATAAGATTTCAGTTACTCGGGTATGAATTTGATGTCTTTTGTATTGCGGCAGTTCTACATCCAACACTTTAACAACAATTCGAAGCTTCATCTTTACCAAAAATGTAGACGGAGAGAGAGAAAACATGAATTTAAATTGAAACGTAATTTTACTTATAATTATTATTTTTAATATTTTTAGAGTTCAATATAGTTCGATAGGCAGGTAGATGTAACTGGTTGTAACGAATAAAAGTTGGCCACACATAGACCCTTGTTGGGTCCTTATCGATACATGATGGAGATCGGTTTATGAGTTGTAGTAGTGATCCGTTAGAATATGAGTTCTGTACCACAGTTCAGCGACCGCTTCAGGGCTAACGTGCCACTTCATCGAGTTCATGTGACCGCAAGATTGCCCAGCGCTTTCCAAAATGTTGGGACAGAAGTAGACAGCAATGCTCTTATGTCTTCAAAGCTTCATGCTCCTCGCATTAGGTAGATAGGTAGGAAGGTAGGTGTGGCTGACCCAAGGCGGAGTCCACTTAGGCCATGAAGGATCATTGTGATACCACATGCAGAGTAAGTAAGTAAGACCGCTCACTCATTGAGAGCTTCTAACGAAGCTTAGTAAACAGCGAATAGTCTTAGGGACTAGGTCCCGTAGACTATCTCCCCTAGACTATCTCCCCTAGACTGTCGAAGAAGAAGTTGCCTTTAATTAGCCTCGCATTAGCTTTGAGGAGAAAAAATTAATAATAATATTCTTATTTAATATTTTTACTAATTTTAATAAATATTTTTTTTTTTAATTTCTAAGGTCTTCTGAGTTCTAGTTCATGCTTTCGTGTGTTAATTTTTCATTTTATAATTGAAAAGCATTTTCTCATTTCAATTTAAAGCTAAAGCATTACTCTGTATTGCTCAAATATTGTATTTAACCTTTTCCGGGAAACTGTTTTATTTCTATTTAGGAGCTTTTAGTTATGTAATAATATTTGAAAAATATATGAATACTACAAATATTTGAAATATTAGTACATCATATTTTAGTACCAATTCGCAGTAAACTGGGTTGATGACTAATCTGATTATTTTACTTTTAAAACGAAAGCTTGGAATAATCGCCAACTAAATTTCATACTTCTAAAACTACATCAATTCAACTGAGCAAAACTATTTAAATTCGAAGAATAAAGGATGTAAAATTGTTTCAAATATAAAAAGAACAACACCTGTATTGGGTTAGTTTATGTTTTATGACGAATATGTGACCTTGTGAAATCCCTTTCAACTAGTCAACTGGTCAACTCCTCAACTGGTCAACTACTCAACTAGTCAATTGTCGCTTTCTCACATATCATATCATATTAGTAAAATAAAGTCCTGCGTGCTCCACTTTTGGCATGGCTTAACCTTTTCGACCCCAAAGTTGCAGAGCAACTTCACCTATTTGTCATCTTATAGCAAAAGCTACGATTGATTTATGGGTTTAATTTAATGAGGCACTAACAAATTATTATTTTTAGAAGTGAATTCAAAGCAAATTTCAAAAATTTTACTGTTGCCCCAAAATAATTTCCAATAATTTGCAGCGATATCAGGGAAAGTTTGTGTTCTAATTGAAGTCTGCGAATTGGGCGCGTTTGATCAAAACACTGTTTCTTTAATGATGGTTAAATAAAATCAAAAAGTGATAATTTTGTATTTTTTCATAAATATTAAATAATTTTTCTGTATTTAAAAAATATTGATACAAAATTTACTTAACCCGTTTTAAGCTAAAATTGTTCAAAAGTAAACTAAGAAAAAAGAACTCTAACAAAGTGGCGTGGTGACTTCAAATGTCGTGTGCACACTTCTTAGGCAAATATTTCATGATTTAAATAACAATAAGTAATATCGAGACACAGGATAAAATTCGGCGTCGAAAGGGATAAGACAAATTGTTGGGTTTTCTGAAAATTGTGACAAATTTGGAGTTGGGTTGTTACATATCTGAATCCAGTTCTACCACATTAGATATTAAATAATGAAATGAAAAGTTTTACCTGACAACTTTTGTTTTATAGTTTTCAGAATGAAACTCTCAATTCCGATTGCATTCCTTATTACACGCAAAAGTCATATTGCCATGAATTTTAATTTGTTTTAATACTAGGAAAACTAGGTTCAAGTAAAATAATACAGCAAAAAACCATGACACCAACTGAAATTGTTGTGTTTTGTTTGTGACATTTTATTATTATTTGTTTATGATTCAAATATCTGTTTGAAGCACCGCACTCATTTCCGTACTCACTCCATAAGATTACGTATTGCGTACCTCGATGGTATTAATTTTGTATTTTCTCTTAAAAAACATTTGAATTCTTTTGTTGTCGGAAAACGACCTTTGACTGTTTAAAACTGACGCCATTTCATATTTTGAAAGAATAAGTTATTAATTCCTATATTAAAAACACCCGAGGGTAGCATACTCATGTTACCAATTCAATTTTTTTGTTTTTTTTTTAATGAAAAGCGAAAACAATTGTGCAATACTATTTTAAATACAAGTATTCGTAATTCAATATTAAAGCGAAAAAACATATTATCAGCCCACGGCTTTTAACGACGGCGTGTAATAAATAAAAATTAGTGTTGTGCCCCGCGTTGCTGAAACGACATTTTCAGTTGTGCGAATGAATGCAGTGGCTATACAGTGGTGACTATGTTGTTGTTGTTGTTTCGGTGGTGCTGTCGCAATGCGTGCACTTACCTTATCTTGATGGTACCAAAAGATGTGCGTTGGTGGCTCCGGACTGAACTTTATTACACATGTCAGATTAATTGTGCTGCCTTTATCCACATACAAATCGGGTCCGCCCAATATGGTCGCCGTTGGCACTGTTGAGCGGCGCGTTATTGTCCAAGTCGGCAACGGCAACGGCAACGGCAGCGGCACAATAATGAAGAAGAGAAGAAAAATGGAGGAAAACAACATTAAAAGTGTTCTATGAATCCTTTTCGCATGTGTGTGACGCGTAGTTGTGTGTTAGTATTGCGGAAAGCGCAGCATGTAACAGCCCAACGGGAAACAAAAGGAGCTGCTTTCCCAAGGAGCACAATGTGAGCACTTGTAATATGTTCCCACTACCTGTCTATACACCCTGTTTGTAAAGCATAGCGAAAGAGCGGCAAAGCAAACGAAACAACAGCGGTTCTATTTTAAAAATCCCGTTAGCCAAATTGACACAATTTCAAATTCGGGGAAATGGAACACTCGCGTCACGCGACTTGAGTTCTTCCTTCTGCAGCTTTTCGCTATGCTTAGACAATTTATTCACCACTCGCAGCGACCGGCGAAGCGAGTGGTGTCATATAATAATTTAATAATTAAAATGGCTATAATAATAATAATTACAGGGCAAAAAACGCAACGGATCCGGCACCAATCTAAATTTTATGTTTACTACATCAAATACTTAATCTAATCTGTCTTACTTAATTACTTCTTAATCTGCATAACTTTCCTTCTTAAAAACCAAAAAAACATTTGTTTTGAAAACACTTGTTAACACACACTTTCCTTAAAAAATTTCAATAAAACGAAAAGATATTGAACATTGGAAATTTTACAGTTTTTGTTTTTAAATAGAAAAGGAAAACTCAAAAGGAGCGCTTATTGCTCCTTGTGTATGAAGTGCTTATAGAGCGCTTTAACCGGAGCACAAGGAGAACGCTTATCCTTCCTTATGGATGGAGTGCTCACCGAGCGCTTCTAAGGGAGCACAAAGGGAGCGCATCGCTCCAATGACACGCAATGTTAAAATACAAGGAAGGGCATAAGGAACGGGGGAGCGCTCACTGCTGACTAAGGAGCGCTCCCAAAGGGCTCCTCGAGCGCTCGATTTCCCGTTGGGAGCGTAACGGCATATTATTATCTTTTATGGACTGCGCAGCGATATTAAGTGGCAAACCCACCAACACTAGAAGCCAGTTCTAACCGTATTGCCGTTTGCCATTGTGTTTGTTAGCGAAGGGAAAGCGGCACCAAGCACCAACTATCGTGGTATGTATTATAATATTGGCCATAAAACTGAGCGATTTACTTAAGGCCAAATAAGTCTGGCAAAGGATTTATGTTTCGTTCCTGCGGTAGCAGTGACGGCCACTGGCAATAGGCGATTGTAACAGCGCACAGTGCTTCGAGAGTGGACAAAAATAATAAAAAAATTATCGCCGATTTTGACGAAAGTAGTATCATGTTAAAGGTCACTGTTTAATTAAGCTGGATCCGAAATACTTTATCGAAAAATTGTCGAGATAAGGAGATATACGAGGGCAGTCCGATAAGTACTTAGCCCCACAGCCCAATGGTGCCACTATCGTAAGAGAAATTTACTATCGTGCAGTACATCCTCGTAGACGGCTACTGTCAAAATTTCAGCCATATTGTATTTGTAGTTTTGTTTTGACCGCGTGTGGAAACGAACGTGTCCGCGGATTTTAGAAAAATGGAAAAAAACAATATCGGCCTTCGTCACGGCTAAATTGGTCGCATTAGGCCACGAACAGCTGACCCATCCACCGTATTCTCCAGATTTGGCCCCGTGTGACTTATTTTTGTTTCCAAACTTGAAAAAGTCACACGCCGCACAGTGGGGTAATATATAAGTAAAGTGCCGATTAATTCAAAAATGAAAAATCAAGATACAACTATGTTTTTAGTACCGGGTTAAAGGGGATAAAATTCTGCATCACTATGTGAAAGAGTTGTTGGAAAATAGTTTACCGTTTTCCCGCAAAGCACTCTGAAAGTTCACATTTATTTTCAGTTTTTGTGCGCACAGTGATAAACGTGTTTTTGTCGTCACTTCAAAACGATTTCTTTGTGTGAATTTTAAAAACTATTGAAAAATTAATGATGCAGCCTTCATGTTCAGGTATTTCAGCAATGCAGTGTATATTTTGCTTTGTAAAAAAATTTTTATAAGTATTTTATTTGATTTTTTTTTTAAAAGCTTAATAATTGTCCAATTTTTGACCTTTTCATAGACATATAGTTGTGAGTCTTGTGAGGTCGAGCAAAACTGTTTTGATTAGCGTATAGCTTAGATATTTAAGTAACATTTTATGAAAAAAAAAGTTGCGCGAATGTTGCGCACTTTTCCAGCATTTCGATTTTTGTGTGCGAACTCATGGGCCAAATGGGCCATGTATGAGAACAAATAGACATGTGCAAAATAAATTTTTTTAAAATTGTTTATTTTTTAGATGAAAACAAGTAAGCAATAGGTTTTATTGTTGTTTTTATTGTTTTTTCAAAATGCAGAAATATCTGCATTCGATGTAGACTTGAATCAAAACATTCACACCATTTTATGGTTGTTTCTAGTGAACATCAAATCAAAATAGAAAATTTTCGCAGCTATGGATTAAAAACTGTAAAATATTTTTTACAATACTATTCCTGGTAAAATATGCCCACAATTTTCAACACATAGTTTTTGTATCGACCGCAAATCATATCGCATGCTTTATTGCCAATCGCCCAACCTTCGGAAGAAGCACGGAATAACGATTTCAAGTGTTGGATGGAGAATTTTTTACGAAAGTGGACTCAAAAAATACCATTGAAAACATTTGTAATCATATTTTTTTAATTCTGACCCTATTGTATCAAGTCTGGGAAAATTGCCACAAAAAAGTGCATCGTATGTATATTATGCCCAAAGTTGCAAAACTATGGAGTTGATACTAATGAGGAATGATGATAATGGTGATGGTGAGGCTTATAATGTTGATGATGAAGATTATAATAATGATAATCATCATCATAATGTTGATATTGAATTGGCTGCAAGAGGTGGCGATGAAATGTTTCAATTAAACTGTTCAACTTAACTTTCATTAGAATAGTGCAAGATTTCGCTTTTGAAACTATTTTAGTTTTTTACCGTTTTTAAAAAAAATTTCCACTGAAGTATACCCAAAAACATTTGTTTTTTACTTTCTAATGTTCGATTAACTAAACCTAATAGTTATTTCATATCTAAATAGCCTGGGTGAATTAATCGGCATTTTCGGCATCAATTACCCCACTGTGCGCCGGGCAGAAACTGGAGTCGAATGAGGAGGTTATCGCCGCCACGGAGGCCTCCAGAAAACGTATTTTTCAGACGGGTTAAAGAAATTGGAGCATCGCTGGGTCAAGTGTATCGAGTTGAAAGGAGACTACGTTGCGAAATAAATCGCCACTTTTCCAAAATTTTCGTTTTTCTTTTGTAGGCTAAGTACTTATCGGACCACCCTCGCAGCTTGTCAAAGTCGCACATATTTTTAAATAATTTATGAAGGGGAAAAATGAAATTTAGTATCTTGTATAAAAAAAATTTTAGTAAATGTATTGTTGTAGATAGGCTACTAATTTATTTTAATATTAAAACTACCTTGATAGGAGCGGGCCCGCTGATCGGTTTTTTTTTTTAGCATAAATAACTTTTTTTGTACGAATTTGAAAAACGATTTTTTTCAATCAATGAAAATGAAAAATAACGTGGCGTGAACTGACGTAAATCCTTTTTGTGACCTCTTTTAGACGAACTTTTTTCTCTTAAGTCCGCAAAAAAAATTGGAATTGAAATTGGAAAATATTCAATTTTTTCGAAACTGCAAATGTTGATTTTTTTACAGAAATCGCTTGAGTTAAAATTGCGACCAAAATGTGTAACCAAGGCAATGCCACGAATTATGAATGTTTTTTATAAAAATAGGTTTGACACGTCTATTTAACCCATTATGAGCCATATTATCCAGAGACCTAAAATAATTCTTATCCACATTTTTGTGAATAAAAAAATTTCACTAATTTAAGAAATTTCTATAATTACACAGGGCAACAAATTTCGACTTTTGGTCGGCTTTTCTGGTTTTGACATCAGTTCTAAGGTAATTAGGGACCGCTGATTTTGAATCCGCAAACCGTTTTTAAAACTTACTTTCAGTTTTCGCAAAAAATGGGCGTGCCACTTTTTCGCATTTTCCCTGAATTTTTTCAAGTTTGGGATTGTAATTTCTAAACCAATAAACCGGTTGACATTATTTTCACTTTGTGGCATTTACTACAACTCAAGGCTTCTTTTCCAATGTAATTTATTTTTATAAGTTTTAAAAATTTTTATAAGTTTTAAAATATAATAGTTAAGTTCCAATTTTTCATTATTATGGAAGTTGTTTGCTAAAATGTGATTTTATGCTAATATATTCTTAAAAAAAGGAGGAATATCTATTTTTGAAGAAGGTCTAATTTTGAAGAATAATTTTTATAACATATTTGCCGTTATAAATTGAGCTGCAATGCATCTTCATGGCTGTGTTAGCTCCATGTTAAGCTTTAAGGATATGAAACAAAAAAAATTATTTTCTTTACCCTTTAAAGGCCTTTAGAAAAACGCTGAATACGTATTTCGTTATTGTTTTGTTAGTAAATGTACTTATAGATACAAAATTTATAAACAATCCGACCAAAAAATAATGCCCATCCATATGAGCTTCACCCCCTTTCCTCCCTGTCAAGGTCGACGTTTTTGAAATCTCTTCTTTTTAAGGGTTGACTTCCTTATATACAACTTTTGACCAAATTTTATCATTATAGCTCCAGCGGTTTGGGCTCGGTAATGATACAATAATATATAACCATATATATTCGATTTTTTAACTAGGTATATATTTTTTTTGGAAACAAGCAAAATTTTTGAAATTAAAAAAAAAATTACTGCACATTTTAAGCGAATTTACTCCTTTAAGCGAATGTACTCCTTCTATTTTTGCCCCAATTTTGTATGAAGTTGAAGCACTGTGCCGCGGCGACGTTTGTTTGCAGTAATTTATTTATTGTTTTATTGCTCAATATTAAAATGTTGCTAGTTCGGTTATTGTTGTTGGCGGCTGAAGAAAAGTCCGTGATTTCTTTTTTCTTCATGTGCAACTAAATGCCTTTTTGTCTTTGTTGTGTGCGCACTTTATCTGCATGTCCTGGTTTGAGTGGCGGGAAAAGCGGGTACAGGTACTTGGCGGGCAGTCGCCAATTTGTGGAACAGGCGTTTGTGTGTTATGGCGGGTTAGTAAGACGGCAATTTACGATTGCTTTAGTGATAAGCATTTACGGTAGTTTGCTGCTGGCATGGTTAAAGCTAGCAAGAGAACTTGGGGCTTTATATGGGAAAAACAGTGAGGTGGTGCACTTGGAAAGTTTTTAGCTTTATGCAACTTTCGTGAGTGGCGGTTGGAACTTAATAGCTTATAATCCTGAGCTATTACTTATAAAAAAAATTTAATACATACGTTTGTATGAAAAAAGTAGCACAGTTTTTTTGTATTTTGGTCATTTGAGTGCTTTTTTACTTGTTTGTTCCATTACCAAAAGTCAACAGAAAATGACACAAACCAGCAAGATGCATCTGAAAATGGAGAACAGGTTTGCTTTACGCGTCAGTTGCAGCTTTCTAAAGCGAAAATAATTTCTTTCTCTTACTGTTATGTGTCGTAAAATGTTAACCCTTTCCGGTCAATTTCCACATTTCTTGAGATAAAAATGTTTCCTTAAAAATATTGACACTCATTGAACATTTTAGCAATTAAATGCAACAAAATATAAAAAAATTCATTTAGAATGAGAGTTACAGCTCAATCAATTTTGTACGATATGAAATGCATGCAATTTTTGTGTCGTATTTTTAAGTTTTATAAACAATTCATTGATTTTTTTGATAGAAAACATAAATTATAGCAACAAAAAATCAAAAACTGATTTCATTTTGATCAAAACTTATATAAATTATATATATAAATAATTGAGTCACATTTGGTCAGCCTTCCATAACCGTTGTTGTTGTTGTTGCAAAGTCCTTTTCCCCTCAATAAAACACAGAATCAATTAATATTCTTATAGCTTTACAGAAAGATACTGAATATAGCCCATACTTATTATCGTAGTGGGAGTGGCAAGTACGCATGTCTAACTTTACATAGCCTGTGTCTGCCCAGTAGAACAGAAACTCGTCTAATAATTCTTATTTTTAATCGAAAATTGCCGAATAGTCTAATTTTATTAGTCACGTGGTTTACAGATGGGCGTGGCAGGCATGCAAACGAAAAAATTATATTATATTACCAAACAAATAAATTAAAAAAAGTGCAAACATAACTTGCAACCTTTGCCTTCCTTGTGGTCATTTGTACGATATAAATATAAAATTTTTGTGAAGGTTCGGGAAAAATAGTTAGATGCAAAAAATTTTAATTTTAATAAGTTTTATAAATCAACTGAGATTCAAACTTTCAAACTGTTTAGCTTTTTTGTACAAAAAAGTATTACATATTTAAAAATTCCTACGCAGAAGTACCGTCATTTGCTGGTTTTTCTAATTCTGGCAAAAAGCTGCTTACAAAACTCAGTCATACTTTATAGCCACGGCTATTTTGATTTATATTTTTAAACAGAATGACACAACACATCCTAATTAATGAAAATTAAAAAGCCGTTCCATAAAAAATGCGTTCGCTGTCAAATAAAAAATCTTAAAAAAAATTGTACGATATATCGTACAAATTTCCGGAAAGGGTTAAATTAAAAATTACTTAGTCAGAATTTATTTTACTCTGCATTATTGTTTTACATTCTTACTGCCTCAATCCGTACAAATAAATTCACATATTCAAGGATTTTGTGAAAGTTTACTGAAACTTTTTTTACGTAATCTGTTTCCTGCTCTGCTTTGATAGTTTTGGAGTCAGAGTGTATCGGTAAAAAATAAATATTCATCACGTTGTTTCTACAGCGTTACCACTTTTTTTTGGCAATCACTTGCGTAACCCGAAAATTGCGAATTCTTAGTTTCCGCTTCTCAGTTACTTTTTATTTTTCCGTTCTTCCTTACTGTGTGTCGGACACACTGAAAATAGTGAGTGGAGTGTGAGTTTATTTCTTCGCCGTAGATGAACTGGTTGTCAGCGATGTGAGTGTGTGCTAAACCATCGTTTTGCCTATGACTATGTAAATTTGTGAGTGTATACCAGTTCGCATGGATTTGTGTATGGACCCTGCACAACTGCAGAAAAAACCTCAGTCAACGTTGCTTTCATGTTTACGTTGAGTGTACGTTCTCGTTGGCGTGGCCATTCTGTATTTGCGTGTTTGTGTTGTTTCGCTCTAACAATGTCTGAGTTTGTGTGTACGATTTCGTTTTTGAACTTTATTACAGGTTATTGTTGGGCGCTGATAACAATTCAATTGATTCTTGGCAACAAAATCAGCGCTCCAAGTGAATTCAACTCTTCCGTTTTGCAAGTTTTTTTTTTACTTTTTTATGCGTCATGCATAGAAGACCCCCCAAGCACATGTACACACACTCACACATACAGACAAAACGCATTCACACGCACACACATTTGCCCCTGGCCGAACGCAAATATGCACGTACTCACTTTTACATACATACATACATATGTAGATTTATGTGTGAGTGAGAATGTATGCGCGCTTGTGTACGGCTGTGTGTGTGTGTGTTTGCCAGGAAAGCATCAGCAACATGAGAATAACAATGTTGTTAAGTAACAAACAAAAAACAACAATCGCAAAAGTACTCGCTGGGTGGGAGGGGGGACAAACTTTCTCTAGTTGCCTGCCGCAGGACGGAAGTTGAATTCTTCAGCAGCAGCAATTGCAACAACAACAGGAAGTTCGAGTCTAGTTATCGTAAAAACAGATAGCAGAAAGTGCCTCAGGTTTGGCTTCAAGTTGAACGGGCGTTGCTGGATGTGCGTTTTGGACATGAAGAAGAATGCAAAGAAATGGAGCGTACTGCTGCAGAGTTTGGCCAAAGTGACCATAATGACGAGGAAATGTTTGCCGTATTCGAAATTATTAAGAAACCAATAATGGTTATTGGGCACTTTATAATAACCGATTAGAAAACTTTCATATGTCCTTGATTTACAAAGCCCGAAAATAGTTGCTGTTAAAAATGATATATTTTCCCAAAATGGTCACCTTATCTGATGGCTAAACGACTTTTTACGAGTTTCACCTAAGTTTTGAGGTAAACTCTGAAATGTTTTTTCTACATTGTACCACATTCTTGACTGCATTTGGCAACGGAAAACCGTTGTTTATCCGAATTTCACGCTTTTGCGCCCCAAACCATGACCACGTTCCCAACTCGGGGTTGTACTTTGTGCTACTGTACAATATTATTCCCCTCGACTGTTTGTTTTTTGGCGCTTCAGCCCTCGAGTACATTTTCGTGCCTCGTGCCACTTAAATGCGTGTGCGAGTGTGAGTGTGGATTTGCAGCCGATTCGATAAAAGTAATTTTAATTGAAAATGTTTACTGTATGTGTGTGTGTGTACATGGGTGTGTGAGATTTAAATTGTTGCAATGTGGGTGTTCAGAAATTTGGCAGCGAATTTTTTGGTGGCATGAATTTCGTGGTTAAAGGAGTGGGCGCTAAGCTAAAAATTTATATCCTTTGAGTTTTGGCGAGTGCTGCGTAGATATTGATTCTGCAGAAAACAGGAGGTTTTTGTATTTGTCTTACGTATTTGTCTTAAATGTTTGTCTTATTTAAGATAGGAGTGGTAAAAAATGCTAAAGTCGGGAGAGAATACTAAATTTCACTTGTGTTGTTTGTATAATGTGTGTGCCTGTTGTTTTTGTATTATATGTAAAACATTTAAGTCCTTAATTATGATTTATTAACTTAGTAACGGGCATTGTGATTGAGGTGTGAGTGTGTCAAAATGATTAAGACAACAAATATTTGATGCAGTAGGCTCTTTCACACTCAAAACATGGCTTTGGAGCTTTGCTTCGAGATAAGGTGACCATTTTGGGAACATATTTCATTTTCAACGACGCACATTTAGAAAAAAACAGTCAAAAACGCTCGCATTGTAGCAAATTCAAAAGTTGCAAATCTGAATTTTTTACAGCTGGTGGTACATGTCTCCTGCTGTGCACAAGGTTTTGCTTCATGGTGGAGAAATGATATTATTATAAATTAAAGACAGATTTCAAAATTTACCTACAGAAGTGCAAGCAATGCTTAAAAACAAGTTTTAGAGTTATTGCTTGCCCAAAATATATTTCTTCAACTTAATTTAGTTCTTTTAATTTCGTTCTGGGATTAACAGGAATTATCGAGTTTGAGAAGTTGTACATATTTGAAAAAAGTGTTTGCCTACTTTTATGAAAGTGGGTGTGGCTATATATCACATAATTAAAGTTTCTTCGTCTAAAGAGGATTTTAATGCATGACAACAAAATGTTAGCCTCTTTTTATTTTCTTAAAAATAAAGTCTGTATGGAGAGTAGGCGTGGCCGTGGGGGAATTTTTTTAATTTTTGGAATAAATCATCTTCTACATATGGGAAACCGTTATGTGAAAATTCAATCTTTTATCTTTTTTATTTTCGAAGTTATTAAATTTTTCGTTATACATTCGGAAACCATAAACCGTGTGCTGCGAAAAAGTGCTCAAATTAAAAAACGCTAAAACACGTGTAACTTTATTTTTGATCTTCTACGAGAATCAGTTATCAAAATATTGACTTTCCTTCTGATTATGCATGTTTTTAAAACTCTTAACTTCCGACTGTAGGGTACCAGCTCCTGGTAGGGGAAATAAAAAAAAATTATACCATACAATTCTCTGAAGAATTCTAAAGATAATAACGAAATTTCAGTTCTCTAGTGCAAAAACTATAGATTCTAAAGCTCAAAACAGGCGATCTTGGTTTAAGTCGGCGACATAACTCTGCAAGTTGGATTCATTTATTTAGAACACTTGTCGAAGTGATATGTAATTTTGTTTAATAACATTTTGTTTAATAACATTTAATTACCATTCGAATTTCTAATGTTAAGGTCATGGAAATTTTAAGCTTAATAATATCCGAGCACAGTACAATCAACGATATGCACGCAGAGCTTATTTTAAAATAATTAAAAAACCAAAAAACTCAATAAAATTATGTCTGTACGAAAAATGTTCTCTGAATGCTCTAATGGTCATATATCAGAACTAATATGCGATGAGTAAAGATGGAACAATTTAAAAGGTCAGATGTCAGGTGTTTCAAAAGCGCAAGCTGTCCAATTTGAATAAGAATAAATTAGCCCTACTTACAATCTTGTAGAAACCTTCTTGCATCGTAGCATTTGCCAAAAGTTGTAGTATATTTTTACTCTACACTAACAAAATACACACAGATGCATTTGCTACACCCCACAGTGATTTGTTCCATAGACGAAATTCCAAAAATTTGTAGTCTCAGAATTTAACGATTTTGATGGCATTTGAAAAGTAAAACTCCAACTAAGAAAACCCCCAAAAATCTGTGCAAAAAATTATTTAGTGTGTGTGCAAAAGCGGCTCAAAGTAGACACTTTTTTCACAAAAAAATTTAAACACATATTTTTTGTTTTTTAGTCTATTGAGTAAAAAAAATTTATAAAATACATGGTTACCAAGAAGTTGCTAAAACTTTCAATGTAAGTAGATTAAGAAATGATGTGGTCATTTTCGCTTTTAATGTTTTCTCAAAATTTGCAAAGCAAAGGCTTTTTCTTCACTTTTAATATAAAATATGTTTCTAAATTAAAAATCTGAAAATTGGCAAAACTTAGAAGAAAATAACTAAAAAGTATGTGAAAGTATGTTCCTGGATTTTTGAAATTTTAAGAAGCATTCTTTCTTTGAAGAATAATGTAATAACATCCTCCGATATCTTCCGATCTCAGAAAATAATTCAATTTGAAAAGTGGCCTAAAGACCTATTTTTCAACAAAATTTTTTTTTTCATCCCTAAAAGTATGCAATCAGCATGAAAAATTGAGAAAACTGCACAAATGCAAAACACATCTCTATTATTATCATTTTTATTGCAAAACTAAAGAGTCCTAAGACAATTTCTGTTACTCTTTGCAATTATCAATATTGACGTTAGCGATTCAATGTAAAATCTGAAAAATTTAGCCAGCACACTAGCTCACCAAAAATTACGAAAATTACAAATTTAAGTCTCAGGCATTGCCAAACTACAAAAGTTGTAAAAAACAAAATGTAGTTTTGAATTCAGCAGACCAGGTTAACTAGCATCCTCCTCCTTCTAATTTTGTCCCGCGGTTGTATGGAGTCGAATCACTGTGCACCCTTATAAATATGCAACATTTGCCACAGAAGCCATAGTTTGTATTTACTATGCAAATGCAACACCGAATTGCAAAATTGACAGCAGTTGGAACGAAACCCAAAAGACGGAAACCAGATTGTTAAGCATGATAAATAAACGAAATAAAGAAACGAATTAAACGTGTTAAAGTAAGTAAAAAGTGGAGTGGGGATATAAATAAAATACTAAATTATCTCCAAGGAGCTGCTGAAATATAGGTTAGAAAAGGCCGCTTCTTAGCAAGAAGTCTGTGAGTTTTCCCGCTGTAGCTGGCTGCAAATTTCGTGTGTGGCAATAAGTAATGTAAACTAAACACAAAAGACCGCTCACAATTCATGTTCAAATGTTTGCTATGCTATTTGCTATTTGTGAATAGGACTAGTGTACGATAATGTAGAATTTGCTTGACATGTTTATCGCACCGAAAACAGCTGAAATATGCTTTCGGCACATGTTAACATTCTTTTAATTATTTTGCATTCAACGTATAATGCAATGCGGACTTTTAAAATTATCTTTTTAGCAAGAAAAGCGAATAAAAACGCGACACTTGGGGCAGCAATGTAGCGACAGAATCAAGCCATTAAAATCTCATTATCCACATTTTCCGCATTTTCAGTGAGCGCTAAAAACTGCCGTGCTAAATGAGTTTTTTTTTGTTTGGCATAAGTTGGTTCCAGAAATACCGAAAAACGGCCGAGATAAATATGTAGCAGAAAACGAGCGAGAAGTAAAAACTCATAAAAAAGTTGCTGCAATTGAATTGAATGTGGTACAACACAAAATTTTAAGAATAGCACAAATATGCAAATTGTGTGATGGCGGATGCAGGCGTTGAAATGTGGCTGGAAGCAGTCCATGGAGAGTTGATGGGGGGCGGAAGAACTTGAAACAATCGAAATCATATTATTTGTCGAGTGCTAAGTACTAATTAGTAATTCACTAATAGAAACAAGTATGCATTTAGAAAAATTATAATTTTTATAAGGGAAATGATAAATTTTGAGTATGGCTAGAAACCCCTTAATGGAATTTTTTGTACTGAAGTTAACCACATAACTTATTTCATTATATTATTTTAATTGTATTGTTTACGTCAGATTAAACTACTTTTTGCAATACATGCAAAAATATTTCTTGGTAATCAAATCAAATATATGAAGCGAGTATTTCGTTGCAAATTATGTGACGCATCGTATGAAACTTTGGCGCCATCAAACTTTGCCCGCACTTGGGTGCTTTTTGTTGTTGTTTTGCTCTATTTATTTAGGTCGTCAAAGCTATAATTGTTGAATGCGGTGCCGAAACTTTTAATTTTGTATGCTTAAAACAAATTGTTATGCAGTAAGGTTTTACAAGCAGCAGGTATAAAAAAACACTCACCGCAGAAGCTAATTATGCTTTAATGATTGTTGTTATGAGCATACATTATAAAGTTATTGAGCCAGATTTTCATTTGCAAAATTTTTAATTAAATGTGTATGCAGCTGTGGTATTCATTTTGTAATTACAGGTATATTTGATGCTCGGAAGCCATGTGGTTTGTACCAACAGAGTATTAAAAAGAAATTCATTCTTCTGTATACTGAAAACCCATCCCGTTTAAGTTACGCAGCCTTCCATAGCATTGTTGTCAGCTGGAAAACATGATGGATGCTGGAAAGCTGGATCATCGTTAAATCTAGAGTATTTCCTGGCAGCGACCTATTCATCTCGGAGTCGTCATCGGAAATGGGACATTAAGTTATCATAGCTTCAATTTATCAATTCTACTGTATTCTCAGTGACACAGCCCAACAACAAATGCACGGTTCAGTAAATTTACTTGACAAATGAATTAATCGATTGATTAAGTATATATTAGTTAAGGAAATCTCAAGTTGCAGTATATCTGTCCGAGTGCCGTCCTTGGCAGATTGTTCAAAAAAAATATAGATGCAGAGTATAGAAAAGTATAAAATAATTTTAAAGCATATATGAAAAACATGATTTATGTAAATCCATAGAATCTTATACTTTGAAGAAGTTCATCTCAATGCACAGTGATTCGACTCCATACAACTGCGGGACACAATTAGAAGGAGTGGTCTGTTCTTAGTAAAATTTGGCACGCTTGTCAATCATTGTCTGCTGAAGAGAAATCTTCATTTTGTTCTTCTTAAACTTTTTTAGTGTGGCAATGCCTGAGAAAAGTTGCAATTTTCGTAATTTTTGGTGAGCTATAGCAACGAGTGTGTTGGCTATATTTGTCAGATTTTACATTTAATCGGTAACGTCAACATTGATAATTGCAAAGAGTAACAGAATTTGTCTTAAAACCCCTCAGTTTTTTAATAAAAATGATAATAATAGATGTGTGTTTTGCATTTGTGCAGTTTTTTCAAGTTTTCATGCTGATTGCATACTTTTAGGGATGAATAAAATATATTTTGTCAAAAAATACGTGTTTAGACAACTTTTCAAATTGAATTATTTTCTGAAATCGGAAGATATCGGAGCATGTTATTACATTATCCGACAAAGAAAGAATGCTTCTTAAAATTAAAAAATCCAGGAACATACTTTCCCATGCTTTTTAGATATTTTCCTCTAAGTTTTGCCAATATTCAAGTTTTTACTTTTGAAAATTATTTTAAATTAATATTGAAGTAGAAATCTCAGCCATCCAAATTTTGAAAAAAAAATTAAAATCGAAAATGCCCACATCAATTCTTCACTTATATTTAGTTTCAGTAAATTCTTGCTATTCATGTATTTTTACGATTTTTTTTACTCAACAGACCAAACAACAGAAAACATGTGTTTAAATTTTTTTGTGAAAAAAGTTTCGACTTTGAACAGCTCTTGCGCACACACTGATTAGTTTTAATTAATTTAATTAAATTCAAATTTTTTAAAATTTAATTTTTTTTAAGTTTTCTTAGTAAGAACTTTTCCTTTCAAATGACATCAAAATCGTTAAATTCTGAGACTATAAATTTTTTGAATTTAGTCTATGGAACGAATCACTGTGCAATGGTGTTAATTTCCACAAAAATTAAATTAGAATATTTGAAAAGTACTTACATTCCAACCGGGGGCGGACAAAGCTTATATGCCGCCCGAGGCAATTCGCAGAGTGTCGCTTCTAAATTTGTGTACTAACCCGAAAGTGACCATAACAGGGTCACACTAAACATGCACTCAAAAAATGTTTTTTTTTCAATTATGCTTTATATTATATCGCTCAAAAAATTTTTTCGCAAAATTCGAAAATAAAACAATTCCTGCTTATTTGGGTTATCTGTTTAAATTCAGTCTTTTTTCATACAAATCGATCAATATTCAAAATTATAATGAATATGTGGGAATAATTATATGAATGCAACTTAAAGACAATATTTTTCTGAAAATTGGCGCCCATTTGACACATTTAAAAAAATTTTTTTTTCATTAGTCAATTAGGCATTTGCCACATAAGCCTCGTGCTTTGACCGCCAACGATTCCAACTTTGAGGACCCTTGAGCAAAACCAATTTAATTTGTTACTTTTGGTAAAAGTTCTTTCATAAGTCCTCCAATAATAAAGAAATTTTTCAATAATGCTGGGATTGTTATTTTAAAAACTAAGCAGAAACATTTTAGAACTGTAGATTATGCACTGAATATAATAGAAACTAAGCACTAAAAATAAACCCAGTTCCACTAGTTGTAGCTCCTCCTATGACTACGCATATTAGTTGAAAACATAAGGCATTTCCAATTATTTCAAGAAATAATTGTATGGAACTGCTAACTAATTAATTAAGCATTCATTTTGACTGGCAATGCCATGTCATAGTTTGAAGTTATTATTATGAATTTCCTCGGAACTTCTGTTGGCAGACGTTTCAGTTGCATAGAGAATGCTCATTTACAATTGTTAACTCTTCATATGTATGCAAAACAACGGCAAACAACATATAAATTATTGCTGTTCAACGCTAAAGTCGTAGTGTTTGTTGTTGCTTACATTTATAGTAGACAAGAACTTGCAGCAGTTGCAGTTCAATATCAAGTTGCCGGCGAAACTCCAAACACAACTTCCGTTTCCGTTTCAGTAACAACAAGGCGGAAGAAAACGCATGCAGCAAGAGCGGCAGTTGCTGGCAGTAGAGCATGGCACAGTAGTAGATATGCAAATATTATTTCGCAATGTTAAAGCAGAGAAGTAAATACACATACATACACACATATGTGCCAACACAAACATGCATATAGCACTTCTATACACATATGGCAAGAGTAGTGAAAATGTGTTGCCAATATTAGTGTAATTTGTATATAACTAAAAGCGGCGACATGCGTGTGTTGCTTTGTCAGCGAGAGGGGGCGTGGTCGGCGCGACAGTTGTTGTTAGAAAAAAATTACAGTTTTAGTGAACTAAATGCAGCCGACGGTGTTAGTTTGTAAATTTTCCATGCACTCAGTATTTGTTGCCAGCAGTGGGCGCACTACGAACCGGCAACAGTTTGAATGGGCCCGAACATGCCCGCAAACTCATCGTCGCTGGATTGGTAGACGCGATCCGAACTGATGTAGAATGCATCGTCGTTGTAGTATTGCTGCAGCAAGTTGCTCGTCTCACTGTCGATGATGTCTGCGTGTGAATGATCGCAAATGAATAAGGCCCGATAAATGTGATGGATGATGAAAAAAAGATACAGAGAGTGTGTAATTAATTAAAAAAAATGTAAAAATAATAATAAGAGTAAAAATTTTAAAACTTTGCAAACAAACTGGGAAGTAAACTGAATTATCAACCGAAGAATGTATGTTTGTTGTTTTATTTTGTTTAGCTCGATTTTAAGTATAATAAATAAAATTGTAAACTTTGTTGCCAGTTTTTAAAGCAAACTGCTCCAGGAAATATTAATTTTTCTGCCTTCGCATTTGCTTTCACAAAGTTCACAGTTTAAATTAAACCCACATACGTCTTCGCCTTCGGATCCAGTTGCGTTGCTGTCCTCAGAACTCACAGTAGCTTGTACTCCATATGACGTTGCCTTCATGGAAGTGACAGTTAAATGACAACTTTGTAGTCAAGCAACTTCCTTATTTGACAATCCAACATGTTCGCTCCGAACGCAACAGCAGCAGCCACAGCGACAGCCTCGTTAGCGGAACTTCCTTTGTCCTTTCACTTCTTCGGGATTTTTTTTTTCTTCTGAGACTTTTTAAAATGTATATTTGATGAAATTGTTGCTCATTGCTTGAGTTTTCGTAAACATTTTCTTCTGACATTTCGTTTAAGCTCTATTCGTGCTCTTTTCGCCCCTGCGCCAACATTCTCAGCTGACACTGTGTGGCGCGTGTTGCCTATTTCATGGCAACCAGCGCTTCAAAGTGGTTAACTTTGACTTGAGACTTAACTCGAAGTCACTTCAATGTTGTCATTGAGTATAAAGTGTGAATAAATGCCGTTTCCAGCATGCGAAAAATATGCGAAATGCACTTAAAATGCATTCAGCGCCAGTCAGCACACATTAAGATTGCCGAATTGACACCGGCAATTTTCCAAAGTGCAGTGCACAATGCTCACAAATAAGGTGCCAGCGCATATTGTTGTACCTGTCTGCACATACACAACAATTTTTGTGTGTTTGCGTTCTGGAGTTGTAACGATTTTGCCGTTGTACTACTCATTGTTCTCTTTACAATTGCAAGTGTTGTTGTTGTAGCATATATATTTTTTCTGCTTTTTTGTCCGCTGTTATCGTCACTGGGTATTGTTGTGCTGGCGCATAGCGCATAAAAAACGCTGCATAGCATTTGCATAATTTTTATGATTGTAGCCTCATTAACCTGGAAATGAAAGTTGCTCATACGTCTCGGCGGTTGAAGGAACTTTGGGGGGAAAAATGTTTAATTTAAACTTTTCAGCTCTTTGTTCGAGTTCAGGTTTCTATGCTTCACATGGAAAGTATGCGCGAATGTAAAGTTATTTTTTGTTATGGGTAATGCGATGTCCGAGTAAAGTGTGGTGTAGTGTAGTAAATAAAAATAAATAGTGTAGTAAATAAAATAAAAATTATATAAAAGTTTAGTGCGGTGCACTGTTCTAACTGTCCAACTACATTCCACAAAAATTTAGGTCGATTTATTTGACACATTTAACTATATGAATTTTGCCGTTTCAACTCTGCCGAAGGGTTCATTTAATCAGTTACAAAGGCAAAGTTTTTTTTAAAGAATTTTGACGCTTCAACTTCGTCAAACGTAAAATTATAATTTATTAAAATTAATATTATTAAAATATAATTATTTAAAAATGCAAGAGTTTTTGAAAACTTTATCCAAATTCATAATTATGTTTTACATGTTCATGGAGTCAAGTTAAGTTTGGTTTATGTAGGTTTTTTAATATATTATATTAATGTAATAGTTTTAAATGAGAGAGAATTTTGTAATTTTGCAACTCAAGTATTTTTTTGTCTTTTAAAATTTGATGCTTTGATATAAATCTTTTTTATACAACATTTTGAGAAAAATAATTTTGACGCTTCAACTTTGTCAAATGGAAAATTATAATTTAACGTTTGACAATTATTATTATAATATAATCACACCTAATTCTGTTTTTACACGGTCTTTTTTTACACGGTTTTGATTTAACACGGTTTGAAAATTACAAACATTTAAATATTTTTACACGAATTTATTCTATTTAGCACGATTTAAAATCTTTTGGGCTTACATTTTTTTTTGTCAAATTTAATTTTTACGAAATATGTTCATATCACAAATTTAGGGATGTTCCCTTTTTATGGATACAAGCAAATTTACTTGTCTGAGCAATTGAAATGTGTTAATATTTTGTGAACTAACATATCAATGCAATCAGACGTGTTTGGTAAAGAAATTTTTTATAGGCAAATTATTTTTTCCAACGTTACATTTATTTTAATTTTAACGCATTAAGATAAAAGGTAAGCCAACAAATATTTTGTATTCATTCAGTTATTTATATTTTTTTATTTTTGTTAAATAATTTATGTATCATTGTTTTTCACTAATTTTAATGGGTTTTAGAGATAAGGAACCAATCACTTATTTTTGCATACGATCAATGTCTTTTTTACACGGTTTTTTCTTATACGGGTTTTCCTGGAACCAATCTACCGTGTAAAAAGAGAATTAGGTGTAATTACAAACGCAGGAGTTTTTGAAAAATTCGCCCATATTCATAATTATGTTTTATATGTTTATGGAATCAGGATTGCTTTTCTAGATTGAAGTGATATCCAAGTTTAAAAAATCAGTCAATAGTTTTAAATGAGAGACACTTTTTAAATTCAAAATCTATTACTTTTTGTCTTTTAAAATTTGATGATTTGATATAATATTGTTATGTAGCCTCATTGGTCTAAGTGCATTCGAATATTCTACAAAATAATTTACAGAATTTATTTATTTATTTCTATCTTGTATTTTTATGAAATTAATTGTATTCGACTAATAATTTATTTGGTATCAATACAATAAGGTGTCTAATTCTTTATACGTATAGCGATCTTTGCTTCCTCGTTGAGTTGAACAAAATGCCAAACCAAACATTTTTAATTTTTATTCACGACATGCCTCAGGCAAATTGTCGATTGTACCGACTGGCTGTAGGGCAAAATTTGCGGCAATTTAACCGACTGAATATTATTGTGCAAATTTCATATTTTTTGCTACTTTCTCTTTCCCATTCAGACCGGTTTGTTACAATTTTTTAGAATTGTTGTTGTGTTTTCTGGGGTCGAACAAATTCGCATACAAAAAAATTCACTTAAGGGGGGTTTCTACCTTGTGCGTTCAAAAAAATCGATTTTTTTTTTCATGCATTTTTGGATTAATACATGATTGTAGAATACGCTCCCAAAATTTGAAGTTGAAATCTTTCGAATTACGGAAGCAATTTATCGAAATAGGTAGCGGTGTCGAGCGCGCCGACCTGCTGAAGCAAAACTTTGAACGCGTTTTTCTCAAAACTACATTTTTTGACCTTGCGGAAGTGATTTAGGCCAAACGAGTTGAGCAATAGCTACGAAATTTTAAACAGTCATTTATCAAGGTCTTAGCTATGGCACGAACTAGGATCTTCAAGAAATAATAATTTTTTCTCATTGAAAATAGAAATTTGTATTGAAAAAAGTAGGTAAAAATTGAATTTTTTAGTCAAAATCGCATATTTCCTTCATTTTTCATTTTTTTTTTAACATCCTAGTTCCAGCCATAGACAAAAGGATACAGAATAAGAAACAATTTCATTTTTGTGTTTCAAGTCATCTCAAACAGCGGCAGGACTTCCGCGAGTAAGAAAGTCCTGCCGCCATTGCTCGATGGCCCCCTCCCCCCCTTTGCATATTTTATCTTGAAACTTTTTTTACTTGTACAATAAACATATACCTACATCTGAAAAAATTTTCCAGTGTTTATCTTAAAAATCTTCCCATCAAACATTTTTCAAAAAAAACATGTTTTCTCGGCCGCACAAGGTAGAAACCTGCCTTAATGTATGTATTTATTTACTTTGGGGTATGAACACGGAACATTATGCTCCAAACTGCTTGAGAAATGATCTCCGATTTTTTGAATCGCATCATTAAAAAATGTATTTCAACTCTAAAACTTATTGTCTATTTGATAAAATCACTTATTTTTAATATGTGGACTTTTTTCTTGTGTGTTTTTTATGTGTTACCATTGAAAGTCTGACAATTACTGCAACAGTAAGTTGAGAGTTTACACCCAATTGAAAAATACTTGCACGCTTTACTCACCCACAATGTTGAGGTTCACCGAGAAACTTCGCACTGGCTGAGTCGATATTTGGCACTCGTAAACGCCGGCATCACGTTGCTGCGCCCATTTTATTTGCAGTGTCCACTCGTCAATGTCGCGATGGTACGAGGTCTGAAACCGTTGATCGGTGGTGTATGTATAGGTGCCAACTGTAAGGATATGCAGGTCTCGATGTCGTATCCAGGCGACCTACATCACGAAACAAGCACAGCAAAACCAACATTACGCACAGCGTTCAATTGAAATGAAATGAATGGCATAAATTTACACATATTTATTTATTTGAGGGTAAATACACATTGTGGGGCGCAGTAGGCGGCAGACAGTTTCTAAAAGTCTATATACCCTAAAGTGATGGCGGTTGAATCTTGAGAAGAGATGTAATATTGTGTAAGTAAACAGAAAAATTGGAAATTTCTTTTTAATAAGATTGAGTGAAAATTAAACATTCAAAAACTTTTTTCAATTAGAAAATAAAATTGAACGCACTTAAAAAATAAAATAAAATATTAATACACATTTCCATTCAATGAGCCCAGACCTTTTGTGGAGTATTGACGTACGCAATTTGTTTGTGTATGTTTGTATATGGAGTCGTGTAGTGTGTGGCGATTTGTTTTTTTTGGCATCACGGACACTACTTTTGTATGTGATTGTACAAATGTGTTGTAAATCCACCCGACATCAGTACATACATACATACATACATACAAATGTATGTGCTACAACTTGGCTCTGACACAAACCATGGCTGTGCGTCCCTACGTATTCTTATATGCGGCAACAACTAAGTGCAGAGCACTGTGAAGTGCATAAATCTTGCAGATAAATGTGCAACAGGAAAGTAGCGATTCTGTGCAATTATTCAGCGCTTGGACTGAAGTTTTGTATAGCTGTGTACTGTTGTGTCTTTCGACATGTTATAAGATTTCTTTTATATTTCTTTCTTGGTACTTGGCTGTTTCTTCTGTAAATTATAATAATTTTTTGAAAAATAATTTTTGCACAGAACTGACTAAGAGACTACCATTTTTTTTTAATGAAACATGAAATGAGCCTCAAACTAATGTTGCATGTCGAAAGAAATTTTTTTAACATTTCGACTCCATACAAAATTGAGGCAAAAATAGAAGAAATTCGCTGAAAATTTGCGGTCTAACTCATTTTGGGCTGCTGACTTCAAAGATTGTGTTTCCAAAAAAGTATATACTTAGTTTAAAAAAAAAATTGAATTATATATGGTTATACTTATATATTATTTTATTATCACCGAGCCCAAACTGCTGGAGCTATAATGATGAAATTTGGTCAAAAGTTGTATTTTAGAAAGTCAACCCTTAAAAAGGAGTGATTTTAAAAACGTCGTCCTTGAAAGGGGGGAAAAGGGGTGGTGAAGCTTATATGGGACATTGTTTTTTGGTCGGATTGTTTAAAGAGTGAGAGTGATGAAGTTGCTTGAAGGAAATAATTTTTTTGTTTGATATCCTTAGACCTTAACATAGATATGACACAGCCATGAAGATGCAATGCAGCTGAATTTATCACGGCGAGACTATTATAAAAAATATTCTTCAAAATTAGACATTACTCCTTTTTTAGAATATATTAACATTAAATCACATTTTAGCAAACAAGTTCCATAAAAATGAAAACATTTTATAATATGGCTCATAATGGATTAAATAGGCGTGTCAAACCTATTTTTATAAAAAACATTCATAATTCGTGGCCTTGGTTAGACATTTTGGTCAAAAATTGAATATTTTCCAAAGGCGCAAAAAGTCGCTGACTTTTTTTCTGCGGATTTAAGAGAAGAAAGTCCATCTACAAAAGGTCATAAAAAGGATTTACGCCAGTTCACGTCATACGATTTGAATTGCCTTTCTAAATTTGTTTATTTTTCATTTTCATTGATTAAAAAAAATAATTTTTGAAAATTCGTACAAAAAAATTATTTATTTATTATTAATATCAAATGAAATTAGTAGCCTATCTACAACAATATATTTTCTAAAATTTTGTTTAAACAAGCACCTACATTTAATTTTTCCCCTTCATAAATTTTTGTAATAATATATAAGACTTTAACAAGCTATATCTCCTAATCTCGACAATTTTTCGATAAAGTATTTCGGAGGCAGCTTAATTTAACAACTATCTTTAAAATTATACTACTTTCATCAAAATCTGCGTTTTTTTTTTCTTATTTTTGTCCACTCGCGAAGCACTGCGCGTCCGCTTGAAATGTTTGTTGTAACACATATTGGAAAAAACAGTGTTGCATACACATTTAAAAAACGGGTGAAATATGTGGCATTACAATGGCCTCTTACAGAGGAAGCCACCATAACCTAACATAACCTTTTCTATTTATTTTGCCTACTCAGAAGAGACTCTATATGGCATATATTTACAAGGCTATGTCTGAGCCATTTTACTCACCAAGTAATTCAACCTATTTTAGCTCTTTTATAGGTATTTTCTAATTTTATTTTTCTCACTGAGATAGAAAGGAATATTGCAGAGCTAAATCGTGCTTATTTTCGACTGTATCTGTTTACATGTATTTGAGCGCAGCTCCTAGGAACTGATTTTCTTAAGTACAACTAACTCGGCTCAGTTTATTTTCGTAAGATAAACCAGTTTAAAAACAAACATTCAAAATAACAGCAAAACTTTACCGAGACGGGGGAACAAGATTTAGCGGAAGAAAACATGTTTCAAAATGTTTTAACAAAAATATTTTCTTACAACTTATTTTACAGTAAGCAACTACACAAAGTGTCAGAAATTAGTTCATATCAGTATTTTCTACATGTGGCAGGCGAAAAATAACATTGAAAAAGTGTGAGAAAAATATGAAAGTTGGTGCGGCTGCTTTGCTGCACAACCGATTGCTGTGCCTGATTATCGCCAGAATTTAGAACACACGAAAACTTTCAGCAACTGCCCAACAACAGTGCCAAAACATATTTAGCAAACAAGTGTGGAACGCTCACACGGTGCATGCGATATTCGATAAACTCGGCAAAACTTTTCGCTTGCCGCTCTTCCGTTTGGTTTTCGTGCATTGTTTGCTGCAACTTCAACTCACCGCACGGAGTTGAACAATGTTACATAAGAGATGAATGTGCCTGCAGCACGCAAAAAGCACAAAAGCAGAGCGGCAAAAGCAAAACAACAGTGGCAGCAAGGTGGGGAATGGCCATGTTCGGCTGCTGGCGATGCTGTTGATGCGGCAACTGCAGCCACGGCTACAGCTGCGCCAGGATGCCAAAAAGGCTCACGGCACGAGCACACTTTATGTCACATCATAAATCTTGTGCAGCATTTGTGCACTCTCAAGTGGCAAGTGGCAAGCGGCGAGCGGCAAGTAGCGACTGGCGACTGGCGAGTGGCGCTGACGATGACGTTGACGGTGCTGTCGCCGTGTGGGCGTTTGTTTGCGGCCTCTGGTCCAACGGTTCATGCACGTACGCAATGCGCGCTGAGGGCGGGCGGGCGGATGGGCGGCGCCGGTGGCGTACGTTGCGCTGTGCGCGCAGGAAATGCAAGAAAAATTACAACGCAATCACATCAATTGCAGCACAAAGCTAAACGTTGCACGTTTAAGCCCGGCTTACGTGCAACATTCGCAGTCGACAGTGTTGATGACACTGCAGAACGTTTTCCTAATGGCCTAAAGTATTTGCCGCTTTGCTCGCTGCCAGCCGCAGTATTTTCGGAGCAGTTTGTTCTAGTCGACGCTGTGGTCGCTGGTATTGGTCGGGTTGTTGTAATGCCAGGTGAAATGTTGCGGCTATCCGAGAAATTTCTGCCAGTGCTTAGATTGGCGTGGCGCAGCTTTGCGGCGGCAACAAATTCGAAAAGTGCAACAAACGACAGCAATAGAGCGCGTGATTTTGAAAGTTTGTCAATACGTATTTGTTCTTAATTTTTGCGACTCAATTGAAGATGATCTTAGTGGGTTTGAAAAAAAACAATAAGTTTTTGTTATGGTCAAATAGAGAAAAAGGGTTAAGAAAAATATTAAAGTTTTCCTTTAGACATTTATTTATTTATGTATTTATTTATTATTTATTTATTTATGTATTTATGTGTTAATTAATTAATTAATTAATTAATTAATTAATTTATTTATTTATTGATTTATTTAAATATTTATTTTTTATTTATTTATGTATTTATTTAGTTATTTATTTCTTTATGAATTTATATATTTATTTCTATATTTAGTTATTTATTTATTTATTTCAATATTTAGTTAGTTATTTATTTATGTATTTATTTATTTACTTATTTATTTATTTAATATTTATTTTTTATTTTTATTTATTAATTAATTTATTTATTTATTAATGTATTCATTAATTAAAGTTTCTATGTATTTATTTGTGTATTTATGTATTTATTTATTTATATATTTATTTATTTATTTATGTTATTTTTTTTTTTATTTATTTTATTTATTTGTTTATCTATCTATTTATTTATTTATATAATTATTAATTTTTTATTTATTTATTTATTAGTCAATTAATTTATTAATTTAATATATTAATTTATTAATTAATTAAATGTTTTATGTATTTATTTGTGTATTTATGTATTTATTTATTTTTATATATATTTATTTATTTATTTTTTTTTTTAATTTATTTTATTTTATGTTTATTTTATTTATTTGTTTAACTATCTATTTATTTATTTATCTATTTAATTATGTATTTATTTATTTATGTATTTATTTATTTATTTATTTTTTAGTATTGATTAGCCAATGAATACAATAAAAATTCTCATAGGCTAAGTTGAGCTACTTATAAAAAAGATTTAACGAATAAATAAATCGATTTTTTGAAACTGAAAAATCAATCTCAACATTTTTGGAGATTCTATTGAACTCAATTAAGGCTCTGGTGATAGGTGCATTTCGCGCATGCAGAGCGCTCAAAACACCTACATGGAAGAGCTCTGAGCAACGAAGAGATCTAGCTGGAATATTCAGAAAAATCCTCTCGAGGAGTGTGGAACAGTCAACCACACCACGGAGTACATCAAAGATGAAGGACAAAGACGAAGGATTGTTCTCCTACTTTGCAAAAATTTTAAATTAATCAGTAGGCATCGCGATTCGTAGCTGGGCATAGGATCGGTAAAGAGAAAGTTACGCAATGCAAAGCGTATTAAAACTTGTTGGATCATCTCAATCCTAGCATTATAGCAAAATATGGAGACCAGATGAAGGACGCATATTCAAGCCTGGAACGAACAAGTGTCGTATACAAAAGCTTCAGCGTATACGGTCGGTGAAATCCGAACTATGACGCCTCACGAAAGGAAGCATGGCATGAATTAGAAATGACAAAATTAATATGATTAGTGAACGAAAACTTCGAGTCAAAGATTACGCTCAAATCTTTAATTTCACCAACATGCAACAGGGGCGCCATGGAAATGTGATAAGAGGTGTCAAAGACTTTGCAGCGTTTGGTTATTTATCTATTTATTTATTTATTTATTTATTTATTTATTATTTAATTTTCCCCCCAGGATGCCTTTTTCAGCAAAAAAATCTTCCCCTCTCAGAGATGGCCAGCGAAATTCCTTAACTGAAAGGTTGTACCTTATGATGTCTCAAGCTATAATAAGTAGTTTGGATTTTGCATATAAATTGGAAATCAAAGTACAAATTTCATACAAATAAAGCAAATATTGCTACTAAAATGTCTTAGTTCATAGGAAGTTTATTGCATTTTGTGTTTTACCGACTCTTATATTAGTTTAGTTTCTCGTTGTTTCAATGAAAAGTGCTCTGATATAGAGCAGACTGCCCACAAATGGCTCACTGTAAAAGCTAAAAGGGTTAAATCGAATATTAAAGTTTTTCTTTAAACATTTATTGTTCTCATTACTTCGCTTTTCCTATATACCCGAAAATCCTCTTAACTTGTCCTGCTCAGGTTGGTTTTTCAAAGTGCTTCCAGCACTGAAGTTACGAGTGCTTACAAAACTTGGAATTACCATATCACAAATTGGCAAATAAAAGTGTTTCTTCTAACTGGGATGTCTGACACTTACGTGCAGCTACAGCGGGGAATATGCACACACACACGCACGCATGTACACGTAAAAAGTCTGCGAATGAGCAAACAACTCTCACTGTGTATTTTATGTCGATATGCAGCGGTGGGTTTGTGTGTTTAAGGGACGCATGGCACGATTTGAAGGCATTTTCGGCATTGACTTCTACTCAGTTGTGAACGGTTTTAGGTGCGCTCCGTTGCTGTCGCACAGCCGCATGGCTTCAATTCCTCACGCAGGCTTAACACTTGAGCCTAGGTGCATTAAAACAGTTTGGATTCTGTGATAAGGCCAAAGAAGCTAACAAATAGGATTAAAAAAGAATGTGTTGGCCAAGGCGAAAAGGTCAGAGTGGGACCGTGGCCCAACAATCGGGCCAGTGTGTGCAGGTTGGGTGCGCATAAAGCGGGAGTGAAATTAATTCACAACAAAACCCTGTCGTAAGGATTAACAAGGCAGCGACAATGACGACGACGACGACGATGAGCACGAGGACGGTGATGACGATGGCGATGGTGACGGCGATGCAGGAGAATGGTTCAAGTTTGTGCAGCAGACGATCCTTTTATTGTGTATTCACTTTTTCTACCCTTTGAAAGTTTGTGTTAATTTTGTTTGTTTATTTCAGCACTGCTCCGGCGTTAGTGAAACGGGTAAACGTCGCCCGCGCCCCCCCTCTGCACATTGTTCGAGTGTGGAAAGAAAGGCAGCAGCAGAAAAAAGGGACAGCGCCTGTGCTTAAATTTGCACTTTTTAGTAAAAATTGTGCTTTGTGTATGCATTGCGCATTCCCTCCTCCTTGCAGCTCACTTCGCTCCGCACTGCTACCAGTGCCTGCGTCTGTGCTTGGTGCGTGTTTCGTGTTTTCAAAATAACAAGTTTTTTATTCTTTTGTTATGCTAGAAAAGTAAAATCAACATGAATGCCAAATTAGAGCGAAGCGGCAGAAAGTTTTTCTTAAGCTTATTAAGTGCTGAAAATTGTTTCGCTTTTGTGCGAAATGTTTCAACTTCGAGGCAGAGCACATTATGTGCTTTGCTTCGGCTGCGGATTGAGTTGGAATAATTTGCTTCCTCAGAATTACAATAATGTGTTATTCTCTGCAATATTTGTTTCAAACTCATTGACTTAGCTATTGTGACAATTGTTATAAGCAAACAATAAAAAAACAACAAATTCAGCGACCTTTGAAAGGTGTATTCGTAAAAAGTGTGTATTGTATGGAAAATTATCAATACGCTAAATCAAGCATTATTATTTTTTCATTCTGCTGTTTAACACTAGAAAAACCATTGTGGTAATTTTTACGGTTTTTAATTTTTAAATGTTTGTAATTTCTTTAGTAGTTTCTATACACTTTTGCTTTGACGATTTTTATTTTTTTTATCAAGTTGTACAATTAGGGTTTTACAATTACAATGAGCCAAATCCGATGTGTACTTTTCGAGATATCAGCCGATATATTAGGTAGTCTTTGTAGGAATGGAAAACTGTGGTCTTTCTAGTGTTAAGAACATTTGACATCAACATAAGAATATAGAGACAGGCTGTGTCTGTATGTCGCTCTGAGTATTTCTCTTCAATGTTAACACTAGAAAGCCCGTCAATCTGGCATACATACCTAAAATGCCCATATGTAGTAATTTTGACTACATTATTGTTTACTGAATGTTTTTTAAATTTATTGTTTTTTAAGTAGCAAATATGAATAAATGTACACGAGATTAAACTAAAATAAGCATTTAGTTTTTATTTGTTATAGTTTACAAAGTAAATTCATTTAAATAAAATAGCGTACTTTACACATAAATGGGATAAAATGGAATGAAATTTGGAATTTGGAATTTGTGAATGAATTTTGTGAGTGAATTTTGAATTGAAAAACTTTGGAATTGCCACAGCTTACTATGATATTATTTTTTTAATGTTTGAAATTATTTGAAATTTTCATATTTCGCAATTGAAGATGCATATTTGTCTATTTATCAGTAAGATTTGCTGAAAATTTTATATAGGTAGTCAAAATTACTACTTTTGGGCATTTAAGGTAAATTTTGCAAAATTTGGGTAAACAATTTTTTTTACAATTTTTAAAAATTTTTTATTATTCCATTTAGCTTTAAAAATTAATAAAGGTCACGTAAGATATTTTTTTAGAAAGCGATGCAACAAAAGTTATTTACGATAAAATACCTCAATGTAGTCAAAATGACTACCTTGGGCATTCTAGTGTTAATGGAAAGGGAAATGTTTTGAATACAAGAAACGTTCGCCAAGTGCTAATTTCTCGATTTATAAAAATTAGAAAAATTTGGATTTCGCTTTCTACTTAACATTAGCGCTTCATTGCATGATTTAATGTAACCCTTTACACGCTACAGTAGCATATCTGCAACCAACCGTAAAATTGCCCGTAATTTCGAAATTAACTATCAAAACGACTCTTTTCTGCTATTTTACAACTATGCAACGTTCCTATTTTGAAATACTGGCATTAATAGTGGGAAATAGGAGCTAAATTTTACTTGACAGCACTTATTTGACCGTTTTTGCGAAAAGTTGCACGCATTTATTTTAGTGAAACAAAAGTAATTAAAACTTTTTGATAAAAAACACACAAACACTTTGCGAAAAATGCGGAGTAGGACTATGCTACAACAAACGCATTAATTGCTTACAAAATTTTCATTTAAAATTAAACATATTAAAATAAAAAAACAAGTTTTATTGCTTTGTTGCATATGTGGAACCAAATGTTTTTTCAAAAAAAACCTTAACAAAATAAAGTATATTAAAAAATAAAAAATATGTGTTTTTTTAATTTAGGTTTAAAAAGGAAAAATTCGCTGTTGCCGTGTAAAGGGTTAAGTGAAAAAAAAATGTTGTCTTCGATATTATTGTTGTTGGTTGTTAAGATTTGATGCTACAAATTTTTAATTTTTTGATTTTTTTTTTTTTTAATTTCCCTGTCTATGGAAGAAGTTCTGCGGAAATTTGCCGTATCCTGATGAGAATGCTACCGCCGAAAGGAAACTAAGTTTTATTTATATTTTAGTGTTGGCTACTACGGGAAGTCGAACCTAGGTCGGACGTCAGTGTAATCCAACGCACTAAACAGCTCAGCGACGACAACCGCCATATCACCATCGCCATCAATAACCAAAATTATTTCACCTAATCAAAACATTCTTTGTATTTTCAACTTTTTTGCATATACCTTATGATCATGAAAATAACGAGAATTTTTAATTTTGAATTCCCGCGCTTATCCAATCGGTAAATTTTTATTTTCTCAGCGTTGGCAATACTTTTATTGGTGTTCTGTCAAAATTCGACGCATATCGTTAGATTAGTATTCGATTGGCGTCTATACGAAGAAGTAAAAAAATTGTTGTGTGGCGATTTTTATAATGGATGAAAAATTAGAACAACGCGCGTGCCTAAAATTGTGTGTTAAAAATGAAATTTCGTGTGCCCATTCTTTGAAAATGTTACAAAAGGCGGATGTGGGAAGGGTTAACTTCAAAAATTAGAAAATGAATTTTATGGCATGTCTAAAAGCTCTCTTAGAAATCAGACAATTAATGAAATACGTTTCCTAATTGCCATTAATTTGTAATCATTTACTAATTGCTGTTAATAACACCTTTAATTTGACAAAAATTCTTCAAATGGCAGATTTTGAAAGGAAAAATACAGCTTGTTCTAATTTCGTAGAAAAAATTTGACTGATTACAAAATTCACTTTTCATTCCACAACCAATTCCAAGCAGTTGCAAACAAGTCAATCGAATTATCAGCAGGAATACCCACTGGCAATCAAACATCAAATAAAGTAGCCCAAAAACACAAGCAATTCATTTACGTTAGCATTGCTGCAAAGAAATATACAAAATGCATAAATTAAACGAAGTAAAACGACATCGACAAGAAGAAAAACTAAATTATCTCACAGCGAAGGACTCCATCGGAATTCAAACAATTTAAAACAAAATGAAATGCCTGCCTCTTCTCTTTTCATCTTTCTTTGACGCTGCAAGGAGTTTCAAAAGCATCTAAAGTACGAGTAGTAACAACAACAATAAAAAAATTAAATTATGAAAATTGAATTTCAAAAAGAAACATTTGTGAGTTGGGCTCACGCTCTCCGCACTGCTGACAGGACGTGGAAGGCCATGTGCGCGAGCGGCAACAACCACACATCCGAACCGTCCTTAGTGCGGTTCTTGTCGCCAACAACGCCGTGAGCCGCAGCAATTCAGGTTGAGGGCAAAGTGTTGTTAAGCTCTTGTTGTTGTTGTTGTTGTTTCTTGCCTTTTTGGTGTGGGCTGCGCAGCGCAGCGGTTGCCAAAGATGGTTACTTTTAACCAAATTACGTTAATTTTTTTCCGCTTGGTTACTTTTATTTGTGTTTGATGACTTTTTGGAAATTCTAGTGTAACATAGATAATGTTGTAGGACGGTAAAATGTGAAGATTTTTTTGCTCGCATATATTTTTTTTTAAAGAAATTTCTGCAACATATGTTATCGTCGTGTTATCGAGATGAACAATGTGAACTTTGCTGCCTTTGTAATTTGTCGTGATTGTTGAGGTTCTGCTCCACCAAAACAAAAACAGGAAACGAAGAACAGTTCGTGTTCTTATTAAATGATAACATTTTGGTTACTTTTCTCGCAAAATCTGGTTTACAAATTTGTTGGTCGAATGGCAACCGCTATTCCTGTCTTTTGCGCTAAGTAGGTGTTCCATACTAGAGATGTGTGTGCATATTTGTTTATGTATGAATAGGATTGTGTGTGTGTGAAGGAATTTGAATATGTTGCGCGCCAACCGACGTTTGTTGAATTTCGGCAATGAGTGGGACCTTGTTACAATGTTATCATGTTTGCATTAACATTTGTTGTAGCACATATTTCGGAATGTGTTTTGCTTTTTCTGTTTATTGCCGTTGCTTGTTGCCTATGTTTTCTCTTTCTTTATGGATGCTTTATTTGTAGAGGCGCATGTTAAAGCACTAAATAAACAGAAACCATAAATCACAGAATGCAAATAGAAGCACATACCCACACACACACACACACACACCAGCAAATTGCAAAATTCGTCTTAGTCATAGGCCAAACATTTTAAGCCAAGTGTCAAAAGCAAAGGCCGCCAGTCAGATGGCAAATGCTTCTGATGTTCGACTGAAGAGATTTTAACCTTTTTCGGTTGAAAGTTTGAGTAGGAAATGCAAAGTGAAGGCATAAGTAAACGCAGGCAATGTGTTTACTTATGGCTGAATTAAAAAGATGTGGTAGAATGAAAACCGGCAACAACGAAAAACGGCGCTACCTGCATGCAACGTTCTGTTGATTTGTTCGGAGTAGAGACTTGGTGGACCGTTAGAAGCCGTAATGAGGATTAGAAACGAAGAAGTTCAAAAAAACACTTTGCCTGAAGAGAGGACAAGGTATTGGGTTCAATTTGGGAGCAATATACAGAAATTTATTTATTTGAAAATGATGTTTGATTGGTTTGGTCATAAAGTTAAGGTTTGTCGGAACGACTGTTAGCACAAAAACGTTATTAAAATTAAGCTTGTGAAATGCGATTAAATGCTAGAAGTTGTTTATTTTCATTTAAGGTAAGGTAATGTTATTTTCTGTAAGCTCACTAGTGAAAAGCGTAAAACTTGACTATGTGTTTTGTTGTTTGGGTGCAAAGTGAAACTTTTCCTTTTTCATATGTGAGCTCATAGAAAAATCGAAACTCACAAGTAGTTTTTTTAATCAAATCAATTTTAATTAAGTCTAGCAAATGAAGGCAATTCACCAGATTCCTCATTGATTACACCGTGCGACATCAAATTTTACACACGAACTAAACTAATTTTCGTAACAATATTTTATGTTTGTCGTACGGTGCAATATATCTTTGTTTTATAGAGAGAAGTATGCAATTTTTTTTATCTTAAACTAATAAAGTTAGAATGACGAAATTCAAGGATGTAGTAGCGTACATATTAGTCCTTAAGATATATTTTTTTTCAAAGAATATTATTATTATTAAAGTTTCTAACTTGCAACGATATTCAAGGATAAAGTTTTAAAAGGACATTTTCAATACCTCTTCGTCCTTTTGCATCCAACCATTACATTTTTTAAGATTCTAGGGATTTTTCTCTTTCATTTGATGCCCATATTGTTATTCTATAATGCGCTGAATTTTTAAAATAATTTTTTTAAATAAACGTGTCCTTGAAATTTCAAAGTCCTTTAAAAAAAAATCCTGACGTCAGAGAGAAAAACTAAAAACGCAGTTTTACTACATTTGGCCTCTAGTTTCGTGAGTATATAGATTTTTTCGTGTGTTTTGAAGTTTTTTGATTTTTGTCGCATGGTGTTATACGTGGGTGGTCCGATAAGTACTTAGCCTACAAAAGAAAAACGAAAATTTTGTAAAAGTGGCGATTTATTTCTCAACATAGTCTCCTTTCAATTCGATAAACTTGACCCAGCGATGCTCCAACTTCTTTAACCCGTCTGAAAAATACGTTTTCTGGAGGCCTCCGTGGCGGCGATAACCTCCTCATTCGACTCAAATTTCTGCCTGGCGAGTGACTTTTTCAAGTTTGGAAACAAAAAGAAGTCACACGGGGCCAAATCTGGAGAATACGGTGGATGGGGCAGCTGTTCGTAGGCTAATGCGACCAATTTGGCGAATCCCCGACCAATATTGCTCTTTTTCCATTTTTCTAAAAAAAAATCAAAAGCAAAACTACAAATCCAATATGGCTGAAATTTTGACAGTGGCCGTCTACGAGGATGTACCACACGATAGTAATTTTCTCTTACGATAGTGGCACCATCGGGCGGTGGGGCTAAGTACTTATCGGACTGCCCACGTATGTTATGAAAGAAAGCATTCGGAAGGACTGCTAACTACAAGTATAACAATTTTTGCTGCGGTTGAAGCTCTGATTCGTAGTGCAGCAAATCAACATTCAGCGCCTACGCTGCTTTGGCCATGCCTCCCGCTACGCGTTAGTTGGAGGTCGACAGCAAAGAGGGAAATTTTGTCTCTGGTGAAAGCACCAAGTTGAAGACTCTCCATTATCTTCTGGTGTGACCAACTGGAAAGTTAATGACTGTAGCTTGCCAGGAGAAAACTACATTTTATTGGCTAAAAGTTTTTGACTAATCTGTTGGAGTGTTCGTTTCTTAGAAGGAATCTTTGTTGTTCTCAGCTCAGTGGCACCACAACGACCCAGTATTTTGAATTTGAATTTTGGTGTGCTTTCATGCAAATGGCTACAACCCCCAACAATTTATCTTTTTCATAGCCTATTTTATTGATACACATTGCCAAAAAAAACAAAAATTGAAAACCATTTTCAGTATGAAATAGATTGTGCCTGAATTCATAGAAAAACACAAACTATTCACAATGTTGCCAGTTTGATTTACAATGCTTTGCAGTGATTTGTCTGCCCGAAGTGGATTAATATGCCGCTCGCCACACCATCCACACCCTGTCACCGAGGTAGACGTTTTCATGTGTATTTGCCCGCATTTGGTAATAAACACGAGCACAAATATGGCGGCAACATACCGTTTTATTTCCCAGATGCTTCACGCGACAACCCAAATATGCGGATTTGCCGACCAGCGAGGTGATGTTCTTCGGCATCGTCAGGTCGAAGTACGGCTCGTTCCATCTGTGCCCGTGCGGATAGTGTAGTGGCGGCAGATGTGTTGGCTTCGGATCCAGATTGTTGTGATTGTTGTTGCTCACCGAAAGTCTTTGATAGCACATTGTCAGACCTGCAAAAAAAAGCAAACAAATATGTTACAACAAGCTGCCAAGTGGAAGTGAAACAGCAGAACAGAATGTATGTTGCGTAGTCAGAGATCGAATAAATGAGTACGCGGCAGCTGGTGCCGCATGGAATTGCGAGGAAATGGGAAATATTGTTATATTTATTCACTGCAGCAGGTGCTGGCGAAATGGCTCCCGGCTGCGCTGTACGGCGTGTTGATGTTCTGTGATGTGTTCGAGCTTATGTGAAGGTGATTTGCAGTTTTCTTTATGTTTCAGTTTATTGCACTGCAAAACTGTCACAGCGGACGTTTTTGTGCTGTCACTGCTGCTGCAAGTAACAGGCGGGCTTTGTTGGTAATATGCACAGAGGAGTAGAATTAATTACATCTCGCAGTTGGTTCAGGCTTTGGTCGTGTACTTAAAAGGTATTCGAATATACTCGTAAAAAGAAATATTTTTGATATTTATTAAATCATGCAAAAAAGTGTACCAAGCGTGTGTTATATAAACATCAGAGTTTAATAACTTTGAATGAGATGAACAAATATTATTTTCAGCGGGAACACTAGACAGAATGTTTTTGATTTCAGTATAATTTTACTTTGACTTTATATCGATTTCATATAGGTAGATTTATTTCAATTCGTACATTCATGATCATGACACTGTTTTCGGTTGTAGTTAAAGATCACTGCAATTATTACCTACCAAACAAGGACATAACAGTTATAACCATGGAAAGGATTTTGTGGAAATTGCCTTTTTTGTTTGCTGCTAGATACAGCATTTTTGATTGAAAATGAGCACGAATTAGGTCCTCCTGATTAGAAATATACCACTTTTATTTTGTCTTTTTTACTTTTTCACCCATAAATGCCTTTTTTTAGTACCTATTTTACCTATAAATGCCATGAAATGCCTTTTTCAAGATTTGTCGAGCGCCTTTTCATTTTTCTTTCGTTTTTAATATTTTCCCCTTTTGTTTCGCAAAAAAATCCCTTGAAACTAAAAAAAAATTAAGTGGCAACATTGCAATTTCGTTAACTTATCGATGTTTTTACATTGATTTGATCATTCCTAAGCCGTTATTTTTTGTTGTGCAGTGGAAAATTTAAAGAAAAAACATGCCAAATGTGATACAAGTACGGCTTTTATGCTTTTATATGAGAAGTTCAAATATGAGTTGAAAATATGTGCCTACATTTCAACTAAAATATCTTAGTTTTAGTTTTTAAACTATCTTTGAAAACCTTGATGTTCCTTTTCTTTCACAAAAAACGAGTTATAAATATTGTATGTTGCATACGTCAGATGAAATAAAATTATTAAAAAATACATACCGTTTCCCCTTTTTTAGATTTTCATGTATTTTTTTCTTATTTTTAAATGCTTGTTTTTGCCTTTTTAACAGTTTTAATGCCCTATTTTGCCTTTTTAGGCACTTTTTAGTGCCTTTTTCTACCTTTTTGGCAGTTTTTAGTGCCTTTCCGTGCTTTTTTGCTATTTTATTTTGTCTTTTTTATAGGTTTTTAGGTCCTCAAAATCCTTTCCCTGGTTATAACATTTAAAAGAAAAATAACTGTTTCATTGTAACAAATATTTTAATTCTTACTTTTAATTATTATTTTGAAATAATACATCTAGGTATAACTATTATTCGTGACAAATATTTTTTGTGTTACATAATAACTGTTATCAGCAAGAAATATTTTTTCCGTCATCGCATAACTGTTATGAGAGAAAAATATTTTTTACGTTGTTTAGTTACGTTTATTTTGTGAGAAATATTTTTTACGTTGCTCGGTAACGTTTATTTTGTGAGAAATATTTTATACGTTCCTCGATAACGTTTATATTTTGAAAAATATTTTTTCTGTTGCCAGTAACTATTATGAATAGCACATATTTTTTTACGTTGAGTGGTAACCATTATTTTCCAATATATATTTTTTACGTTGGAAATACCGGCACACAAAAGAAATATATGTCTGATCGGTGAATGCCACTATAAATTTTCTATGGAATTAGGTTCGCTGATCATAAATTCGATGTCAGAGTTTGGTATCAACCACATTTAAGGACTTCCCTAAGTCTTACGCCTTCTACCGGGACGGGTACTGGACAAGGGGCTGGCACCCACCACCAACACAATACCAAATTTAATCATTGATTCGATTTTAGATTCGCGATTTTTCCAAAAGTGATGGGTGATGGTGTTAGTCTGGCATCAAATTCATGATCAGCGAACCTAATTCCATAGAAAAAGTGTAGTCGCATTCACCGATCAGACATTTGTTTCTTTTGTGTGACGGTATTTTCAACGTAAAAAAAATATATTGCAAAATATTGGTTACCACTCTAAGTAAAAAAATATGTCCCATTCAGAATAGTTACTGGCAACGGAAAAATATTTTTCAAAATATAAACGTACCGAGCAACGAAAAAAATATATTTCCAAAAATAAACGTTACCGAGCAACGGAAAAATATATTTCCAAAAATAAACGTTACCGAGCAACGTAAAATATATTTTTCTCCCATAACAGTTATGCTATGACGGAAAAAATATTTATCAAAAAATAAACGTTACCGAACAATAGAAAAAAAATTTCTTGCTGATAACAGTTATTAGGCAACAGAAAAAAAATATTTGTCACGAATAATAGTTACGAAATTACGAAAAAAGTAGTGTTTTCCTCATAATAGTTATTGTCCAACATTTATAAATATCTCTTAAAAATGGGCAACGTTTTCGAATTTTTAAAAAATCATAACTGTTATTTTGGGTCCCTGCTACTAAATCGTTGTTCCTTGGGCATAGAAATATTTTACATATTTTAAAATATCTGCATTATATACATTTATTATTATTACAATTTTTGCATTATAGCCCTCCCGTTGAATATTCAAATAGCGAGTTATGTTCATGTTTGCAAACAATCAATAATTGCGCTTTACGCAGACCACACAGCAGCGGCGCTCACCATGGCGTATGCGCAACGTACTGGGAATTCCCACTGTACGAGTACGCGCCAAATTCCAATATTTATGCGTCATTTGAGTGTGTATTTTAATTGAAACTGCAACAAACATTTTGTGCACATGAAACAAAAACAGGAACACCGTTACTGCAGTTGTTATTTGCACGCCCTGTTCATGTCTGTTGTTATGGTCGTCGCATGAAAATGAAATTAACGGCAATTCTGTGGCATTGCAGTGCTCACGTATGTTTTAATTTCGATTCGTAAATATTTGAGCAACCTGTAGTCGCGCCATGTAATATTTGCATACATCGAAACCCAAATAGGTATGCACACAGAGATGGAATTATACTCGTTCGAATATAATTGTGGTACTTGGGCCCCGGTATTTGAATTGAATTGAATTAGATTAGTATCATGGAAAATATGTTTTTAATTTAATATGGGCATAAGGTCACACTGATTTGACACCAAAACGCCCCAGCTGCATATGTGCTTACGTGTGTGTGTGTGTGTGTGGGTGTGAGTGCGCAATGCGTGTTAAATGGGAATGCAAAATGCTTTTGCTGGTATAAAGCGTTTGCTCATTAATTTCGGTTCGATATTTTTAATATGCTCAAACGAATACATTACGTGCCACAAACACGCGCCTACCATCACCAAGTGAACCCCACCTCCCCGCACTCGAGTAACTGTGAATTTTAAGCACCAACACGCTACGAACGCTTATTTATGTATGCATGCATACTCATTAAATACGAATGACACTAGTGACGTCACATCACTTGATTGACCCATTTGAATGTGGCGACAAAACGGGAGGTGTGTGGTGCGCGCATTTGCCTTTGTAAATTTTAGTTTATTTCTATATTTCGTGCTTATAACTGATCAGAATGCAAGTTGAAGTCACAGAATAAGGTATTTGAATTTTTAAATTTTAAACCTTCGAAAGTGTGACAATAAAAATAAGAAACTTGAACATCTAACAGCCGAACATGTCGAAATGATTTGAGTTTTTTATAGAAAATAATTTGTATTCAATAATTTAATAGGCATTTCAAGTGCGTTGATGGCATGAGAGGTTTTTTTAATTGTGAAAAATAAAGTCAATTACATAAGCAACACGTTGCTTGTTTCAATAAAATTTCAAGCTGTTTTTAATAATAATTAATTGACTGGCACGACAGCCCGCTTACGCGAGACTAAGGCCTAGCTTCCCGCAACCACCCGTGTTTTGCGTGTGAATTTGTACGCGGGTGGAAGGGACCTACAGTTTTATGCCGGTTCCGAACGGCAGGTTGGGAGCTCTTTCATAAGCAATTTTTACTCTCAGAGGTTTGCCATTTCCAGCTGAGAGGACAGCCACCGAAAGAGAAAACGAGTTTTCCCGTTATTTTTTTTTTAGGTGTTATTACAGGCAGTATTTGAACCTGAGGTTGCTGCCTGCGACTCGCGGTCCAACGCACTAACCAACTGAGCCACGGCGGCTGCAGCTGAAGCTGTGTTTAGACATTTAAAAATGAGCATTTTCGAACCCTATAACTGACCTACTTACTTGACCATATTCCAAACTCATATAACACCGTGCGACAAAAATTAAAAAAAAATTGTTACACCCGAAAAAATCCATATGTGCGTGAAACTAGAGACCAAACATAGTAATACTGCGTACTCAGTTTTTCATTTCTACATCCTTTGACCTTTTCAAAGGACTTCAAAATTTTTAAGGGGATCAAAAATCAAAAAATATAAAAAATACTTAACCTCGTTAGAATATGGCAAAAAGCATATCAGATAAAGGAGGAAAGGCTCAAGAATTAAAAAAAAAAAATTTTAATCCTTTATATTCTTTAAAATTTGTAGAGAATTTTCTTGAAAAGTAAGTATTTTAAAACCCAAAATCTCCTTGATCACGTGTAAAAATGTCATTATTCTCGCTTCATTGATTTTGTATCTTTTTATTACTTAAAATACTTACTGATACTCAAATAAATTAGAATTTTTGTACTTCAACGCTTCCGCGTTTTTTTTTAATAACTTTCGAACCAATAAAGTTAGAGTAATGAAATTGTGATGAAGGAGATTTTGGGTTTTAACATACTTACTTTTCAAGAAAATTCTATATACATTTTCAAGGATATAAAGGATTACCATTTTCAAAGGACCTTTTTCATATTCCTTTCTTACAAGTGGATAATAAATCAATTTTATTTGAATTTTTGAGCCTTTCCTTTTTTATTTGATGTACATATCGACATATTCTAACGAGGTTAAGTATTTTATATATTTTTTTTATTTTTTATCTCCTTCAAAATGTTAAAGTCTTTTTAAACGGATAAAGGATGTAGAAGTGAAAAACTAAGTACGCAGTATTACTATATGTGGTCTCTAGTTTCACGCACATATGGATTTTCCCCGGTGTGAGAAATGCTGTCGCACGGTGTAGTCACCCAGAAAAAATTAAATTTAAAAGCATCAAATAATGCGCGAAAACGGCATTCATATTGGTCTTCTCGCGTTTAGACTGATGCACACTTATGCTTCTTCGTAGTCACTAGTCAAGAGCTATAAATCTAGAATTTCGCTTACTGCTTACACAAACCCAGTCAAGTGGCCATTAAACAAACACAGGCACGTAGCGCTATTTATTTGCAGTGTGATATGGAAAGCTAAGAAAATTTAAAATTCTAGTGCCTGGTAAATGGCACTTTTTCTATATTCAATTGGCAACACCCCACATATTGCAACATAAATACTGAGTGGTGAAAGCGCACGGAATATGAGCCAAAAGTCATGTAGACACTTGGCACGTATCAACAATACAAACAAAAATTATAACAACACAAAACTATTTTGCCAAAACTACCAGTGAATAGGAAATAGTATGTAATAGTGTTGCCACTTGACTATTACTATAGCGGAATTGCAATAGTCTCTGGCGTTTAGTTGTTTGTGTGTGTGAGAAATCAGAAAAACATAGAAAATCCTAAGATAGGAAAAACTTAAATGAAGATATGTGAATAACAAATAAGAAAACTCTTTTTCGATATATATGATCGTTAATTTGTTTACTCTCTCTTAACCCTTTCGGTACAGCTTTTTACTGGGGAAAGTTAAAATTTTAAATTTTACGTTTTAGGCTTCTATGTGATTATGTTAGCAACATTCCATAAGAAATTTTGAAATTTTTATACTCGGACTCTGTATTTTGGAGTGTTTTTCTATGAGAGCAACCACATCGTTGTGGCTGTAATAATTACTTAAACATAAAACTTTTTATGCATAACGAAAATTTTCTTCATATACTTCAGCCAAAATTTTTTTTAAAAAAAGTATGTAAACTGAAAGAAAACGTCAAATTAAAAAAGTTATCTAATTTTGTCTGCTTCTTCCTATCTCAAGATATACCATTAAAAAAACGTGTATACTTCTCTTCTCTCAACTTTATTATTCAGTTTATTAATTTCGTATTTTTCCTAAAACTTCAAACTATTCTAAGGAACAACAAAAATATAGTATCCACAAGTTTTTTTACCTAAAACAGGCACTGAAAAGAGACTATGCCATATGGCATAGAATAACCGAAAGGATTAATATTTAATATGAAGCAATTGGAGTTTTAATTTATGGGACATTTTTGTGCCACACTGCCATTTACTATTTTAAACTCTTTGCTACTTCTGCCATTATATGCTTTTGATTTCGGCATTATCCGCTTTTCAGTGTTAGTGTTAGTTATTAGTGTTTTCTATGCATTCCGCAAAAATTAGTCAGAGTCTACACAGAGTTTGGAATATAAAAAAACTAATATTTTTTCAACACTAAATAAATAATAAAAATAAATAAAATAATAAACAATAAATAAATTATGACCAAACTGATCAATGCTTATTTATTTATCTGTTTATTTCATTTAGGATTTAAGAAAAATGTGTTTGTTAAAAATTACACTGCACAACAGCGTGTCTGTTGCATGAAGTTTTTTACATGAATCTGAATCGTTTTTCCACGCTGATTTCAAAACCATATTCCGTTTTTATGTAACAGCTCTAGTTTTCTCAAAAAATGGACGTTTTTTCGAATTTTCCTCGACTTTTTTCACATTTTCGACTGTAATTTCCGAACCGATAATCCTATCGACATGATTTTTATATCGTTGCACTTACAATTTCACGCCATCTTTTCTGACATTAATCAATTTTACGCGTTCTAAATTGGCGTTGTTATAAGGTTTCAAAGTAGGAAAATATTGAATTTCAAGGCGTTTTTTCTGATGGCGAAAATTATACACATGTTTCATAAATCAGGTTACGAAGTATATGAATATCTTAAGAAGAAACATCAAGCAATACAACACAACCAAATTATTTGGCGGAATACACATTCGCATCGAAATAATAACAAAAATGTGCCATAGTTATTTTCATCAATTTTCATAGTTTTTCCTTGAAAAATTAGGGGCCTAAAAATATGCAGAGGTTTTAATTTTTTTTGTTTCGAGCAATTACAATTTTTTTTTGTTTTTTGCTTGTATTTCAGACCATAAATGGAACATATAAAAGAGCATATTTTGAGGCCCCTAATTTTTTAAGGAAAAAGTATGAGAAGTTATGAAAATGACTATGGTACATTTTTGCTATTATTTCGATGCGAATATGTATTCCGCCAAATAATTTGGCTGTGTTGTATTGCTTGATGTGTCGGCTTTCATTATACACCTATCTCGTTAATTGATTTACAAAAAATGTGTATGTTTTTGATCATCAAAGAAAACGCCTTATAATTCCATATTTTCCGACTTTGAGGTCCAATTACCGCGGCATTTTAAAACTTATAAAAATAAGTTGCATCGGAAAAGAAGCCGTGCAGTGTTGTTAATGTGATAAGGCGAAAATCATGTCAATCGGTTTTTTGGTTTATAAATTACGATAAAAAATATGGAAAAAGTAGAGGAAAAACTGAAAAAAAGACACGGTACCTATATCTCACTAACTAGAGCTGCTAGAAAAAATCTGAGGATAGATTCAAAATCAGCGCACCCAAATTAGTAAGTAACAGTAGAAAAACTCCATGCAACAGAAAAAAGTGTTTTTTGTTGAATTGAATTCTCCCCAGCAAACTGCCAAAATGGCTTTTGTTTATACATTAAGCTATTTTTGTCCTATAAGATCAAAGTAGCAAAGACTGCTGCTACCACTGACAGCTCGTTTTCGCGCCATGTTAACTGCCGGCTGCGCTGCTTGGGTCAAGTTCAACAAGCAATTGCTGGTTATTGATGACAGAGACATGAAATGTTTTAAGAAATATTTGCCATTTCCAATACACACCAACCGTCACATATTTGTGTCACTTTCTCCTCCTTCTCTTGCTCGCTATTGTTTCCTACTATTGCGTATGAAATATTTCCTTGCCACGAAATCCCGCTTGACAGCCACGCTTATCAGCACTTTGCTCGAGTCAAATTCAAAGCCAACATTACTCATACGCCACGTGTGCGTTTAAAGTCTGCACATTAATTTTGCCTCATTGCTTACAAGTTTATATTTTTACATTTTATTTGGTTCGTTTAATGCTCACTGAAAATATTACAAAGTTTAGATTCCTAGCTGTCTACATTCTTGTTTAACTTTTATTGTATTTCCATAACTTTGGAGCGAAAAGGGTGCAAAGAGAATAAATTAGCTATGAAAAAACTCGCGTAAAATGCGGCATTAAAAGTAAGAATTCAGAGCATAATACAACGCAAACGGAAACCCCTTTTTTTGATAGAAACGACTACAGCCGCTGGTTGTCATATTTTTACGAGACAGGCGTATGGCATAAATTGCCAATGTGACAGTCGAAGTTTATTTTACCGCTTTTTTAGCATTGCTTTGGCGTTTGCATTTTTTTGCAATATTTTTTTTTTGTTGACCGCTTTCGCTTTTGCTTTCGCTACGGCTTTTCATTCATTTTATTATATTCGTTTGTGGTTTTTTAACGATGTGCGGTGCCGTTTTCGCCGTGCAATTGAATATATTTTTTCTCCTCTTTGGTTGGAATTTTTTTGCAAAGCGTATTCCTATAAAAAGTATTGTCAATTACGTTCATTTATTTTTTGTGACGGTGTCATAAAACTTTGTGCCATTTGCTAGAATTTTTGCCGCCATCATTGTCGTGGTTGTCGCTTTCTTGTCTCAGTCGTATTTTTCATTTTTTGCCAGCTCTTCGGTAAACAATTGTAGGCGCTTAGTGGGGCATTTGTCTTCTCTCTCGTCGCATTGTGGTTTGACTTTTGCTTTCATTTCCGGCGGTGTGCCCCTGCTGCCATTTCTCCCCCATTGTCGACTGCTGTTTCGGGCAAATGCGGAAATGTTTGCTGAAATTTAAACGAGTTTTCACAAGTTGATATTTAATGCGAGTTTATTTATTTTATTGTTATGAGTTCTTGCTTTGTTAAAAGTTTGTACCGAGTGTGGTTTTAGTGTTCGAGTGGGCAGTGTCGAAGAGGAAAGATGCTGATGGTGAGGGGAAAAGTTTGATTTTGCTCAATTGTTGAAATCACTGGAAAGGTAGTAGTTGTCATCAGCAGGAAAATTTTTGAATTTCTGCAGTCGGATTTTGATTGGTTTTGCTTTCGGGTTGGGGTTGTTTTTCTGATTTGCCAAACTTTTCTGTTTATAAGTGGTTTTGAGTGTTTTTCGTCAAGTTGGGTTAAGTTAAGTTTGGTTTGCCTTGTGACAAAAATATATGAGTGAGTGATCAAAATTAACTGTGTTTGAGATAGAGAGACACAGATTTAGGTGTATTATGTGCAGTGGCACGTACAGGGGGATTTGGGGTTCAAGGCCCTTCAACTACAAAAATGGTGCAAAATATGATTTCGAATGGAATCGTACTCAAAAGTTGTACGCAAACCCCTCTCAAAATGAAATCCTACCCTTACTCGTAATTTCACTGCTTACACCGTGCGACAGAATTTTTCACACCGAAAAAAATCCAAAAGGGGCGTGAACTGCGTACTTAGTTTTACATTTCTTCATCCTTTGTCCTTTTAAAAGGCCCTTCAAAATTTTGAAGAGCATAAAAAATAAAAAAATATAAAAAATAATTAACCTTGTTAGAATATGGCGACATGCAGGGGCGTAGCCAGAACTTGGTCATGGGGGGGTTTTAAAATTGGTTTTCGCCAGTTTAGTTTACGTGTTTTTTAAAGTTAACTAATTAATTAATTGACTGGCACGACAGCCCGCTTACGCGAGACTAAGGCCTAGCTTCCCGCAACCACCCGTGTTTTGCGTGTGAATTTGTACGCGGGTGGAAGGGACCTACAGTTTTATGCCGGTTCCGAACGGCAGGTTGGGAGCTTTTTCATAAGCAATTTTTACTCTCAGAGATTTGCCATTTCCAGCTGAGAGGACAGCCACCGAAAGAGAAAACGAGTTTTCCTGTTATTTTTTTTAGGTGTTATTACAGGCAGTATTGAACCTGGGGTTGCTGCCTTCGACTCGCGGTCCAACGCACTAACCAACTGAGCCACGGCGGCTGCCGTTAAAGTTAACTGCACCTTCCAAATAGGGCATTTTGTGGTGGCTTATGCGACTTAATGCATCGGAAATTAAATTTTTCCCGATTTTTAGTAAAAAGTTCATGAAATTTGGTGCAATGGAAGCGAAGTTATTGCACAAATTACAATATTAACTTTTGTTTTTAAAATTTGTAAACTTTAACCGAAGCATTCCAATTTATGAACCAAGTTTATGGTGATGATTGCTTATACCGTGGTGGAGTTCATAAGTGGTAAACGCGATTTAAAAACGATTGTCACGACATAAATAATGACCAACGAGTTAGCCAACTGAAATCCGCGATCACCGTAGATTCCATCAAAACTGGGCGGTAATTCATAAAAGATTAGCCAAAATCTTCATTGAAATTCTTGAAATTGGAATTAACCCTCGCTTTACTACCCAGAAATACCCACCCGAGTGATCTTTTTAATATTCATATTTCATATCTGCCAGAGTATTTAGCAATGATTTCGAATAACTGCACAAATTTGAAGGTAATTTTCAATAACATGAAGAAATATTTTTTTTAGAAATCTTGTTTATGTTTAAACTTGAATTTTGTCATTTTGTATACAAAATACCTACCCGGTTGATCCCAGGTGCTTTTGCTGCCATTTTGAATAAAACTCACAATAAATTTTTTTTTGCGTACCTTATTACTTACGTAAATAAACTATCTGGAATGAAATTTTCTAATATTTTCCATAGTTGCAAAATAAATCATTAGCCAGAGGAAGATACTAAATACTGACGTATGAAAAAATGTATATATTATTATATCTTAATTGTGAGTTTTAATCAAAATATCGGCGGAAGAGCCTGGGGTCATCCGGGTGAACGACATTGTTAAACGACGTAGGTATACAACAATTTTTGGTAAGGCGAAGGTTAAGCATCTCAATAGCATAAATTTATCGATAGCATTTTAATTGAACATTTGGCTATCGAAGGATGCCATCTCATCGATCGACACTTGTTTTGACTGTTTTTTGTTTACTAAAAGTCGAATTTTAACCATCAACCACTCTTCGTTTTCACCTGATGCGGCACCGTGCGACTTTCACCTATTCAAAAAATGCATTTGCCGATGAAAAATGCTTTAAAAGAACGAGGAATCCATCCAAAAGGCTTGTACCGACATCCTGAAGGATATTCCGGTCGACGAACTAAACTACTCTTCATACATGTTTTTACATCATGCAAATCGCTGTATTGAGTCTAAACGGGACTATTAAAAAACAATTTAGTTTCGCCCAAAAAATTTTTTTGTATTATTCTTTTAAATGTTTAAGGATGAAAGACCTTTTTGCTAATGTGTGAACGTACATACGACGCATAGTGATTGAAAATGTTGACAAATTATAGGCTATGGGGGGGGGGTTCTGACACCCTAAACCCCTCCCTTGGCTACGCCCCTGGCGACATGTATATGAAATGAAAGAGGAAAGGCTCAAGAATTTAAATAAAGTTAATTTTGTATTTATTTGTAAAAAAAAGATATGAAAAAGGTCCTATGAATATTTTAATCCTTTATATCCTTGAACATTTATATAGAATTTACTTGAAAAGTAAGTATGTTAAAACCCAAAATCTCCTTGATCAGGTTGACGCAGGAGGAGAGGATTTTGAAGGGGGGGGGGGGGGCAACCCTCGCAGCCTTTTATATTTTTTCAAAAAGGATGAAATGTATTTTTGTATTTTGTATCAAAAATGGTTTTATTGCATGTCAAAGTATTCTCCTTGAATATTTATGTTTATTTATTATTTATTTTTGCGCTTTGCGCTCAAACCAAATGTCGAAGCACTTTTTCCACTCCGATTGAGACACCTCCACAATATGGTTTTTGAATGCTTCTTTGAATACTTCAGTCAAAAAAATTGTTGTGTACCACTCAGAATTGACCATTCTACGTTGCTCTAATGGCACAGAAACAGGCGGCCATTTGCTTCGATGTGCTGCGTGCCCGAACAACTTTTATTGGATTTGGCTCGTCTTGGAAGACCAACACGGTCGATTGCTGTTTTCTTTCGGGCTCATACGCATATATCCATGATTCGTCACCTGTCACGATCTTGTGAACGTCTTTTGTAGCACCGCAATCGAATTTTTGCATAATTTCTTTGCACCAATCAACACGAGCCTTTTGTGAGCGATTGTCAAATTATGCGGGATCCAACGAGAACAAGTCTTTCTCACAGCTTTCTGACAGAAATGTTCATGCAATATCAAATGCACGGTCGTGGAACTAATGCCCAAGGATGCCTCCATCTTACGGTATGTCACATGACGATCTTTCATTATCAGTTCACGCACAGCATCGATGGTTTCTTATCCACTGACCGATTTTGGACGACCTTCACGAAATTCGTCCTTGAGCGAACGGCGACCACGCTTGAATTCGTTAAACCAGTTATAAATTGTCTTGAGGGTTGGTGCTTCATCTCCAAATGCCGAATGAAGGCGATCGGAGAACTGTTGTTGAGATAATTCACTTCGGAAATCGTAAAAAATCATTGCTCGAAAATGTTCACGAGTTGAATCCATTTTTTGACCGAGATTTGAATTTTTCAGGTCAGCGTAAACAACACAAATAGCGCTTGAACATGAAAATGTTCTAAGCACGTTTACGGTAAAAAATTACAAACTTTTCAATGGCAATGTCAGACTTTTCGAAAATGTAATGGACCATCCCTATTGAAAATATATAAAATGCATGAAATTTATTAAAAATTTAAATTTTGTTTTTTTTTTTAATTCCCGTTCTTTTTTGATCATAAGGTGCAAGTATATGTGAGTATTTTAATTGGCAGCTCTCGGAAGGGGGAGAATGGGGGCAGAAGCATAGTTCTTATGATTCATGTTAACGTTTTCGTATTACTTAGCGAAGCTACTTGTATTTATACTTCGAACGTGGTTTTAAATGTTGAACCCATTACTGCTCACTCACAGATACCATCAATTTATAAATTTTTTAAAAGTTTATTGAAAATATTTACAGTATCTACCTAAGTAAAGATGGGAATTAGAAATATCTTTGCAAAATTTTAGGCAACACTGAGATCTGCTACGAGATCAACTAATCATGAGATCAACTTATCACCCAGTTAAGTTGATTGTACTCCTTTCATGTAATTTATTATTATTATTTATTGGTATGTAAGTACATTTTCTTAATTGAATTGAATATAATTCCTACTTTACTCTAAAAATCAAATAATGTTTCTTGCTTCATTGTATGTACGTCGCACAGTGTCGCGATCCCATATAAGCCGTGGCCAAAAATACTTAGCGTTGTCCTATTTCAATGAAACTTGGTGAGATTGTTTTCGTGGGGAAATTAAGAAATTCGCAAAAAATCATTAAAATTGGACCACTGCCACGCCCACCTCCCATACGAAAGGAACTGTACTATTGAAATAACTTTCTAAATATTAGTGGTAGAATTATAAAATTTTGTACTTGAGCTTAAAATAATGGGCGGTCTACCACGCCCACTTTCAAAACTATTCGTATTTTACTACAACTAAAACTGTATTTTTAGAAGGCTGTTTGCGATACGATGTAATTTTAATTGGTAAGCTTTCTAAAACCTTAAAGTGGGCGTGGCAGCTGGAGCATATACATATATAAAGTGGCTAAAACTTTTCCTTTATGAATTCATGTTTAATTTTTTCAGCTTGTGATACCATATTTTGGTATAAATGTTTAGATTTTTAAAGTGGGCGTGGCATTATGCCTACTTTTGATGATACGAAAAATGTGCCAACCTTGTCCTTTATACAGCTCATCATTTCAGCAGCTGCTTTGCCGCTACTTTCATTGAACGTCGGAAGCCATACTTGGAAAAATCACCATTTTTGACTGTAGGCGCCACTGCAAAAAGTAAATGTTTAGGTGGGGACGGAAACTTTGCTTTTGTTCATGATTAACATCAACGCTCGTCTTATCTTTAACTAAATGTATAAGAAAATCAAGTTTTATTAACCGCTTTCTGTATTCCGCTTTACGCCACACTTCGAAGAAATCACGTATTTTTAGTGGAGGCGTCACTAGAAAACTGCGAATCACTTATAAGCAAAAAATTACTCCGGATTATGTTAATACATACTTTTTTGAGTAATTTAGGGTTAGAACTAAAAAAGTGTTTTTTAACGTTTTTTAAACTTTTTTCCACCAAACTTTTGGTTCTTTGTTAGAAGCAAACCGAAAAACGTAATTTTTCAATGTAAAGGGATTTCACAGTTATTTCAAAGCACTAACCAAGAAATAGTACTGCCATACAGGAAAAAGTCCAAAGTCTTATTTAATATATAACATGACTATATTAGTACATAAATAATATTTTTATTTGATTTTTCATTCAGTATAAAGAATTACCCACAAACTTGGAACGAATGCGTATTTTTTAACATCAACTATGAAGCTACATAAAAATGGAACGGAGTAGGATATTGAAGATCGTTATCCGATCTTCAATATCCTAACATACAATTTTTCTTAGTTGAGATATTATCTGTCGATTGTCATATTCATTTTAGTCACTTTGTAACATTGATTTTTACCATTTTTGGCCACACTCGCGACACTGTGCGTCGTTGTCATCAATAGGGCAGTTATTGCTGCCGACGACCCGTAAATTTTACGTTAACTTGTCGATAAGGATTACCTTATTCTTTATGAAGCCCACATAACCATCTATGTGAGAGCGAAATGAGTTTCATTTACTCTGCTCACAAGTGTTGGCGCGTAAAGTTTTGCTCTTAAATCCTTTAATCATAGCATACTCTTGGGCGGCAGTGCTGTGCTTTTCACTCTTTTCAACTTAATTCACTTTAATTCACTACTTTATACTTTCGCGACTGTTGTTTTATGGCTGTTGAATGCGAACGCTTTCGATTACAGTGAGCTGTGTGCATGTCGTTAATGCCGTGATTCATGGCAACAGTGGTGGCGCTTTAATGCATTTCGCCGCGTCCCTTCTCGCCGGCTTTCCCCTGGGTGAGGTATCAACATAAAATTTAACGCGCACGATAAGAATTAATCCAGCAAATAATCGCCAGAATAACAATGCCAATTTAATTTGCGGTGGTGGCGCTGATTTTTTTAAGCTCACACTTATGATGAATTGTTGCATAGGAAACGTAACAATTTTGTAATAACAAAATAACGAAATGCGCATTGAAAGTGGTCTTTAATTGTCAGCACGTGGATTGGCTCTTTGTCTGCCCGAAAGTTATACCGAAAGTCGAGCCTGCGCCCAGCCGAATTGTCATAGCGATTCAAGTGAGCGGCGTCATTGTCAGCAAATGCCTTTTGTGGTTGTTATTGTTCTCGCTGCTGTTATTTTTGTTGTTGTTTTGTGGTTGCTGCTCTTGTGCGTATTTCACAGAATTTATTACGCGTTCGTATGAGAATTGGGGAATTAAAAATGCCGTCTCGATCGCTCTGGCTACGACTTTTTGCGCGTTTTATTTTTATTTATTTAAAATTTTTTACATTTATTTGGTCGTTGCTGTTGTTATTTAATTCCTTTCCTTTGGCATGGCTGAGCGGCAGCGAAAAGGTTAATAAGTTAATGAGGTTGGTAATAAATTGTGCAGACTTGCGGCTGAGCGGCGAATATATTCCGCTGCGTTAATTATGCGACGCGGAGGGCATTGAGCTGCGGCTGTGGAGTCGCTGACAAGACCGGAGATAAATGAAATCGGCCTACGGACAAGTCGGTCTGACAGCGTGCTGGGCGAAGAATTTTCAATATGTAGCGCCATTTGCGAAACGCTTAAATTTAAATTGAATTGCAATGAAGCCAGTGTGAGAGCCGCTGAGAGCTTAACACTAGAAATACCATTGTGGTAATTTTGACAGTTTGGCATTTTCAATGGAAGATTTGCTTTAATTTTTCTGAGTGTCCACTTTGGACATTACTGTATATTGCAACTTTCTGTTTCTGAATCCATTCCTAAAAAATATCATTATAATGTTTCTACGTATTATCGATTTTTAAAATTAAAAATTGGAGGGTAATTTGACTTGGTTTTTTGTAAGTATGTATGTAGGTAAATATATGTGCAGTACTTTTCGTTTATAACGAACCCGTTTAAAATTTTTTATTTTCCGCCCGCAAACATAGTGGAGCGGCGAGCAAAGCGACGACAACAAATCAACGCTTTTGAATCGAAGCGCACATAGTGACGAGCAAAGCGAAGAAAGCTGAAAAGAGCAAAGCTACGATTTCAAAATATTTTGTTTTCATCGCTTTGCTCGCCGCTGTGCTCTATTTGAAAATCGAAAATTTCTGTTCCGGAAAATTTTGTGTGCACGAAAACATGAATGTGGAAGCATTAATAAGCGTTTTTTTGCAAAAAATGCATTATATGATCAGAAAGATCCCATGCACCACAATCGTCACGTCCTGGACACGCAATGGGATGAAGTTGCAGCAGAAATGCAAACACGTTTCGTTAAAATTTGTCCACTTTTGTATTATTTTATGCAAAAGTGGACATTTCCTTACGAAAATATGCCTGAAATCTTTCAGGACTCTCGCGCAGTTGATGGTATAAATGGTGAAATTCGCCATGAATCTTTCGTTCCTTGTTAATTTTATGGAAGAAATTAAGCGTTAATGAAGAGTTTTCACAAATTAAATCCATTTTCACAGAAGACAGATAGATAGATGGATAGAATAATTCTTTTGATTACTCTTGCAGCGACACCTCACTATGTTTGTTTGACTGTTTGCGGCCTAAAACGAACCAATTTCAAAAGTACGCGCTGTATGTTTTCGCTTATTATGAACCCCTTTTAAAGCGAACTTTCGGTTAAAACGAACCATTTTGCCCAGTCCCTCGAAGTTCGCTTTAAGCGAAAAGTACTGTATTTGAAAACGTTTGCATTAGTTCAATTTTTTTTATTGAAATCTGATGCTTCATAGGAGGTGTTTTCCCCCTTATGGAACGCAGCGTTATACATTTTCCCGGTAAAAACTAAAAGCCTACTATTCGGTTTCGATGCTATGCAACTTATAGTTATGAATCTGTTCTATTGTAGATTTAAACATTGGGTTGTGCGGGCGTTGCCACCCACAAACACAACTCCCATATTTAATGCCTGTCCTATTCTTCCTGTCAAGGAAATGGCTTGAAATGTAGTAAGTTCATGCCGAGTGTAGTTGATGTGCAATCTATGATTCTAAAGATGAATTAAATTTGCATACGCCCCTCGATGAACACCTACATATGAAATTAAGTCAGTGGAATAACTAAACTCTGATTCCTATAGACGATTGAAAAAAAAAATTGACCTGGCAAATGGAATAACCGGTGAAAAAAACTGTTGAAAATACTGCAAATTGAATTAAAAAAACGAAAAAAATCACAGATTCATCTCCTTTTTACGGTGTATTTGTGGGTAACTAAGTAAGTATATATGAACATAATTTGTATATATATACCTTATGATCAATAAGTACCGGGACTGTGCCAAAAAAACAAAATGGTTTTATTCTTCTGGTAAATTTATTTTATCCCCTTCAAAATAATCCCCGTCTGAAGCAATACACATATGCCAACGCTTAATCCAATCGTCCATGCACTTCTGGTAAGCCGAAGCAGGTATGGCCTTCAGCTCTCGCGTCGCATTTTCTTTTATGGCCTCTATGGACTCAAATCTCTTTCCACGAAGCGGTAACTTGAGTCGGGAGAACAGGAAAAAGTCACATGGTGCCATATCTGGAGAATAGGGAGCCTGATCGATGATATTCACACTGTGTTTGTTCAAATAATCGCGAATAATGTGTGCTTTGTGAGACGGCGCATTCAAGTCTTGAGGAACAAGCCGTGCGGCGACGCTTCTCATGCGCAAAATATCGACAACAATGTGTTGTGCGCTTCCATAAGAGATGTTAAGATCGTTAGAAATCTCTCTGAGGCTCACATGACGATTTTCAAGCACGATTTTCTTCACAATTTCAACATTTTCGTCGGTATTCGATGTTGAAGGACGTCCAGAACGAGGAAAGTCTTCGACCACTTCACGACCACTTTTGAACATTTTATACCACTGAACGCTCTGTTTCTTGATAGAGCAGACTCCCCAAATGCTTTCTGCAACATTTTAAGCGCATTGGCACAAGAAATTTCGTTCTTAAGACAAAATTTCAAACAAATACGTTGATCAACAAAATTATCCACTGTAAAATGCGACGAAGTACTGTACGACGAAGTACTGAAGACTGACGCTAACAGCTGCCAAACAAAAACTAATGATGCAATCCCGCTCAAAATTTGACACAGATGTCAGTTAAGGTCCTACCGACCTAAAAAAATTTTTTTTTTTACCTGCATCGGGCAACGGCGGAAAATTTAAAATACATAGTCCCGGTACTTATTGATCATAGTGTATATACTTATATACGTTGCCTACCATATAAGCATAATAAATTTCATCTGTCATTGCGATTTGCCTTTGTCAAAAGCCTCACCCAGATTTCGTCTGGCCAGACGATAAAGTGCAAATGTGTAGTACACCTATCCCTCGATTTACACGGTAGATTGGTTCTTGGAAAATCCGTCATTCACGTTTAAAACAACGCTAATGTGAATGGCCTGTTGTGAATGGAATAAATATTTACCATATGTTTTGCAAACTTATACAAATAAAACTATCAGAATAAGAAAAAAAAAATTTTTGTTTGCGATTTGAAAACCGTGTTAAAGCGAAACCGTGTAAATCAAGTACCGTGTAAATCGAGGGATAGGTGTAGCAAATTACTGTCCATCGAACCGTTAAACGTAGATGATTGCAATCTTGTAGCATACTTTTCGGTGCTTGGTTCCTGTTCGGAGAGATTACTTTCATCGACATTGAGATGGTGGGCGTATGAGATTTCTATATAAAATCTTTTTTATGAATCTTTCTTTAAATAACAAAATAAAAACATGCAATTTTTAATAAAGCATATAAATTTGCACAAAGTCTCACTTTTCATACAACATCCTGGGGTCTAGCAACATACGTACCGTTTTGTCATACAAGAAAGTTTCAAATTATTCACAATTTCCGATTTTGTTTAAGTAATAATATGTGTTATGAGCACATTCAAATACGGATATCGAAATAATTACAAAAATTAAGGTGGTCCTTACTTATATCTTAACCCAAATTCAGTGACAAAGTGTGCTTTACCCTTGCGCTACTAAATAGTTTTTACTAGGGAAAGTTAAAATATCAAATTTATCGAATTAGTCCTCTATGTGGATATATCAACAATATATCATATATTTTTTTTTAATTTCATTAGATACAGAACTCTCTTTGTGGAGTGTGTGACAACAACAATGTATTGATGCGATGTGCAATTTTGATGGGTCTTTGGCTCAGTGTTAATTTCTTGTGTTCTTTTCAAATATGTAATCGGAAAAGTAACATTTTTTTCAATCATTTTTTTACAATTTAAAAATTGTACCCCAAGTCCTGACATATATTTACATATGTAAATATTTGCTCCGACTTAAGAATTTTGTTAGATGAATTAATTTTGTTTCTTGTTTTATAAAAAAAAAACATAACGATAGCAATTACGACTCCATTTTATAATATATAGCAGTAATAGTATTTCTTTCGTATTTAGCTATTTTGCTCACAGCAGACTGTTTTTTTTTCAGTGAATACAATGTTCTCTTGTTGCTTGTTTTCTTTTTGCTTCCTCATAACGCATAAAGCAAGAACCTTTTTCCTTGAAGTATCCTCGATTAATCGGTCGCATCAATTTGGGGCGTGTTAATACTTGCACCAATCAAACACCCATTTTCACTTTTTGTTGGGATGTACATATTTCGAAACTCAGGGATTATGTTCGACATAACGATGAACCACTTAAAACTCTGAATTCTTTTTCTATCTGCAATTTCCATTGCAACTAAGAAAATGGTTAAAGAAAATAAATGTTTAGCATCACAGTTTGAAATTCACTCATACAAAAATTCTCACAATTTTCTTTCATACATTTTCCATCAAGTTGTAAGCAAAATGGACTAAATTCTTTGCTCCAAACTTGGAATTTACAAATTGAATTCTTAGTTTGCATGGTCGGTTCACCTAAAACCAACTCTTTGTCAGAGTGATATTCGCACTGACATTATTGCTTGACTATTCCACTATTGAAAAAAGTTAGAAAAACAACAAATTCACAAGCTTTGAAAACCCCATTTCTTGTACTGCCACAGAACAAATTTCACTGAACCAATGAACATTCTCATTGTTTTTTGTTAAATTTTTCTGACTGTGTTTGTGATGTTGATATTTAAATTGAATGACCTAGTTTTTGGCTCCATATGCATTTGCATATCGTCGCTGGGCATTAATATTTGGCAATGTGAAAATAAAAAACCGAATGAAGACGGGCAATTGTGTACAAAAATATCGTTTTGTTGAAATTTAATAATTTCGGTGCCAAAGCGCACGCCATGCCGAGCGTCGTACACAGCAGCGCCAGCACCTGCTGTGCTCAAAGTTGAAATGAGAAAAGGCTCAACGCTCACAGCCGCTGTTGCCATTCGATGGCATAGTGGCCGCAGAGTGTGTGGCGCCTCCATTTGGCTGAGCTATAAGACTACGGAAATTGTAAAACGAACGCACAAGCATGTGTGAGTTTTTTTGTCAGTTTTTGTTTTTGTTACTGTGCAGTTTCTGTGTGTGTGTGTGTTCGTGCACTTTGATTTGATGTTTAAAAAATGAACATGTGTGAGTTTTTTTGTCAGTTTTTGTTTTTGTTACTGTGCAGTTTCTGTGTGTGTGTATGTGCGTGCACTTTGATTTGATGTTTAAAAAATATTGTGCAACTGTCAGTGCTGTGCCAAAGCATTGTAGTTACACACATCCATTCATTAAAAAAAACATACAAGTATTGCATATAAAATCCAACGTTTTATTTTAAGTAAGTAAGCATTTATTGTGTTTTTACTGTTCATTTCCATTGACGCTGACAAAGTCTCTGCATATGGCGTTGGTATATTTCTTGAAACTATGGTGTTCTTTAATTGATGACTTTTATAAATAAAAGTCACTTATTTGATGACTTTTATTTATGATTTTTCATTGTATGATTTTTAATTGATAACTTAAACAATAAAAGTCATTGAATAATTGTTATTGATGACTAAAAAAAATAAAAGTCACTGAATGATTTTTATTTATGACTTTTTAAATAAAAGTCACCAATAATTGTTATAGAACAACTAAAATAAAAATCGATAAAAACTGTTATTTGTGGACTAATATAAAAAAATAAAAAATTATTGTTAAAGTATTTTTAAATTACACAGCACAACAAAAAACACTTTTTTCTGTTGCATGGAGTTTTTCTACTGTTTCTTACTAATTTGGGTGCGCTGATTTCGAATCTATCCTCAGATTTTTTCTAGCAGCTCTAGTTAGTGAGATATAGGAACCATGTAATTTTTTCAGTTTTTCCTCTACTTTTTCCTCATATTTTTGATCGTAATTTCTAAACCAAAAAAGCGATTGACATGATTTTCACCTTATCGCACTAACAACACCACACGGCTTCTTTTCCGATGCAACTTATTTTTATTAGTTTTAAAATGCCGCGGTAATTGGCCCTCAAAGTAGGAAAATATTGAATTTCACGGCGTTTTTACTGATGGCGAAAATTGTACAGATGTTTCATAAATCAAGTTACGAAGTATATGAATATCTTAAGAAGAAACATCAAGCAATACAACACAGCCAAGTTATTTGGCGTAATACACATTCGCATGGAAATAATAGCAAAAATGTGCCATAGTCATTTTCATCAAAATGTGTGAAATTTCCTTAAAACATTAGGAGCCTCAAAATATGCTCTTTTATATGTTACATTTCTAGTCTGAAACACAAGCAAAAAATAAAAAGATTTTGAATTGCTTGAAACAAAAAAAATTAAAAACTTTGCATAGTAAATATGCAAATCGGACCTCTCAATATGATTTGAGAAAGTAGATGGTTTAACAAAGACAGCACCTTGACTTTTTATAAGAACCCCAGTTAGAGCGATGTGCCTCCACAAGGCAGTCATAGAGGGTACTCACAATAGGCAATGATGCCTCAGAATAAAATTACGGGTTTTCCATTGTGCATAAATTACATGTGGACAACGATGCTGTGGAAGGAGCGTGAAACTCATCGGAGACTATAATGACGCCTTGTGACATAGGAAACAAGTTTTGCTCCAAGCTGCCTACGCAAGGGGTACCTATTCCGGCTGAATAAAAAATTCACATTTTCTCACAAAAATCTAATGATTTTTTCTTAACACTCAATTAAGATTGATACATTTTGATTTTTGCTTTGTAGAAACCCAAAAGTTGACAACGTCACAAATCCGATCGTATGGGAGACGCCCTCTTGTGGTGAATTTCTGAACCTTAATTAATTTTGTATTTTTTGTACTCAAGAATGTTGGTGATCGCTGAATAAATAATTTAAATCGGTTCAGTAGTTTCCGAGATACGATGTTTTCTCGCTTACTTAACTACTACATCTACAAGTGGGGAGCCAATGGCATAGAAAATTGCCAATTTTGTATGGCAGCCCCCTTAAGACTTGGAGATAGCCGATAGGTATGTTTACAAAAAACATTCGGAAGGAAAAATAAATGGATGCCGGTCATACATTTGACACGTCTGGGGACAACCTGGGAGCAGTGGGAGCCTATTTTATAAAAATGACCATTTTGTATGGGAGCCCCATCAAGGGTTGGAGATAGGGTATAAATATGTTTGAAAGAAATGTTCAGTAGAGAAAACTAGTGGGGGTCATTTATATAATTTAACCCTCTCAGAGCAACTTCTGACCAGCTGTGGAGCAATTTGTCGAATTTCCCAGCTTTTTTGTGAACTTTGACCTCGATGCGACGCCATTTAGCCCCACCCTAGCTCCAAAATTGTTTGGCTCATGCACTTTTTCACCAAACCGCATAAAATGAGATGTTGCGGAGCATCGAGAACCCATTATTAAGAATCTCCATACAACACTAATTCCACTCTAATGTACATTTCAAACAGGTAGAATAGTGGTATCACAGTGGACCATATAGGCCCAAGTGTATCTCATACAGAGGCAACCAACCTAACCTAACAATTCTATAGTTTAAATAGTTTAAAAAGTGTCAATAGTTTAACAATTTGAAACAAACATTCAATTATTTTAAATTTTTGATGTTTTACTCGAAACGATTTTTTTATAATGTTTTTTTTAACTAATTGCTGGTAGCCTTAATATGAAAAATTGACATAGTCTACGTCTGTATTGTGTTTTTTTATTGTAATAAAAAGGTCACATATGCAATTAAAATATAAAATAAGCAGTCGTCATTTTTAAGCACGTTCTCGATGTTTTAATTTTTGTGTTTTTTTAATTTAACTCAAAATTAAAAATCAACCATTTTCAAAAGACATTTCAAGTGAAATTAACAAAATTTATTAATAAATGTTTGCATGTGGGATTACTGTGTCAACCTAAATTGATAGCCAATTATTTTATATAGCTACATGTTTGTACATACGTGTACATATATGTAAATTAATGCATGTATGTTTGTGCGTTTATACGAGCATGCGATATGCCATTTATTGCCTGCTGTCATTCAACTAAAATTACATTTTGTATAAAGCTTTTTTTTCAAAGTTCACAACGACATTGTTGTTTTTTATAGTAATTTGTTCAAAAAGTCAACATCAAATTGTTGTAATTAGATAAATGTGCAAAAGTTTATGCAGCTGATAAAAAAAATAATTTATACAACCCAAAAACATTGTATGTACAAATTTACATGTAAATAAGCAAATGTATTTACCAATTGAATTACAAACATACACAATACTTTTATAATCGTTGCATTTATTTGCAATAAAAGTTGCGTTCAGGATATAAGTGAAGTGCCAAAATAAAGTCTTAATTGTCATTGTGGCATACATTCACTAATTGCACTGCTAGCATAATGAATTCGACAAAGGACGAGATACCTAAACAAGTTTTAAATTTATCTAGATCACGGTTTGAAAAATGTGTTTCATACTAGTAATATTTTAAAAATAATAATATTTAACATATAAAGGCCCCAAACAATTAAATTAGATTTTTTCTGTGCAATGCCGATGGCTAATATATGAGTAGACTTAGAGATCACTTAGCACCCATATCGCCTTAGGGGAATTTCCACCGACAAAAACAAAATACACGTACAAAACTATTGAGTACCGAACTAAAAAAGTAAAGAGCTGGGGAGGAGAGCATACCCCTAGTATGGATTTCCAAGTTAAATGCTTTCTTTCTATTCTACAAACAAATTATTGGAAATAAGTAAAAATTCATAAACGTTGAATAGCACACAGAAAAAATGCCCATTTTAAATATATGCAAAAAAAGTCACTTTAACCATACATAAAAAACATTTATGCAAATATTATAAGAATTTCATAAATAACAAAAAATACAAAATTTTCTAAAAAGAACCACATCAACAAGGAAAAACTATCATTGATATTTTAGACACGAAATTGATTTTTGTGCGCAATCGTTGCCGCTTCCCGCGTTGCCCCTTCACAAATTATCAATACGCCTAGTCGACCTATATAATACACCCGTTTGTTGTTGTTGCTATATATTTTTATTAAACACGCCGATACAATGCAAAGTAAAAACGTCCCTCGCATTTCACATTAAACGCATCGAGCAGAAATATATGATTGGCATATGATTTGGCCTTTTGTCTGGCAGCTGTTAACAGTTTCCGGCTTGGTTATCCTTTTTTCGGGGTCCTTTTTGCTGCCGTTGGTGGTGTTGTCGATACTTTTGGGACCGCTCTGTGTACGCAATTCTATCAGCATAGAAATGGCATCGTTGCCATGTGGTGACCGTAAAGGAAAAATTGAAAACAAAAAACAAATATAAAAAGGCGGTAAACAAATAACACAAAACTGACCGAAAAAAGGGCTGCAAGAAAGGCAGCGAGTGAAAACAGCGACCTGCTATTTACGGTCGACGTGTAGCACTCGGCGCTCGGCAGTTGGTTTCGCGCGCAGCGTCGCAGCCGCCGCATATTCGCCTCAATGTCCTGGACTCAAATTCAATTCGGCCCTAATTGATCGAGTTATGTGTGCGTGTGTTTGTGCTCGTGAATCGAACGTATTCCCTTTCGAAAGTTTGCTTGCTCAGCTTAAGGACGGCTCACAGGTCAAAATTTGTGGTCGAATTTTGTGAATTTTTTATTATGCTTCAATTTGTCTGTTTCGTTTGTATAAACATTTATACATTCCTGCGTGTATGCATTGAATTAATGCGTTGAAAAAAATTTGAGGTAAGGTGTCGCCAGCAAAAAGTTTCGCAAATAGTTGTTTACCTTTTTTGCCGTATTACAATTTTATGGGTTAGACAACTGTTTTTCAATCTAATTTGCAAAGTTTGCGTTTTCAATTTTGAAAGCCCATAAATTCGTTCGACCGTCAATGAGGCAATCAACCTCAAACCAGAAAGGCTTATAGGGTTAATTCAAAATGGGAAAACAATAATTGGTGGGATTAAAAGTTCGAAAGTTTTTTCCATGAACATTAGAAAAGTGTTATCCTGAGGACATGGAATAATTTTCTAGTTAAAAGGGGTTTCTTGTGAAATCACTTAATGATTTGACCAAAGTTATGAACAGAATAGAAAAAATTTCAATGTAAAGAGATTAAAGAGTGAATCTAGTGATTAGATCACAAATTTACCGAAAATTGTATAAAAAATCAGTTTGGCCAATTGGTAGATACTGCGGTGAAGGACAAGGCCTTCATGGCTGTGGCTATGTTTGGTGCACTTTTTAAAAGGTTGAGCAGAACAGCAAAAGTTCTGATAGAAATCAGCTTCCGAATGATTAGAAATTATATGGGGGCATTGATTCTCGGTTCAATGATGCCTACATCAACTCATTCAAAGGTAGTAGATTCGTATATAATATTTACTTTATTTTATTTTATTTTCTTTTATTTTATTTTATTTTATTTTATTTTATTTTACTTTATTTGCCTTGATTTTATTTTATTTTTGATTTGATTTACCTTGATTTGATTTGATTTGATTTGATGTTATTTTATTTTATTTTATTTTATTTTATTTTATTTTATTTTATTTTATTTATTTATTTATTTTATTTTATTTTATTTTATTTTATTTTATTTTATTTTATTTTATTTTATTTTATTTTATTTTATTTTATTTTATTTTATTTTATTTTATTTTATTTTATTTTATTTTATTTTATTTTATTTTATTTTATTTATTTATTTATTTATTTTATTTTATTTTATTTTATTTTATTTTATTTTATTTTAATTTATTTTATTTTATTTATTTTATTTTATTTGATTTGATTTGATTTGATTTTATTTGATTTTATATGATTTTATTTGATTTTATTTGATTTGATTTGATTTGATTTGCCTTGATTTGATTTGCCTTGATTTGATTTGATTTGATTTGATGTGATTTACCTTGATTTGATTTGATTTGATTTGATTTGATGTTATTTTATTTTATTTTATTTTATTTTATTTTATTTTATTTTATTTTATTTTATTTTATTTTATTTTATTTTATTTATTTGTTTATTTTATTTTATTTTATTTTATTTTATTTTATTTTATTTTATTTTATTTTATTTTATTTTATTTTATTTTATTTTATTTTATTTTATTTTATTTTATTTTATTTTATTTTATTTTATTTTATTTTATTTTATTTTATTTTATTTTATTCTATTTTGTTTTATTTTATTCTATTTTATTTTATTTTGTTTTATTTTATTTTATTTATTTTATTTTATTTGATTTGATTTGATTTGATTTAATTTAATGTAATTTTATTTTATTTTATTTTATTTTATTTTATTTTATTTTATTTTATGTATTGTTTTGTATTTGTAACAGTCCGTCATCTCTACACTCCCTGACCAAATTTAACTAACTCATATCAAATTTTCGCATTGCATTAATAAAGCACAGCTAGCACACAGCTTGAGTTGTCAAATTGAAAACCAAAAACCAAATTCCGCTGGTTAGTTTCAAATGCAAGCAATTTGTGCATTGCACAATACAAGCCGAACAAAAAGCCTGCGAAATTCATTGCAAGCTTCGGCCTATGCACTCTCTGGGCCAACTCAAAAATACAGCATTTGCCGTGTGCTGGACACAAATCAATGGACAATCAATTAATGCGGCACTTAGCAACCATTGCGCTGACTGGAGCGTCGCTTTCCAACATTCATTTCTGCCGTGACTGGCAGCGGTAGTTAATTTGGGGAAAAGTGCACTCGAATCAGCGCACATATTGTGACCGGCTGCAGCGTAAATGTGATTTGGCGATTTCGCAATTGCTTTTTTCAGTTACGGCTCAATGCATGTGCGACCATCAGTTGTCAGACCTCAGGGTGCGTGTATTTGCTGGCAAGTCGCTGCTATCATTTGTATGGGGATGAATGCATTTGGCTACGGTTGGTTGGTTAGTCCATTTGAATGGCTTCGCCGGTCTAAAAGTCAAGAGCGGTGACATTTCAAATGCTTTCATTTTCGACTTTTGTATAATACAATGTTCCATGCGGCTGACAGAAGGATGAACACACGAACGAACGAAATTGGGATAGCATTGTAAATTTAATATCTATGCTTTTCTATATCGATTATGTCTTTAACACTTAAAACACTTAATACTTAAAAAAAATATCCTAGTTTTGAAATGAATGTATTTTCTTTGTCTTGCTTTTCGGCCCGAAACGGTCTGCTCGGTCATCGAAATCAATTACAAAATATTTGCCCAATGAAACAGTTGGGCATTATTTAAAAATATAGAACAACTGAATCCTTAACTTTTCTGCAAAATTGTTTCATGTCAAAATCAACATGTAATGAGAAGTTAACTCTAAATCAAGTGAATGCCCGCTATTTGGTACTTGGCAGATTTAACAAACACACTGTCAGCCTCCAAGAGACAGTATGAATTATAAACAGGGACCATACCGGTTATGGTTTTTATAAAAAAAGTCAGATTTTAATTGTTATCTTTTAACTTTTTTTTTCCCGACAAATAAATTTAGTTTGTGCCTTTTAGCATTTCAGGTTAAATCTATCAGGCAATTTGATTTTTTTAAAGGCCGTTTGACCGACTAAAAATTTATTGATACAATTTTTTTTAATTAATGTTTTTTAAAAAAATGGTATCAATAGTTTTTTAGTTGGCCAAACGGCCTCCGAAAACATTCAGATTGCCTGATATATTTGACCAAAGTAATAAAAGTCACAAACTGCTATTTTTGAGCGCTAAAATAAAAGTCAAAAGTAACAGTTATTTTTGCCTAAACTGATAAAGGCTCATTTTGAGTTAACAGTTAATTTTAACTTTTATAGTAAAAGTTAAAAATTGAAAAGACATTTCATATTCGCAAAGCTGAGGCCATTACGATCAAAATGGTATATTTGAAAAAGTTTTTTTCGTTATGTGTTTTTGATTTGAAAATTGTAAAATAACAGTTATTTTCGGTATCTCATTATAAAGCCCCGCTGACACAGTTCCATTGCAATGTTAATTGCTTTTCGTGCAGCCCCAACGAATGTGCACAACCGCCAATTGAATTTAGATTGAATTCAAACGTGCTCGCACAAAATATTTCCCCCTTCACTACAACACTGAAATACTCAGTTTTGCGCAACCTTTTTTCAATTACTTGACAATTTGACGAGCTTATAAAAACGTATGCCCCGAACGCATAGATGACGGCAACGACACGACTGCATCTGTCAAAATATAAAATCAGAACAATCGTATGGAAGCGCTCAGCGACAGCACGACAACACGAACAGCGAACGCAGATGTCGCTGTCGCCAAATTTAGAGCTAATCTCTATTTCGTAGGCGAAAAAACCAAAGCAATTGGTATCACTGCTTAAATTGGCATACTTTGCTCAGCTGCTCCATGAGCCAAATGCGTAATATTTGCTATTTTGTTAAATTGGAAAATTCAAGCGTCACAAAACATATTTTGACAAAACAACCTAAGTCTAATTTTCAAATTGTTCAGGAGAGCGAAAATACTGATAAGGTGCAGAGCAAATCTCATATAAAACTCGAGAACAGTTGAAATGCTACACATCATATCTCTGTAACTAAATGTCGTAAAAACAAGCCGATTACACCAAAAGAAGTGTTTTGAAATTGTGTCTTTATGATTAAAAAACTGGAAAATTGCACTATTTCGAGATAAGTTGGTTTGCCAAAATGCCACAGATATGATTGTTGTGCTGTTGCTGCTGTCATAATTGCAATGACGTTGCCAACTACACCGCGACCAATGAAGCCGACGCACAGAGTCGCGAGTCCATAGTAGCGAGGGACAAAAATAGAAGGAATAGGCGTACGACAATAAAATTTTGTACAAATGATTTTGTTATAAAGAGAAGTTAATATGCCAAAAATTACTTCAATCGCCCCACGGACACGCCCACCTCCCATACAAACCAAATACTAAGTGGACAGTATCTCGGAAACCATAAAAGATATATTGATGAAATTTGGTACTGCAACTCATATCATCAATAGAAAGGTATACATCAAAAATGGTTTCAACCAACCTACAAATACGTTTGTCATAAAAAACAGGAAATATTGAAAAAACTACAAATATCTGTGCATACTTAATAAGTATAAGTATAATAAGTATTACTTATAAGTAAGTAAGTAATTTGAAACCCAAATAAAAAATAATAACACCTCTTATTAAACTCAGTAGAGCATATATTTCCATTAAAAATTACAGTTTGTTAATTTGTACTGCTATCGGTTTTCGATCATGAATTTTTGGAAATTACACCCTCTACATATATTTTTAACAAAATTTAAAAACTCCTTTCTTCAACTTCCTCAGATATTATATATTATTAACTGCTATAATTGGTTCTGCAGGCATTAACAAGTTTTGCTTCTTTTCGAAAGTTGTCTTGATTCGATGGCAAGCCACCCAGTATTACCGAAGTCTTCCATCGAATCTACCTTTTTTTTTGTAATTTTTCTAAATCAAGTGGTGTTTGCATATTATTACAAACAAAAATTTATAGCTCAAGCGAAGCGTAGCAGTGGTCGCTGTTTTCCTGCCAACCATTCTGCAAAAAAGGACCCAATTTTTGACTGCAAGTTTGTGCAGCTAAAGTCCATGGTTTCTATTAATACATACTTTCAGCTATATCAAACTGTAAAATCTCGAAGTAGTAAGAAGTAGTTTTTTTCAAAGTTTATCTAAAGTTTGATGACACTGCACTTTTATTCCTACGAATTGACGTTTAACAAATTGCATTTAACAAATTGCAAAAATTTCACCAACCTTCACAAAGTGCAAGTTTGGTGGCCTGCCATCGGTATAAAAAATGGATATTTTTAAAATTCGTTTTCACATTTTAGTAAAGTGAGGTATTTACTTCAGTACTGCAAACTTATTTTTCCACATTTACCACATTCATTTTTTTATTTTTGCCACAACTCGCGGCACTGTGCGACGCCATCTTGCGGTCGCGTGGCCATGTCGCTGTCGTCGTCTATGTGTTCGGGGCATTAGTCGCGTGGCTGTATTTTAAGTTCACCTTTGGCCCCTCACTCTTCTCTATTCTCCTCTCTCTTGTCTCGGATAAAGCCAATAGTCAGCGGCTACCGCGCACAATGCGCGCCTGTGGATTTGATTAGTTTTATAACACATCATAAAAGTAGCAAAATAAAAACACTACCGCACGCACACAAACACTGACAGTCACACTGGCTGCATGCGGGGAAATCCGCTTGCAAAAACATGAAAGGAAAATGAAAATGGCGACTCTATTATGGCGGCATTATCACGCCAGTAAAAGGCATTAACATTTACACTCGGACTGGCATTGCGTGCTGCTCTAATAACACACCGCACAACCACTAACAACAATGGCCAATGTGAGCAACAACAAACTATTTTTATGAGATTTATCTTCGCTTGATATATGCATTCTTGCTTATTTATATTGTCACACACACACACACACATTTCCAAGCATTCGCATTGTTTCAGTGCCGCCTTTGGTTGGGGGTCGTTCTGGTAACGAAATGAAATTGTAAACGAAACATTATCGAAATATTAGTGCGATATTATTATGGTGATTGCTGTGATTATTATGTGTTGTATTGTTGGATGCTACCGCACAGCACAATCACACTTTGACATGCATTGATCCATTAATGTTTAATAGTAAAAATGCACGGCTTCTATTCACTGACATGGGGTCGAAGAGGAGGCGGCGCAGAGGAAAGAAATTAAATGCATGTCATTTTATGACGTGTACTCGCCATGGCAGTAATTAACGACATGATAAATTGTTGGAAATTTATAGTGAAATGTGCGGTAATGCAAACGGAGCGACGCGTTTCGGGTGTATTCTTTTGGCAAGTCGAAGACTCGAACTGATGTATTCGGTGTGTTGTGAGTCAGCAGCTCCGGTAGCAGCACACCATGCGATGCACAATGGGACGAGTGTGGCCAAAAGTAGCAAACATTAATTTCGAATTGTATCTATTGGGTTTTATTTTACGATAGTTAGTACATCAGAATAGAGAAATATGAAAACAAAAGTTTTAAAAAGTAATTAATAAAGTTCCAGGGCGACATTAAATTTAAAGTTTTAAAATAGAATAACCATGATACAAAAAATAAAGGTAGAGCCAATGCTTCTTCTCAGCCACCATGTTGCGCATCTGACACTCAACGATTTTTTGGCATTCTCCTTTGAAAATATGATACCGTACTGTTGTTAGCAAATCTATTGAAAATTTTTTTAATACTGCAATGAATTATCTGCTGTTGAATTCGCATTAACATTTTTATACTTTCGCCCAAAATAAATTAGTCACACTGAAAGGTCTATTTCGTGTTTATTTCAAATTAAAAAAAATCTTAAAATTCTTAGAACCCTAAATATTTTTAATTTAATATTAATCGAAGTGGCATCATGACTCAAGATTTTTACGAATACGAAAAATGTCACTAAACACGTGCAGTGTCCAAAAATTTATTTTTTGTTTGACTTTTATTTTTTATATCATCGTAATAACTTAGTTTCAGACTTCCAACTTTGAAGAAGTCTGGAAGATGTAATGTAAGTACGATTTTTTTCGTTTTAGTATTAAATTAAAGTTTGTTTTTATTTCTGTTGGGCAATTCAATAAATTGTTTACATCATCTACATTTTGTAGTAATTGTTATAAAAGCTTATAAAGAGTACAAAGCAAAAGTAAACAAGAAAGTTTCAAAGTTATTTAGATCGCTAAACACTGCAGGCCGAAGGGAGCTTGGGCTACCGGCGGATACTCGATGTACGAACTCCGGCAAACTAACATCAACGGACCCACACAAAACCTTAAATTTACATTCACAGATATTAACAAACACTCAACAATTAATAAAACCTTACACAAAAAACCGACACAAAACATTTACTTAGTTTTATTTCATTACGTTTGCGCGATTAAAGCTCTTCTGAGTCTAAACAAAAGTGAACAACTAAAAAGTCCCGCAAAATGTCGCATCAATTTTTTGAATTTTTTACACACTACAAGTATCTAAAAATAATATATAAAACATTTATTTACTGCTATTTGCTACTTTTGTTGTTTTCTTTACTTTTGTAGTGGCAGCTGCAATCAAAATTCATAAACTTAACAATGTGTGATGTGAAACACCAAGGCTTCATCACCAGAAAAAAACCCAAAAAAACTGTTAATATTGTTAATTTTAATAGAAAAAATAATATTTTATATTTGAATAAATTTTATTTATTTAATTTTATCAAACCACTTTTGAATAAATAAAACATTTGCGTAATATGAGTTTTCTTCGTATGATGAGTATACCTATACACAATGGGCGTGGCATATCCAGATAATTTTTTAATTACATATGTATTTTTTCGCTCAGCGGATCAATTTACATGCAATATTACGAAAATATCTTTTTATTTGGCACAGATGTTGAGATTTGAATATTACATTTATATGAGGAATGGGCGTGTTCGTCAAACGATTTTATTAATTTTTTTTTCTAGACATATATTTTCATAAAGAAATCATGTTTGCCAAATTTTATTAACTTAGGACTACTCCTCTACTTTTGGCTACAGCTTGTACTGACTCGTCCCACGGTGCGACGTGCTATGCTTGTGAAATTCGAAGTGCTGCACGATGCATATAATTTATGGTGTAATTAATTATACGTGGCTGGTCAAATAACACTAATTAAACTGTCTTTTATTTAAGTAGAAGTGATGAGTCACAAGTCTTATGGACTTTTTAATTTACTTGACAGTTGGCGGTTCTCTAATAATAACAATTGAACAAATTGACAATGAGCCACATTTCAACAGGAATACGTGTTGAAAATGATTGGAGAAATATGGCTTGCAATCATGTGAATTTAAGATAATGGAAGCTTTAGACTGGGCTGTGTTCGTAGGTGAAATATTGCGGGCTTCTTAAGTTTAAGGCAAGAAAGCAACTTGTTCATATAGTATAGTATATATATTTTGGACAGACATGCTCTAGAGCACAGTCCTTTATAAGAAAATCTTATAGCTCATCACAATATTGAAGGAAATCCAGAAGATGATCTCTTACGATGTAAATGGAGTCTTCTAATAGGTTTGGGCATGAGATGCGACAAAAGCAAATTCAGTTTTGTTTGGGGTTTGGGCTTACAAAAAACGATATTCTACATCAAAGATAATCTATGTTGCACCGATATATTCTATGTGAATCTCTCAAAATCTCCTCTCAAGGTTAAGTTTTCGTTTCATTAATGCTCATTGCTTAAGAATTCTTCTTCAAATCCCAGCACATACTCATTTCAAATAGTAACAACAACAATACTCGACAGTTACCGGTAAACACTGCGCACACGTGTGCGTACGGGAATCTGGCAATTGGCGAAATATCGAAATTGCATATGGATGCCATTTGCCAAAATATGCGTGCGCTGTGCATAAGCGGTGAGGAAATGAGCACAGCGTGGGCCGGGAAGGCTGATTTAGATGGGCCTGCGGTTGGGCGGGCATCTGCGGTCGGCCATTGTGTTGTGTCGAGGACGGAAGGTATGTCGGAAACGATGCAATGTGCATGAAATCTGCGGCATCCGTTGGCGTCGTTGTTGGTTTTGTTGGCGCCTGGCGCCGCTGTCGGTGTGCCCAGTGACCGGCGCGCCAGGCCCAGCCGCTTACCACATGTCAGGCTGGCAGGCGCGCTGTAAAATATTTTGCGGTGTCGGCCATTAGGACAAATTCATATTGCAGCCAAATGAGTTATGATCCTGTCTATTGTGTCTTTATGTGACATTTGTGGGCATGGGCGACGGCAACGGCCATGGCAATAGCGACGCTGCTCATGGCAATGCCATTAGTTTGGTTATTGTATGTATGTATGTATGTATGTATGTTGCGTGTTTGGTTATTGCTGTTGCTGTTTTGCTGTTTTGCTGGTGAAGCTGGCACTGATGCTGTATCCACTGTTCGGTTTGTTCTGTTCCACTTATCAACACGGTACCACCCCTGGACGATTCAAATGGAAGGCTTTATGCAAAGGCAGAAAACGGAAATCTTAGCAACAATTCGCTATAGTTGGCGTGTAGCAAAAGGACTGCGGTCAGAGGCCGAAAACAAATCAATCATAATTGTCCTTGTTAGACGTAGCCATGAATATTCGGGCAACATGATTTATTTCGGGTTAAATGACAAGGCTTTAATTGTTTAACACACAACATACAATGTTCGTTGTCAGTATGTATGGTATGTGGTAGGTGTGTAAGAATGTGCGATACAATTTTGGCTACATGAAACCGTGAGAGGATTAAATGCTTGCCAGTTATGCAGACATGGCACGCATGTTGCGCTCATACATCACACAGAAAAATGTGTTTGCCTACATTTGACTGAATGTGTTGCTGTCTGCTGGCGAAATATTGATGTGCGTGCAAGCATATTTCGCTCGAACAGGTATTACAGTGAATTTTACCAGATTTCCACTAAATCCACTAATTATTCCCAACGTACTGAGCGCATTAGTCAATTACGGCACAACGTGTCGTGTCTGCGTTGCAGACATACAAATATGTAAGACATTATTCATTGATTACGGCTTCACCTTCAATTAAATGAAACGATTACGAATTACAGCCAATAAATCGTGCAGCGCTTCGTTCTCAAACATTTCATGCAAATGAATTTGCCTAAAGATATCAAAGAGCAGCGAACAGAGAGCATCGCACAGTGTTGCGAGTTTATATAGCGGAGTGATAAAAACTAGAGGGAGTGGGTCGTACATAAATGAAATTTGGTGTACAGTTATTGGATAATTAAAAAAGTTACTGGGAAAAATTTCAATGAAATAGAACCAAAACTTCGATCACCTCCTATACAAATGGATTTGAAAAAACCTCATATTAACAATGAAAATTATCTTAGCTCATAAAAACTACATTCGTAATATTTGTATTTTAATATAAATTTTTTAATAATAATTAATAATTAAATAATAATTAAATTAAATAATTAAAACGCGTTTTTTTCAAAAGTGATTGCAAATAAATTCTCGATAAATTGCTCCACAGCTGCTCAGAAGTTGCTCTTAGAGTGTTAAAATCTAGGACTGACCCCCACTAATTTTTCTTCCTGAATATTTCTTTCGAACATATCTACACCCCATATCCAACCCTTAACCCATATCGGCCCAGAGATATTTTTTTTGTCAATATTCAAATGAAACATTCTTTTTTAGCGTTAAAAGAGGTCGGAGAATTCAAATTTGGGGTCAAAACAATTTTCCGATTTTTAGTTTTCGAGATATTTGGTGTTCGATTAATCGAACGCTGGGCACCACTTGGCATTTTTTTGTATGATTGATGTATGCATTGAGTTGATACTAAATAAATAACTGACCATTGACCAGTACTATAAATTCACAGCTTATTCCATATTTTTTTCTATATGATATGGTTCAAAACAATGAGTGTGAAGTGCAACGTTACATCTCTTACACAAATACGAAATAGGTTTATGGCAAGCCTTGCATCTCCATTTCTTATTGTTTTCTGTTATAATAAGATGTTGCCCCTTTGTTCGGGGGAAGGTGTTTTGGTTGAACCTTCTTTGAAAACCCTGATTGAACCTCAAATAAACTCCCTTCGGCGCTATCACTAGCTGATTCTCCTTCATCCGGGTCATTATGAGGGAGTAAGCAACCTCCGCCCGAAAGTCTTTTTGATGAAGAATATTTTTCTTATGATAACGACGATTGAAGCAGTAAGTTTCCATGCGTTAACAATGGCTGAGTTTAAAACAGATATAAATAATGGTCAATACCATTTCTTAGATCGAATAGCAATATAATAGTTCTGCGCAGCATTATCATAATCCACCCCATCCATCCCTCTGCTATAATCCTTCAACAGTTGCGGTTGGTTATAGTTGACAAAGCGACCAGGTGCAACAATTTTCCCAGCATTTGTTTTCGGTTACTTCCATCTTTTTGTAGGTACTGTTGGTAAGATTTGGTCGAAGTTCGTTGCAACCGTGACTTCGCTGTTGTCCTGCCAACCAGAAATCAAAATCTTATTACGGTCGTCAAATTGGAAACCATGGTCGCCGTTCAATGTTCACTTTGAAACTGTTGCTGCGACAAAGATATTGCAAATAAAATCGTTTGATTCGAATATAAAAGAAATAGGAACTAGCGCCCAGCGTTCGATTAATCGAACACCTGACTATAAATATATATTCTGACTATAATATTGGTTTTATGCGAAAAGTGTAAAAATGTTTTTAAGGTGTGAGAAATGGATCTATTTATTTTGTATTATACAAAATACATCATACCATCATATCATGCAAGAAGTGCGCGTTTAAAGTTAAAGAACAGCCCAAAAAAATTTTTGGAAAATGCTAAAATTTACTGTTCGATTAATCGAACATTGGGCCGATATGGGTTAATGAGGCTCCATACAAAACCATCGTTTTTATAAAGTGGGTCCCGCTGCTCTCAGGTTGGTTCCAGACGTACCATATATAAGACTGACTCCCATTTATTTTTCCTTCCAAATGTTTTTTCTATACACACTTAACCGCTATGTCCAGTTCTAAAAGGGGCTGCCATACAAAAATAGTAATTTTCAATGGAACTGGATCCACACTTGTAAATATAGGAAACATCGTATCTTGGAAACTATTGAACCGATTTGAATTATTTATCAGCAGTCGTCAACATTTCTAAGTGCAAAAAATACAAAATTAATTAAAGTGCAAAAATTCATCACCAAAGGTCGCCACCTATAGAAACGAAGTTGTCAGGTTTGTGAACTTACGAAGAAAAAATCAAAGTTTACTGTCGAAAGTCCATTAACCTATTTCTAGTTTCTATTAATCTATTTCAAATACTTATAATAGTAATCGTAATTGATTTTTCGGAGCTATTTTCAACAAATTTTTCCATCAGCAGCAGAGCATTATTTGACCGATTGCTTTGGCAGTCAACCGAACGTTGAAAATATTGCGAATTTGCACTCAAGTCTTCACTGGAAAATGCCAATAACTTGCATTCGCGCAAATATGCACAGCTGAAAATTTTACAGCATAATGTTCATAGTTGTCGAAACAAAATATCAACAAATTTAAAAAGTGATAAAAGTATTTTTTTTTAAATCCCCTTTAAAGTTTTAACTCAGTTTTTATTTACTTGTTTTTTTAGCTTCATTTTATTTATAACGATACTGCTCAGAAGTGAGAAGAATCAACAGAATTTTGATCTTCCCAGACCTAAATTATATTAAACTTAAGACAACAGTAAGTGTTACGGACCCGCTCATAATTAATTTTTAAATATTGAACCTCAAAATGAAAGCAAAAATGTGCTGTTGGTACACAATTTTTTTCAACGCTGTGAGAGTGTACTTTAAGAGCTCATAACTTCTATATTATCCAATATTTTTTCTTAAAACTTAGGATTTCTCTTAATTCAGATATTTGTAACAAAATCTCATACTCAGATTTTTGTGTTTATAACATTGCATTTTGGCATTTTTGTCACTACTCGCAACACTGTGCGTCGTACCATACCCAACGCACGATAGCACAAATCAACGAGAAGCAACAATTGAATTTCTGTAATCAATTAAATATACTCATACAATTGTTGTTATGTTACAGTTAAAGATTGTATTATATAAATTTAAGTGTGCTTCATGTCGACATTTCAGTTTATCGTGGCGTATGAGTAACATAATTTGGACATTTATGCTTTAATGATAGCAGCCTAAAGAAAAGTAATTTGATTGGCAATGCTAAATACAACTGGTACTTACAATTCCTTTCAGTGCCAAAACGATTTGTCTATGATTGTACAAAACACAATGCGTTGGTCCCTTTGGAAACTAAGCCAAAAGCTGATTGCTTACATCGGCTGAATGACATTATAGCGGCCGAAAGTGGTTGTCAGCTAAGAACAAGAAATTGTTTTCATATCAACAGGTACCCCATTATCCTTACGGCATGTCGACAAACGCCTTTTAAATTCAAAGTTAATCCGAACTTATATTAGAAAGTGCAGTGCATGGCTTTGTACTGAACTGTGAACACTAACTGGATGGAGTATCAAAAATTCATAGCAGCGTTTTATCCACTTTAACGTTTTGTTTTTCCATAAAACCTTAAAAGCCCAGTATGAGTTCAGTGAAGTTCATTGCGCCTATTAGCGCACATTAAAGTCCAATTTAACTAGTGAATTAATCAAATTAATTGATATATTTAGTGCAGTTCGCTGCTGGCAGAATAGATGCTTGCGCACGTTTCCGATTCGATGCGTCGCAACAGAATTTAATTAACTTAAATTGAATTCATTTCAATAGATGCAATCGTTTAAGTTGATTGAGGTGGCAAATGCCGCCACAAGCACGCACACATACAACTCTATGTATTGGCATGTATATGCATACTTACATGTGTACAGCTGTGCTGTACATAACTAATTTCCAACCAACGTCGAAACACAATTTCGCTATGCAAATGAAAGGAAACGTTCGCTTTAAGCTGATTTGAGCCACAGGTGCGGTCAAAACGACAGGCCGAGAGAGGCAGCACGTGCGGAGTGCATACATACGCACTTACCAAAACATTGCTAAGTAAAGCTTTCAATAATTAAATATCCCCGCGCCCCACCGCAGCGAGAGCAAAGTTAATTAAAAACAAAAAACACTTGTACAAAAATCAACAACAACAAAGTATGCAGCATAGATGGAGCCAAAACAGCAATAAAGCGAAATAATTTGCTAAACATTGTGGCAGTACGACTGCGCACACGCGAGCTGGGAATAAAATGCTTCACTCATGCAAGAATATTAAGTCCTGCGTTGAAGTCGAATCGCCGGGTGGGACTTTTGAGTGTGCACGCCAAGTGGCATGGAGGTGAAAGTCGGGCAGGATGCGTGTGAAGCAAGTCAAGTTTGTGCTAACAATAAAAATGCTATCAAGGCGAAAGCGGCAGCGAATTAGTTGTTTCCGTGCAACTGCCAAGTTTTTGGTTGTCAGCGACTCGGAAAGGCGAGCGAATGTGTAAGTATGTGAACGCGGATGCGTTGTGACAGATAACACACAAACGTACAAACACAGTGGCTAACACGTGTGTCCGTCCACAGCCACTCACATGCAAACGCTGACGGGCGCTGGCCGTGGCGGGTATTTACACTTGTCAGGACATGCGTTTATGCATGAAATGAAATTTCTCTGCTGGCTGAAATGAAATTCACTCTGCACGGCTATGTTTGTGCATAGCAGTAACTTGTCTGTGCATATGCGCCATTGTGTGGCTGTGTGTGAATTTTAATGACAGCCAAAAGAATGTTTCATTAACGCGCTCAAGTTTTTGTTTAGCGTGATGAAGGACATAGACATATTCGAACAAACTAGTACTTGGATTTGGAAGGCCAGTCGATGCGATTTTCATAGACATATTTGGTCAATGTTTGCTCTAAAGAACGAACAAACGAGCGTGTATGGGGGAATCGCTTGAAATTTCATTTTCAAAATCGATGATAGTGGAAACGCAAAGTAAACGCGTAGTTAGTTAAATATTAATAAATTAATTAATTGATTTCGATAGAACAATCTAAATTTTGAACATAAACATATTTTATGTATATATCGTGACTAGACTTAAGACTTAAGTTTAACATTTGCTTCCATCGACTTTTCGTATTAGTCAATAAAACTAATGCCTCGTCCTGTCTGTGTCATATTCATTGACGACAAAAATTGCCTTGTATGTCATGTTCGTCATATGTCTGCAAATGCGTTCTCATTGCGCGGCAAAAACTGTCAAAAAATATTATAATAAAAATATAAAAAAATACATAAGACAATATTTGCCATCGACTAAAGTCAAAGTTCGGTATCAGTCGACTGACATGCCGTTCTCACTTTGATAGTCAAATACGATTTGACATCACATTTTCTAAGTGAACAAATATTACTCGGAAATGGGAAAAGTGTGACAAAGGCTACCGCAATTTTAGTATTGGTATCAGGATATTAAAAAACCCCAAAAAAACAAAAGACGTAGTGCGAAAAAGCGCTGGTGGAATCGACCTGGGTTTACCTACAAATCTACCAGTGGATTTTACGAAACTCTGCGGGCAAGAATGCGGGAGCAGGACCTTCAGTGGTTCCAAAACTTCGTGAAGATGAGAGTGGAGGACTTCGAATACCTTGCGGCACGTCTATCGACACACATCAATAAGAAAACACGTGGTTTTCGGGAAGCAATTACTAGGCGAAATGTTCAAATTTTCAAATGCAAACAGAATAGGGTTGCCAGCATGTTGAAATTTTTTTTTGCCGTCAAACGTAGTCAAATCCATAATGAAATTAATAAAGTGTACGTACACTTATTTCTCTGAGTAGCAATTGTCAATGCGTCAATTTATTTGTGTCAGTTCGATTAACCTTTATTTTTGTTGTTGCTAAAATAGCACAAAATTTAAACTTTACTTTCAGTACTCCAGAAATATATATTTTCGTAATGTATTTTATGTTAGAAAAACATGGAAACTGCATTGCAGTTGCTCTGCTCTGCTCTTTTGCAGAGACGACATGTTTTTCCTGGCATGTTGTTGCGTTTTTGGTGTCGGTTTTGGTGCTGAAAGTATTTTCAAACAACAATTGCTTTTTTGAATTTTCTCATATAGCACAGACGGGTTATGAACTCTGACATTTGTCAACAAAATGACATTAACTATCAGAAAATAAGTGTACGATGAAGAGAGAGTTCCTGCTATCTGGCACACTTTATTAATTTGACTTTGGTCTTATCGTTCTATTGACACAAATTTATTCGTTCTCATTTGACTGTCATTTCGTACGACAAATCGTAGTCATACGTTACATGCAGTCAAAAGCAAATGACTTCATATGGCAACCCGTTCTCATTTAACTGACTACAAATGCCACAATATATAACATAGTCTTCGACAAGTCGAGACATCAACTTTCTTCTTAATAGATGTTTCGCAATCAAAAAGTGCGCGACTAAAATACTTTTCATACAAAAAAGCGCTGCTAATCAATGCATTACCAATTAAGCTAAATTGAATAATTTTTTTTCGCAAACGGACACCCAGTTTTTAGTACATACAGAGATGTATACGTGTACGACTCAAAATGGCAGCAATTCAAAACATAAATACTTGTGCACAAAAACATCCAAACAATTCTTAAATAGTTATAACGACAATACAACACCTGACGTACCAACACTTGAATTTCTGACAGGCGCTTTTGCGTGTGTGTTAAAAAAATAATTGAAATGACGCTGGAACTGTTCCGCCAAAAAGCAAATGAAAGCTGAAAACAGCTGAAAACACTGAAATGGAAGTGAAAAAGGAATTGGAAGCCTAAAGCATGATGAATGAAATAAGCAAAGAAAATGCCTATGGTTATTTGAGGAAGAAAAATGTATAATTCCGCAATTCTACACACAAGCCAAAAACAACAAAACCGTCAAGGCAACGTCATTCTTCGCTCTGTGTTGCTTATCTCTTCTCGAAAACGAGCGCGCTGCACGAAATGGCTTAGCAAGTGCTTGTCACACATTGCTGCGAACACTCGCTTCCAGTCGCCGGGCTACATGTCGTATGAGTAATATGTAGTAAGTAGTATCCATGTGGGAGTGTGAATGTTGCGGTACAAGCGTGTAATTGCAATGAATGCTTTCATTGTTTGAATGTGGGTGTCGATGTGTTTTTGTGTGTATGTGTTTGTTTTAGTTGCGAGAATGTAGTTCATGCATGCTTGTCCATGTGAGCAGGCGTGGCGCTGTTTGTTGGTTTTTGGCTTACTACATGCAACACACACAAACGCACATTCAAACACACACACACAGAGACAAGCTTACAGACCCAACAACTCTTCCCAGTGCTCCTCACTATGACGGCCCGTAGCCCGCCGAGTCGGTCTCGTGCTGCTCAGGCGCCCCCCTTATGTGCGTATAGAGGTGGCTTCAGTTCGCCGCTGGTGAGCCTTTTAAAATAATATTAACCCATTTCGAGTGCGTAATTAAAAGTTGCAAATGTGTGGTAAATGGGCGTGTAAAATGACATGGCAAGTGCAAAGAAACGCCGCCGTTGTTGCCAGTGCCGTAGCTTTGTTGTTGTTGGAACTTTTATTACGGACACTGCATGTGCGTGAAATTAATTTTTGTATTTTGCATTGTGGTTTTCTTGCGTGAAAGGAAGTAATTAACTTTCGTGCATTTTTGCCTGCTGACTTTGGGAAAATATTTTCAGCACAAAGCTTCATTAAATGAACTGAGTGATTTTGCAATTTTCATTCAGTGCTTTCTGATGACAACAGAATGCCTCATGGCTGTCAGTGGGATGTAACTTTACAAATATGTGAAAAGTTGGAAAGTTGAAAGTATAAGAGTTATTAGTAAGAAACAATTAAATATTATTTGAAAAAAATACGAAATACAATGTTACAACGCTATGAAAACTCCTTTTGCAAGCATTGTGATGGGGGAACAATTCATCGCCCTGCAAATAAAACAAGTTAAATTAAGCCTTTCGCTATTTTGTTGCCATATGGCAACATGCTACTTTGTGGCCGTCTGCATCCTTTATGGTTGCAGGAATACATGTTTTTGTTGGTCTTTAGAATATTTTGAATTTTTAGAAAAAATACGAAATTAATAAACTGAATATTCAAGTTTAAAGAAGAGAAGTATACACATTTTTTAATAGTATATCTTAACATAGTAAAGGAAGAAGAAGCAGAAAAAATTAGAGAACTTTTTAATTTGACGTTTTCTTTCAATTTAGATACTTTTTTAAATTTTGGCTGAAGTAAATGAAGAAATATTCAATTTTCGTTATGCGTAAAAAGTTGTATGTTTAAATAATTATTACAGCCACAACGATGTGGTTGCTGTCATTGAAAACCACTCTAAAATACAGGGTCCGAGTATAAAAATTAAAAAATTTCTTATGGAATATTGCTCATATAACCACATAGGAGCCTAAAACGTTAAATTTAAAATTTTAACTTTCCCCATTAAAAATCTGTAGCGAAATGGTTAATCAAAAGCAAAAACCTTTCGGAGGTTAGGTGTTGCAGCAGGAGGCATAGAGCAATCTTGAAGTTCTGGGAAAATATATACTTTCTATACAAAATCCTATACGTACAGAGGGTCAAAAGGGAATTGTGAATGTATCAGCTGGATATGTTCCAGGAATGGTATAAGACAACAATGGTAACCTACCCTGGGCTGAGCCAATAGAAGCACTTTCAGGATAGCCAGATTCTGTGAATCCAAGAGAAAAGAGTTACAGTTGTAGAAAACTTAAAGACTGGTAGCAATTACACTACTCGACACGAAAAATGCTCCTAAAAATAACAAATTTGTTTAAGAAGCGTTTTCGAAAAATCTTCGAAAAACACGATTTTCCCCTCTTAGTTCAGTTATGAGCACATATCTCGTAAACTAACCATCTGACTAACACAAGTCACCCGTCGTTCAAAAGGTAATTAACTAACCTTTCAGGACCAAAATATGTCAGGTATGCAAAACATAAATGTTTTGGATCTCAGTCTGTAGATTCATACATCTAAATTTTTTTCTATTTCAAAGTTCTGAAAGTTCAAAATAGAAAATTAAATAAAAGGAGACAATTTTCCTCTTTCATTTGATAGCAATATCCTCATCATTGCACAATCGCAAATATTTAATTAAAATAATATTTGAAATGTGTATATCCTTAAAATTTTAAAGTCCTTTAAGAAGTTTTTTGGGTCAGAAAATGAAAAACTGACTATGCCAAGATACTATAAATTACCTCTAGTTTCACCTCTATATCAACATTTGGATGGGTCTCGGAAAAATAAAAAAATTTGTTCGCACGGTGTAATAAATGAAAAGTTGGTGTTTTCACTCCGTGCTTTATAACTTTGTAATTTTTCTTTCGATTCAATTGATGTTAGGCTAAATATTTGCACAAATAACATATCTTTCATCTAAAATTTTAAAACCAGAGGATTTAATTCATCATTTATAATTTATTCATTTATTTTATCTATAAAAAAAGTATTCGAAAAAATATGATTTTTGAAAATGGTCAAAAAATTCACTTTTTTATAAATTTCATCGTCAGTAACTTCCCCAAATCTCATTTGATTTGGGCAATCTATATATAAGGTTAGTTAACCTTCTGAACGACGGGCCACTTGTGTTAGTTGGATGGTTGGTTTACGAGTTATGTGCTCATAACTGAAAAAAGAGGGAAAAAAGTGTTTTTCGAAAACGCTTCTTAAGAAAATTTTTTGATTTTCAGTTTCGTGTTCAGCAGCCGAAGATTAGTCTAAAAAATACTTTTGTTTTTAGGAGCACGCGATGAACCCATTTTTTGTCGAGTAGTGTTAAGTTATTTGCCAAAACTAAAATATGATACGATTATTTTATGATGCGTACTGCGTCTCATATAACTAAATATTTTGTACGGCTAGCTATGAATTAACTGACGATAGAGCACTGAATGTTGTTAAGAAAAGAAAAAGAGAAGTGAATTGATGCCTCTCATTTATAGTTGCAACCGCAGAATTAAAAAACCTGTTTGTGTGCACTTCAAGAAAATATGAGACATTCAGAATATACAAAGAAAAAACGTTGCAGCAAACGAACAAAGAGAACATGCTAGAGCCCATTCAACAACATATAAATACAAATAATATTGTTATATTGTTTTATCCATGTTATGTAGTTTTAATTATTCAGACCAAAAGAAAACCCGCACGAGGCCAGCCCGAGTAAAATTGTATGCAACTAAATAAAATTAAAAAAAAAAGAGTTGAAATGAAATGAAACTTGAATGAAATGCCTGGAACTTGAAGAATTTAATCTGAATGTGTGTGTGCATCTGTGTGTGGGTGCGGGTGTGTGTATGGGTGCTGTCAGACACACAGTTATCCGGCATGTGAATGCACATTTTATGTTGTGGCGAAAAGCAAGCGCCGGCAAAATGGGCTAACAAGGCAATTTAATGGCTACAGTGCATAGTGAAATTTTACAAATGCTGAGTTAGGCCACGTGTGAGAATACAAACACCTACAAATATAAGTACATATGTACGTACATATATAAATATGTAGAAATGCGCAAATATGCAAACATGGGCAAGGAAAGCATATGAAAAGACGTGTATGTACATTTGTGTGTTTGCCTTAATACACGTTCACGGCACGTTCACTTCAACTGTGGCAACAACGGTAAAAAACCAAAACCTACAACAACAACAACAACAACAACATGAATAACAAACAATTTGTAATGGCTGCAATAGCGGTAAAAGCGATAGAAAAAGTGGCATCAGCAATGAAAACCCCAAAGAAAATATCAGGTTGCACTGCACAGTGGGGTAAATAGGTTGTAAAGTTTGTATATTATTGGAAAAGGTATTTTAAATATTTAATTAATGAATGCAGAATTTATAAAAATCCATATTGAAACTATTAATGAAAATTCACATTTTGTATGATTTTTTTTAGTCACATTTTGCGACTGTGAAAAATTACTTAAATTTCTTTATCAATCAATTAATCTATATCTACATATAGCTATTTATAGTATATGTAACTATTTCCATATCTATTTGTATCTATCTATTTTTATTTACATCTATCTATCTATAGCCATCTATATCAATCTATATCTATCTGTATCTATTTATATAGATAGATCTTTAGGTCGCGGTGCACTATCCCCACTAATAATAATAATTTATATATTTACATATGAGGGATTGGAACTATAAAGGCCAATATGGCTGCTTGGACGGTCAAAGGCCAATGTGGCAACACAAATGGTCAAGTGCGACTCTGCAAGGCGGGCAGGGAAGGAAACTCAATATAACGGACGAACAAGGAGGACAAAGGATTTGTCCACGAGATGCGGAATACGAAGTCATTCTGTGGCCGGACAGGACAGAAAGATGTACAGTTAGGTTTCACAATCACACACGGACGGACGTTTTGTAACGCAGCAATTAAATTAAATAAAACATTATTATTAGAATTAAATTAAATAAAACACTCATTATAATTAAAATTAAATTAAAATTAAATTATTTCATTTAAAATTAAAGTTAAATTATTTAATTTAAAATTAAAATTATATTATTTAATTTAAAATTAAAATTAATTTATTTAATTTAATTTTAATTTCCACATCAATCTATATCTATCTGTAGCTATCTATATCGACCTATATCTATCTATATCTATTCATATCTCTTCCTATAGTTTGCCTCCTCTTGCTCTTCTTCAAGATTGTTAGTCTTTTTATATTGCAGCTAATAGTTTTGTATAACAATTTGATCGAACTGCGTCTGCTGTGCACTGCAATTCGAAGAAGGGGAAGAAAGCTTAACGAAGCCTGCGTTCGCTCGTTTTCGGTCTCTGTGTGCTTGTTAAGTAAGCAAATTTAAATTCCGGAAAAGGCTTTCAAGCAGAAAATGGAAAAAGTTTTGCAGAGTAGCCGTGCAAGTTGAAATGCGAAAATGTTGCTCGCTTTTGGCGTTGCCAAACCATAACAAACCCCAAAAACTATGCTAAAGGAGCACGGCAAGTGGTGGTGCGCTGCGGTGCCGCGTCGACAGTCGCCTTGCAGTAAACAGCCAGCGCAACGTTTCGCAACTTGCCAGGTAATTTACAAGGTAATAAATTTTCGAAATGAATTAGCTGAAGTTAAACGTGGAGATTTGCTCGGGCAACTTGTGTCCGAATTCAATTGGCGGCGTTTTTCGTGAGCGAGCGCCACCACTTGATTTTCGATGCAGAGTTGCAGCATTTTTTACGAAAAATATTTCCTTGCTGAAGTGAAGGCAGCCAAGTGCAATAATCTAGAAAACGAAATTGGTTTATTGGTTTACATTTCGGAAAATATAAAAGCAACAATTTGTGGTGTTCTTCGCTTGGCTGATAATGTAAAAAACCATAATATTGAAGGTGATTTTCGTATATTTGAGTGAGTGTACACGTGCATAGCCGTCTAACCTCTGGATCTGAGGCCGTTTGCTCTTGGTCCGAAATTAGCCACCTCACTAAAAACTTTACGAGCGGCGTAAAAAATCTCATAATTTCTCTTATCATTCAGAGCGTGAAAGATGCGCCTTAATGAAATCTCAAAAGTGGCCAAACAACATTAATAATTAACGTAATTTATTATAAAGCAGAAAACTCATTAAGAGATTACCACGTTTCATGTCGCCAGCGACATTCATTTCTCACGAGCGCCGCAACCACGGCCCCACTCGTCGGCAGCGCGTGCAAATAAATACTTGAGGCCGAGGCTGCGTGCTACATATTTTTTCTAATTAAATAATTGCATGAAACTTTGCAAGAATTTACAATATCCAAATCTCAGCCAGCTGGCCGAAAGTAAAAAGCGCTCCAACCAAACGCAACGCAACGCAACGAAATGTGCTTTAATTACAAAAGTAGCTGTGCGTGGATTCACCTAACTACAATTATATACATACAAACAAAACGGTACGCAACAGCATGTTGTAGTCTTTAGCTTCATTTTCAAATCTTTCTATGTAATAAATACACGTTGGCAACTTGAAACTTCCTGCCGAATTGCCACCAACAGAAGTGCACAACTCAGCAAATGCAAGGCACACAAAAATAGGAGTAGCAAACAAATTTCACAAAAAGTGCGAAAAACGTAACTTTTTAAATCTCAAACAGGAAAACAACATTGAGGGAGCAAGTGCAGAGTGAGAGACAAAAGAATAAAAGCGATTTACACAGCCGGTGTGGTCATAGTTGCCAGATTTACGAAATGAAACCAAAAAAAGGAATTCTCGGGCACTGAAAGGCTTTCATAAGCAAGTATTTTTCAAGTTATTTCTTTTCCGTTTAAATGCCTTTTAAGATAAATTTTTCAGTTAACTTTATTTCAAAGTAAAATGCTTGATTAATTCATGAACTTCGTTTCATACGAACTGCAGAGCCAGTAAAAACTCGATATTCGTTTGATTTTGCTTTAGTTTCCATTTCGTCTCAATTTATTGTATTCCCCTTACTTTTCCTTTTGGTTCAGGTTATTCCATTCACGTTCAGCTTTAATATTTTCATTATATTTCCATCCATTGCAATTATTTTAGTCAACGCCCTTTCGTTTGATTAAATAAATGTCATACCATTTCTCACAACTCCATTTCAATTACTTTGTTGCGCATTTCCTCCAGTCATTTTATATATTTTATTTATTTGTCATATTCAAGTAGTTCCTTCATACTTCCTTCAAACTCGTTTAATGTTTTCTAGCAATTCACACTCAAGTCTTAACTATTACACCGTGCGACAAAAATTAAAAAAAATGTCACACCGGATAAAATCCATATGGGCGTAAAACTAGAGACCCAATATAGTAATACTGCGTACTCAGTTTTTTAATTCTACATCATTTGTCCTTTTAAAAGGACTTCAAAATTTTGAAGGAGATAACAATAAAAAAAAAATATGTAAAAAATACTTCACCTCGTTAGAATCTGGCGATATGTATATCAAATGAAAGAGAAAAGGCTCAAGAATTTGAATAAAATAAATTTTGTATCTATTTGTGAAAAAAGGATATCAAAAAAGTCCTTCGCAAATTTTAAACCTTTATATCCTTGAAAATTTACATCGAATTTTCTTGAAAAGTAAGTATGTTAAAACCCCAAATCTCCTTGATCACGTGTCAAAATTTCATAATTCTCGCTTCATTGATTTTGTATCTTTTTATTGTTTAAAATACTGATACCCAAATAAATTAGAATTTTTGTACTTCATTAGAATTGCAACTTCCGCCTTTTTTTTAATATCTTTCGAACCAATAAAGTTAGAGTAATGAAATTTTGACACGTGATCAGGGAGATTTTGGGATTTAACACACTTACTTTTCAAGAAAATTCTATAAAAATGTTCAAGGATATAAAGGATTAAAATTTTTAAAAGACCTTTTTCATATTCTTTTTTTACAAATAGATAAAAAATGTCTTTTATTTAGATTCTTGAGCCTTTTCTCTTTCATTTGATATACATATCGCCATATTCTAACGAGGTTAAGTATTTTTTATATTTTTTTTATTTTGTATCCCCTTCAAAATTTTAAAGTCCTTTTAAAAGGACAAAGGATGTAGAAATGAAAAGCTGAGTACGCAGTATTACTATATTTGGTCTCTAGTTTCACCCACATATGGATTTTTCCCGGTGTGAAAAATGCTGTCGCACGGTGTTATCAGCAGTTTCAGTTGGCAACCCAGTTTCTTTAACACCAAAGCCTACTTTTATACCACAATGTCGCCGCTGCACCTGGTCGCCTCCGCCTTTTTCCACACGACTGCAAATCGAGACCATAACTAAGTAGGCAAAGCGTGGCGCTTACAAAGTAAAACTTTTCCTTAAATGTGAATCACGTTACGTGTCAACATTAGACGTTAACCTGCAAACAAAATAGGGATTTGCTATTTTATTTAATATCCTTGAGTAAATGACTTTGTTCTGGCACCGTTTTACGCCGGCAACATTTCTACTCTGCTGCTGCTTTGCTAAATAAAAACATCAGAAACAAATGGTTGTGTAGTTTTCAGTCACAGGGCGCCCAGGTAGCGAACGGCAGCCGTTGCGAGAAATATTGTGTGCGGCTGGATAGCGAAAATTATTGCTCCGGCTGTGCGGACGGCGCGTTGAGAAATTGCTGGCGATTAGGCCACATGCTCTTTCCCTACACATTTTTTGCTGCTTGCCGCTTTACACGCTTCAACGCTGCAGCTCGTCGCGTACGCAGCAGTCATGTCGACTAGCAGGAATACGTCGCGTCCGAAAAGGCGACTGGCAAAAAGGCAAAGGAGCAGAACGGCGTGCGCATTTCTGCGGATTTATTCATCTTGCGAAAAATGAAGAGATACATAAAAGTGCATGGAATATTGCGGAAAAGCGGCGCTAAAACACAACGCTGCGAAAAGTGGCACGTAATAGCGAACAATTGTTGGGATTTGCTGACATTTTGCTGTTTTTTTTTTGTGTCAATTTCAACGTGTTGCACAACGCTCGTTTCATTCGTCAAGCCGAAGCAAATTTGCAGTTAACAATAAAAAAACAAACAACAAGCGAAGGCAAAAAGGTTGGCTGCTGTTTGCCATACTTTCTGCGAGCATCGGCGCGGCGTAATGAAAGTTAAAACGCTTTTAGAAAGTTGAGAAAATAAGAAAGATTACACGCAGCAGAGAGCATTCGTCAGAAATGCTGCGCACAATTGTAATAAAATTATGTTCGTTGTTTTGGGTAGTGAAAATTATGTTGTCGGTCAAATGATGACAGCGGCCAAGTACGCAAGAATTATGGTAACAAAATGCAAAAGAAAGTGAAAATTAATTAAATTTGAATTTGTTTTACGTATCTATATGGCGGCAAAGTTTATTGGTTTTGTTGTTACGAGGAAAAATGCCCATATAAAATATTTTTGTTATATTTCACCGTGCGACAAAAATAAAAAAATTTCAAAACACACGAAAAAATCGATATATTCGCAAAACTAGAGGCCAACTGTAGTAAAACTGCGTTTTTAGTTTTTCTCTCTGACGTCAGGATTTTTTTTAAAAGACTTTGAAATTTTAAGGACATGTTTATTTCAAATTTATTTATTTATTTTAAAAATTGAGCGCATTGTAGAATAACAATAAGGGTATCAAATGAAAGAGAAAAATCCTCAGAATCTTAGAAAATTTAATGTTTTGGTGCAATAGGTCGAAGAGGTATTGAAAATGTCCTTTTAAAACTTCATCCTTTAACACTAGGAGTACCGGATTTTGCTCATACCTACTAGTACCACGAGCGGTCAAATGACGGTATTCAGAGCTTTTAACGAAATCGGTTGAATCTGCAGAAGTTTTTCATTGTAAGCATTAAAACAACATTCATTTATGTTCTTGAATGTAAAAAAGTATAGTTTTGGCAAATATTTTAAAAGTAAAGCTACTACTCATGACCATAGTAAATTTCGTCTCGCCGCTTTCTGCTCATGTTTTCAAACACAACACGTAAAATAATGCATTTTTGTTTTTACATTGAAATTCATAAATATATAAAAGTCGGTTGTAAATTTAATATAAAACAGAAGGCAAGACATAGGTTCTTGTAAAATTTGTACCATCTTTGACTTTTTTGTGAATGTTATAATTTTATTTCCATGGCTACGTAGTTAACCGTCATTTGACCGCTCGTGGTACTAGTAGGTAAAATCGATGATATAAAGAGAACAGATCGGCGCAGTGATTGCAAAATTTTAGAATATCGAGCTTAGTGTAAAATATTAAAAGTCAAGGAGAACCAGATTCGTAACTTAAACCGTTTTCGAGCTACGGTTAATCAAAAACTGAAAAACGTCAAATGACCGCTCCCGGTACTTCTAGTGTTAATATCCTTGAAAATTTCCAATAGTTTTTTTTGAAAAAAATATATTTTAAGCACTCATATGTGCACTACCACATCCTTGAATTTCGTCTTTCTAACTCTATTAGTTAGATCGTTAGAAGTCTGATCACTCGCAGAATAAACAGCTGAACCTTTCCTGAGTAACCATTCCACAATTGTAAGTACTATGCATTCTAATTGACATAACAGAGATGAGAATTTATTAAACGCTTTTAAACTAATGCCTTGAAATTACTACAAAAATTCTTAAAAAATAAAGTCGCTCAAATGTTGAAATTTAACGCTACCTTCCTATCAGACGCAACAAGAAGAGGGGGAAAAAAATCTAGAAAGTACAAAACGAATAAGAACGCTAGTTGTGTTGGCAGGTGTCTTTTACCTTTCCTTTTGGTTATTTGTCTACTCGGTCGAGCAGATTTTCTGCTGACAGGTGTAAAATTACCTTCCAACCCTTAGACTACCTGGACACAATGCTCCGCTACCGCTTCATAGTGAACCTGCGCTATGCTTGCCGTCCCTCAGTCCAACTACAAACAAATGTGAATTTCTCCTTGAAACATGTTTTTGTTTTTATTTTTATTTTCATCATTCTCATTTCTTTTCTTGATAATAATTTGTTTGTTGTTCATAGCAGCAGGCAGCGAAAGGCAAAATGAATATAACGAAGAAATACCTACAACGAAGGCGAAAAATAAAAGCAGCAGCTGAAAAGTGAAAACAATGAAATAAGAAATAAACATTAAATAAATACAATAATGTTATCATTTTTATTGCCGCAGTAAGCATTATTTGTTTTTTCCGCTTTATGCTGTTGTTGTTTTATATTTTGTCATTTATATGTTGGTGCAGAAATGGTAGAAAAAAGGTACGCAGTAGGCAATTTTTGGCAACGGAAAAGGCAAAATTAAAAAAGTCAATATTTGAAATTGAGCCAGCAGCATAGGAACCCGTGCACAATATCGTAGAAAGTAAAGCGAGGGCTTAAAAGGATTTATTTATAATACAACAATATTTGTGGGCATATGCGGCGTATGAGTAACAAAACTCAGTGGGCAGAAAGATGCTGAAGTGTGCACATTATTGGTGATTTGTAGTGTGAATGTGAAAATGTTGTATTCGACAATGTTTTGTGTTTATTTAATGTTGCCTTAACCCCTTCGCTACAGGTTTTTACTGGGGAAAGTTTAACTTTTAAATGTTACGTCTTAGGCTTCTATGTGGCAAATATTAGCAACATTCCATAAGAAATTTTTTTAATTTTTATACTCGGACCCTGTATTTTAGAGTGTTTTCCTATAAGAGCAACCACTTTAACATAAAACTTTTCAGGCATAACGAAAATTTGAATATTTCTTCATTTATTTCAGCCAAAATTTAACAAAAAAGTATCTAAATTGAAAGAAAACGTCAAATTAAAAAGTTCTTTAATTTTGTCTGCTTCTTCTTCCTTTACTATATCAAGATATGCCATTAAAAAAGTGAATACTTCTCTTCTTTAAACTTAAATATTCAGTTTATTAATTTCGTATTTTTCCTAAAACCTTAAACTATTCTAAAGACCAAAAAAAATGTATTCTTGCAACCATAGAGGATGCAGACGTCCACAAATTAGCATGTTGCCATATGGCAACCAAATAGCGAAAGGGAAAATGTTGGCTGCGTGGTGAAACATTTCAATTTTCGCCTTTTTTCTATACTTGGATTTTATTGTAAATATCTGTGAAATCATTCATAATTTTTGTATCAAATGAATGTAACTAAAAATGTAGAAAAATAAAAAAAAAATAGGCATTATAAGTTGATATTTAATGCTACAGTTTTTATAAAGCAAACACTCTATTCATGACGTTTAAATTACGCAACAATTCATATTTAAAAAAAAACCGCCTTGTGGCGACCACAAATATCCAAAATTGAATTAATAGCAATTCAAAAACGAAAAAGTTAATAATTTGCAATTTGGAAACAGAAAAATATTGTATGACTCGAAAAATCGAAACTTGTTAGGAAAAATGGAAAAGCGCGCAGAAAACACTTGAAAAAAATATTTGTAAGGTCGTTGTGTAAATAAAAATTTGCCACAAAACTGCAAAAAAACATACACAGTCCAACACTCACCCATGCATTCACACATATGTATGTATGTACAAACTGCGCAGCCAGGCGCTGGCTAGCAGCGAAAGTTTTCCGCCCATCCTGTGTTGTGGTAGTTGTTGTTGTTGTTGGGTTTGTACCTATTCTATACACTTTAACTACCGCCATAAACAACCTTGAAAAGCGATAAATGGATTTTTTCGAGCGGCTGCTGGCGCGCATTTGTTGCTGTTGCTGTTGTTGTTAGTGTCCCTTGCATTTGTAGTTGTGAATGCGGTCGATTGTGGCGGCTGGCGGGTTGGCACATATATTGGACATACATACATATCCACTTAGCAAAGGCTTGAAAAATTCAAGATTGATTTTATTGCCGAGTATAAATTTTCACACACAAAGGCCGCAAATGAATGACGCAACAACAACAAGCACAACATTCGAGATCGATGCCAAATATGTCAAATTGATTTAATTTGGTATTTCAGTTTTTTATTTTCAAATAAATGCCACACTAACAATGAAAACTTTTGTAAAATATTATCGCATTTATACGATGTGAACGATTTGGCTGAAATTGTGACACGGTAATTGAATGATTCTTAATAGGAGTTGACTTACATACTTGTATAAAGCGGTTTAAAAACTGCTGGCTACTCACCTGAAATTGAATAAAAAATAAGTTGAAATTAAATATGTATTCAAATAGAACATGATACGCTTTCAATTTAGAGTATAAAATTGTTACAAAAAACTATAATAAATACATAACGTAAACATTTGAAGTGGGTCTGTAGACATTTTCTATTTAAACTATATTTATTTATATATTTATTTATTTATATATTTATTTATTTATATATTTATTTATTTATTTATTTATTTATTTATTTATTTGTTTATTTATTTATTTATTTATTTATTTAATTATTAATTTATTTATTTATTTATTTATTTATTTATTTATTCTATTGTCGATAGATAGCAAAACCGCAATTTTTAAATTAATGTAGTTAAAAGGTTTCGACACCCATACAACAACAGTAAAAAATTCAAGTAGAAGGTGAACAAATAACTCCTCTACAAAAAATACAGTAGACTCTCGCAAGTTTGAACCCTCGCAAACTAAAAGCATTGAATGCTCAAATATTCGAACTAGTGCACAGTGCTTCGAGAGTGAACAAAAATAAAAATAATTTATCGCAGATTTTGACGAAAGTAGTATCATGTTAAAGGTAATTGTTTAACTAACTGGATCCGAAATACTTTATCGAAAAATTGTCGAGGTTAGGACCAGCTATATGCTGGTCAAAGTCGGATATATTTTTACAAAAATTTATGAAGGGGAAAATGAAATTTAGGTGCTTATATAAAAAAAATTTTAGAAAATGTATTGTTGTAGATAGGCTACTAATTTCTTTTAATATTAAAACTTCATTGATAGGAGCGGGACCGCTGATCGGTTTTTTTTGTTTAACATAAATAATTTTTTTTGTACGAATTTTCAAAAATGAATTTTTTTTAATTAATGAGAATGAAAAATAACGTGGCGTGAACTGGCGTAAATCCTTTTTATGACCTTTTGTAGATGGATCTTCTTCTCTTAAATCCGCAAAAAAAAATTCTGCGTCTCTTTGCGCCTTTGAAAAATATTCAATTTTTTTCGAAACTACTAATGTTGATTTTTTTACAAAAGTCGCTTGAGTTAAAATTGCGACCAAAATGTGTAACCAAGTCAATGCCATGAATTATGAATGTTTTTTATAAAAATAGGTTTGGTACGCCTATTTAACCCATTATGAGCCATATTATTCAATTTTTAAATTTTTATGGATTTTGTTTGCTAAATGTGATTTAATGCTAATATATTCTTAAAAACAGGAGGATAATTTTTATAGTAGTCCCGCCGCTATCAATTGAACTGCATTGCATATTCATAGCTGTGTCATCTCCATGTTAAGCTCTATGGATATCAAATAAAAAAATTACATCCTTTAAGCAGAAGAAGAACTTAGAAAAACATATTTTGTTATCGCTTTTTTAGTATATACCTATATACAAAATTTGTAAACAATCCGACCAAAAAACAATGCCCGTTCATATAAGCTTCACCACCCCCTTTTTCCCTTTTCATGGTCGACGTTTTTGAAATCGCTTCTTTTTAGGGTTGACTTTCTAAAATACAACTTTTGACCAAATTTCATCATTATAACATATTTCCAGCGGTTTGGGCTCGGTGATGATAAAATAATATATAACCATATATATTCGATTTTGTTTTAACTATATACTTTTTTGGATACAAACACAATTTTTAAAGTCAGCAGCCCAAAATGACTTAGACTGCAAATTTTCAGCGAATTTCACGTACTCCTTCTATTTTTGCCGCAATTTGGTATGGAGTCGAATCACGCAAAAATGGCTTAAGAATTCTTGATTTAAAGTGTTAAATTAGGACTAAGTATGTGACGAGCACAATTACGACCAACAAGGGCTGCAATGAAGTGCTGAAAATAAATGAGACTCTCTTAGCAGAAATCGATACGTAGAGATTGATGCAGAGAGGAAATTGAAAAATTTTGAAGATGGATTTGAACCTGAACTCAACACTACGACGATTACATTGTTGATGTGCTGTCAGCTATTTCTCATTCAACAACCATGGGAAATGCCAATAATTTGTTCATATGACACAAAAAGTGTAAGAACTTTTCCACAAAGTGCATGACTAATCTTTTAGCTCTTCACAATGATATTGTTGTATGAACAAAACTGTTTACATTAAAACTTTTTACAATCGCATTACATGCAAGTTTTACGTAAACGTTTAGTAGTTCAGTTTTTCTTTCTTTTTTATTTCATTAATCTATTCGACCCCAAACTTGCCTGAGAGCAACTCTCCTATTTTTCATCTTATAGCAAAAGCTACGATTGATTTATGGGTTTAATTTAAGTAGGCACCAACAAATTAATATTTTAAGAAGTGAAATCAAAGCAAACTACAAAAATTTACTGTTATCCCCAAAATAATTTCCAGTAACTTGCAGCGATATCAAAGAAAGTTTGTGTTCTAATTGAAGTCTACGAATTGGGCGCGTTTGATCAAAACCCTGTTTCTTCAATAATGGTTAAATAAAATCAAAAAGTGATAATTTTGTATTTTCCCATAAATATTAAGTCATTATTCTGTAATTAAAACATATTGATACAAAATTTATTTAACCCATTTTAAGCTAAAATTGTTCAAAAGCAAACTAGCTCTAGAACTCTAACAAAGAGACGTGGCGACTTCAAATGTCGTGTGCACACTTCTTAGGTAAGTGTTTCATGATTTAAATATCAAAAAGTAATATCGAGAGAGAGGGTAAAATTCGGGGTCGAAAGTCCAGAAATTTCAAGTTTTCGAATATACGACCTACCCTTTGTACAAAGTGTTTCGAATTTGTAAGCAATTGTTTTATGTATTTGTTATTTTTATTTCTGGTTTTTAAGTTTAAATAAACCAATCCCTGGTGTACGGTTGTGAATTTGTGAAACTGAATTGGAATTTTCTATTTTCACCTCCTTCATTTCCTACACCCTCGAGCATGTTTTCTATTTATTTCATAATTGTTATCTCGTACATACATACATTGAAAGAGAACGAAATGTTTTGGTAGTGAAATTCCGCCTCATTCTGCATTGACCTCTAATGTAAGAGCAACATGAATCCACATCACACGGATAACCAAAGAATCTGTATAAAAAAAATTGAATTTTTTCTACGTTGCAACATGTATGTGTGTATGTATGAACTTGATTTCATTGACTGCAGGCACGTTGATGTTTGCATGAAAGCTTCTCTGCATTTGACTAGTACCCACACACGCGCATATGTTTGAATATTTGTGCTATGGTTGTAGTCAAGTTTGTGCGTCTCTTGTGCGCCTTTGTTTACGCGAGGATGTCCGTGTGTGTGTGTGCGTGTGTGTACGATGTCAATCAGATCAGACATACGCCTGCAACTGTAGGCCTTTCCACAATACTTGGTGTACATGTGTAAACTGAATAACGGTATATTTATGTGTAGAAGTGTTGGTGAGTAACAGCAACAATCACAGTTACAGCTACTCCCGTATTCATTGAAGCGGCCACCTTGGTGAGCATTTATCATTTTGATTCGAGCTCATCTGTTATGCCGACATGAAACTAAAGCAAAAGGCAAAGCGCACCGTGCAACGAATAACACGTCAAATGTGCGAAAGTGAAATAAAGAAGGATGTGAATTTCTGTGTTTATTTGTTTTTATTTTTCGTAATTTTGTTTTGTCTTGTTCTAGTAAACTTTCTACTATTTAAGGTAGTGTTGGTTGAATGTGTTGCTGATAAAGCGCAACGTTGGCGCTCACAGGCACGTACAACGGAGCAGTGTATATGTGTGTGTATGTGTGTTCATTGAAGCAATTGTATGCATTTCTCACAGTTTTAGCTATGTAGCATGAGTGCCTGTGTGTGTGTGTGTGAGCTTTGCCTTCGCTTTTCCACTGTACTACGCCTGTGTGCGTTTGGTTGTGTTCATACGAATGCTTATGCGTTGGGTCGTCTGCAAACCACATACATACTATTTTATGTAAATATATTTGCCAGCACAGCGAACGTCTCTATTTGCATATGAATGGACGAATGTATGCTGGAAGGTCATGCAAGAGGAGCCGTGCACCCGTCGCAGCAGCGTCAGGAGGCTTTTCCATTTGCATCTTCGGTCGGAAGTGTAAATATGCAAAAGCACATACACACACATCCATAGAAACGTACGCTGTGCTCGCTGCATGGTTGTGTGTTTATGTATTTTTATTTTCCACTTTTTGTTTCTCTTTTCATTGTTGTTCAGCACATGGAGTGTTTTTTTGCAGAGTTTCTCTCTCTAGAATTTTTTCATACGATCTTTGTTTTATGCTCAGTTTGCTGCATAGATTGCCGAGTATTGTGAGCAACGCTGCAGGTGTTGTTTTGCTGCTCACTAAAAATGTTGATAGAAACATATTGGGAAATATTTTTCCACTTTTGGCTCTGCTACTATCTATTTTTTTTTACAGACTTTTACAGACTATTTATTACAGACTTCACCATAATTTCAATATTTTGTTATTTGTTTACGAATCTTTCAACATGTTTGTTCAAAAGCGTTGTTCAAATATATGAGTGCCGAAATTTTTCGGTTTTATTGAAAATTTTCAAATTTTAGAGCTACACTATCAATCAGTGGCGCACGTAAAGGGCGGTTTGGGGATTCAATCTTCCAAATATCTGTTTATTACAAACATTTAGGGTGGCAAAAATGCGTTCAAATGGTATTGGGTTCAAAAGTTTTGTACGATTTTGTTTTTGTATGCTCCACAGCTACCCATAGCTAAAAAATACTTTTGATGGAATCGCAAAATCATACACATACAACAATTTCATGGACTATTTACTTATTTTTTAATTGAAAATATGGAAATTCCTAAACAATACAACACAACAACAACAAAATTCTCAACAACACTGCATCGACATTCAACACTAAATACAAATACACACATATTGAAAATTTCTTGTCGTTTGTATAAACTAGGGAATGCAATCCCGGACCAGTTTCACAATCCCGGGATTTTTGGGACTAAAAATCGCAATCCCGGGAACCCGGGATTTTTTTCGGGATTGAATATATTATTTTAAGGAACTAAATTAGACGTATTTTTCAGTCTATAAAATGATATGTTCGTATTAAATACAATTCCGTGTTCTTACCTCAAAACAAAAAAAAAGAAAAAGAACAAATTATTCATGACAATTAAATGAAAAAAAATAATATAAATATATATTTGTTGTACTAAATAAGAATGATTGCCTTTTTCGAAATTAGTAAGCTACATATTTTAACGTTTCGATTCCGGGATGGGATTTTGTCAATTTCGAAATTTTTCGGGACTGAAATTGTCCGATATCCCTGGATTTCGGGTTTCGGGATCACGCGACTGCAATCCTCAGTATAAACCCATACAAATTGTGCACATTGCATCCTGCGTGGCGCTTTTCTGCATTCCCATTGAAGTTGAATGCCGACCACGGTAGGCAGTTATGGTGATAAAAGTCGCGAGTTGAAAGTTGAAAGTTGCACGTCGCCACTGGATTGGCGCTTCCTTATTGCAGACGTACGGCAATGCAAGTTGAACAGGAGTGTGTTGCACGTGAGGTGTGGGACAATTAAACGCACTAGACTACTTACTTATTTATAATATTTATTACATCGATATGAAATGGATTTATAATAATTTAACAATATGAATTTATGTTTGAAGTAAGCAGTTGAAGTGAAATTCGGTCAATTTTAAAGAGTTAAAGAGACCAGTTAAAAACGGTGCTAGAACGTGAATGACTTAACATTTTCAGCGTTTTGATTTCATTCATAACAAAAATTTAATCATAAAAAATCCACAAGCACAAATCATTCACGAATTCACGCAGAATTTCCGGTGTCGTCTTCTATGAAAACATCCCGTCACTTATATCTGTTTACATTTGTATCAACTCGAGTCTCTTTTTTCCCTCTTTTTTTCTAAAGCATGAATTCTTCTTTATGCTTTTTATGCCTTTTCCTTTTCCATTAAAAGGTAAATTGACCTTTAGACGGTTTAATGAACGGGCTGCCTTGTCCTAATGTGCTACAAAACCACATAAGCGTAAATGTTTTTAATTGCCTCTGAAATGTACTTGATGACGTTTTTCATCCAATGAAATCAGCACGAATTCGCAGAAGGGATAGCAACGCTTCAATTGTATCGTCGTCAATTGCAACGTTCCGAAAGATTTGCGGCCCAAAAGACGCCAAGCACAATTCGCAACCGCAAACGAGTAGACGATTTTTGTGTAGCGGCAAGTAGATCGGCATCGCTGTGTGGGTGCAATGTCATAAACCGACAAAGCAGAACAGTCTCAGCGGATGCCTTCGTCTTCGCCACCCGACAACGGCGCGCTACCGCCCAGGCGAGCAAGAGACTGCAAGAGGAGCAAAAAGAGCGACAAATTATGTGCTAAACACAACAACGCCGCCCGGAAGTCACGTGGGAGTAGCTGAGATTTTCTGTAGCGTTTTCCGGTGCCGTTGAAGAGGCAAAACGATGAAGATGAATCGTTGCAGAAGCGAGCAAATGGCAACGGAGAACGAGCTGCGAAATGGCAGGAAAAAGGTAAAGAAAATTGGAAAGAAACTCCTGTGAGAATTCTAAACGGATTATTATATTTGCTGATGGGTAGTCGTAAAGGAATCAAACCGCAAGCAGAGCAAACCTTTGCTTGTGCAAGGAAATTCTGAATTTAAAATAATATTTTTTTTTTAAATCAGAAAAACCTAACGAGAGGCAGCCGAGTAGCGAAGCACAGCCACGACAAAGAAGCGAAGAAAATTTGCATATTTCTACAATTTTGGCACGAAGCATTTGATTGACTGAAAGGGTTAACAGTGGCAATGCGGCTGCGGCGTGTGCGCGCGCCAATTGACTGAACTTATTCAACGTTCATGTGCAAGGGCCACTGCCGTATGGAAAACGCCTCCGACCCGACCCCAAACCTGTTTGTGCAGCGCTGCCAATCCATAAAATTAGACGTTACAAATTTGTGCTGCATAAAAAATGCTTCACAATTCGATGATGTTGTGTTTATTGTTGTTGTTGCCAGATATTCGTAAAATATTTACTTTAAATTGAAATGTTGCAAAGACGCCATTGCTGTGCGGATGCGCTGGCAAAGCGCAAATACGCGCACCATGGCAATCTTAAAGGGATGGTTTTGCATTTTTTCGCCCGTTTGCTTTTTCTTTTTCTGTGACTTGTATGCGCCAGAGACGAATGTGCACGACTGCTGGGAGAGCGTTTGCTATGCATTTACATATTTCATATTCTGTCCACATATAAACACACACACACCTGGCAAGGGGCGGCACAGCTCACTTGTCATACAGCTTTGTCAGCCAGCAGCTGTGCGGAATCGAGCTGCTAGGACCTCAAGTGCATACACCTGTAACATATTCACACACACACACATTTTCCGCTTACGAACATGTATGCAAAGGATTGCAGCAAAGTGCAGCTAGAAATGGTTGCAAATGCAAAGCGGGCGCGTAATGCCGGAAAATATGCGCACACACGTTCTTCAAACACATTCTTCGAACATATTACTTATAAGCGCACCGAAGAAAGCGTGGAGGGAGCGCTTCAATTGAAACGCAAAATTTACCAAAACAAAGAGCATGCGTAAACGTTTCCACGACACTCGAAGTTCTTAAATCAAATATGCAATTGTCAAGTGGGGAAATGCCGCATTTTAATATTTAATGGGGGAATGTAAAAATATTATCGAAAGAAGTGCGAATGAAATGCTCCATGAAAAGGTTGTGGTTGTGAATTTTGTGGAAATAGTTTCTGTTGTGTTTATCCGAAGACATTCACCAGAGATCTGAAATATTATCCATATTTTTGGAAATAAAAAAATTGCCCTTATTTAAGAAATTTCTAAAAAAATATTGCTTTATAATAATCAGCGAAAGGATTCTGAGGACCTAAAAACCTATAAAAAAGGCAAAATAAAATAGCAAAAAAGGCAAAAAGGCAGAAAAAGGCACTACAAACTGCTTAAAAAGGCAAAATAGGGCATTAAAAACTGTTAATAAGGCAAAACCAGGTATTTAAAAATTAAAAAAAAATACTAGAAAATCTAAAAATGGCTAAACGGTATGTTTTTTTCATAATTTTATTTCATCTGATGTATGCAACATACAATATTTATACCTCGTTTTTTGTAAAAGAAAAGGAACATCAAGGTTTTCAAAGATAATTTAAAAACTAAAACTAAGATATTTTAATTTAAATGTAGGCACATATTTTAAATTAATATTTTAACTTATCATATAAAAGCATAAATATATAAATAAATAAGCATCTCATATAAAGCCGTACTTGTATCACAAAAAAATAAATACAATTTTTGCGCTAACCGAACTTTTTGATTTTGGCATGTTTTTTTCTTTAAATTTTCCACGGCACAACAAAAAATAACGGCTTAGGAATAATCAAATCAATGTAAAAACATCGATAAGTTAACGAAATTTCAATATTGCCACTTAATTTTTTTTTAGTTTCAAGGTATTTTTGTGAAACAAAAGGTGGAAAATATTAATAACGAAAGATAAATAAAGAGGCGCTCGAAAAATCTTGAAAAAGGCATTTTGTGGCATTTATAGGTAAAGTAGGCACTAAAAAAAGGCATTTATGGGTGAAAAAGGCAAAATGCCTTTTTAAGGCAAAAAAAGGCAAAATAAAAGTGGTATATTTCTAATCAGGAGGACCTAATTCGTGCTCATTTTCAATCAGAAATGATCTATCTAGCAGCAAACAAAAAAGGCAATTTCCACAAAATCCTTTCCCTGATAATAATTATTTCAAATAAGAAATTTTTTACGTGACCTGTAACTATTATCATGTAATAAAAATTTTAGAGTTGCATAATAACTATTAAAAGAAAGAAGTATATATTTCGTTGTCGATAATTATTATTTTGGGATTTTTTTTTACATTGCTTCATAACTTTTATTTATGATTTTTTTTTATTTACATTGCCGATAATTATTATTTTGAAAAACCAATTTTGTTTACGTTGAATTACCACATTTTGGATATGAATTGATTTTTAATTGTTTCAAATTGACAAACGCAAATTAACTGCAGAAAACCAATTTCCACCAACAACTAAACAATTAAAAATTAATTCATAGTCAAAATGTGATAAGGCAACGTTTCTTTCAAATCATAGTAATCGGCAACGTGAATAACAAAAATCATAAATCAAAATTATGAAGCAACGTAAACAAAAATTTCTCAAAATAATAGTCATCGGTAACGTAAATAAAAAAAGTAAAAAATAAAAATTATAAAGCAACGTAAAAACAAAACATCCCAAAATAATAATTATCGAGAATGAAAACAAATTTGTTTCTCATAACAGTTAATATGCAACGTGAAAATTAATTGTTGCAAATAATAATTCTAATCAAAGAACAATTTATGTTGCATTGTAATAGTTACATTGCAATTATTTTCTTAAAAAACTTGTAATAGTTAAGTCTCTGACATTAACTTAACATTAATACATACAATAATTGATTTAATAAAAATAATAATAATTAAAAATAAAAGTTTTACAAATTGAAAGGAATCAATTCTGTGTTTCAGCAAATAAATTCATTTTTATAAAAAAAAACTATTTCCCAGGCCAAGCACTCTTTTCGGTTCGTATTTAAATGTCTTTATTTTTTTAAGCTCATTCTTTTATGTTTATTAAGAGAATTTTGTTAATATTGCACTTTGATCAGATTGCTTATTGGAAAAGTGGCGTTCCTCGTTCAATGATGCCTGCATAAGTTGTGACGATGAAGAGAAAACCGAAACGACCAATTCCTATGACACAGCTCAGCTCTACAGCCAAGCCATTCTCGCTTTGCGTGTGAGCAACACAGCGGAAGTTAGACTGTCGTACGTATTCTACTAAAATTCATGGAATTGGTCAAATGGTTTTATGTTTTGATTTAAATTTCTAACAAAAGGCTGTTGGATATCCCACCACCTACGAGCAGTGTTGGCATTTTGGTTATTTTTAACCAAAAATGGTTATTTCTTTTGTCACAAATTGCTTTTGGTAATTTGGTAGTCCATTTCCCAATTGGGTGATTATTTTTGCATGATTTGCCTTCTATATTTACATACAGTTTTTTTCCCAATTCGGTCCATAATGCAGTGGAATATTCGTATAGAATTTGAATGCCAGTGATGCTTACTTTTTTATTGGAGGAAAAGTTTTGAAATTTATCTGAGATAGTGTACTAATTAATTAGTCATAGTGGCAGCTACAAATTGTATTTTGTGTGTGTGTAAAGTAGTGTCCGACCGAAACCACTATTTTTTAGTTTTTTTTTTAATATCCAGCCGAGACCGAAACTAAAACTTTCTAGTTGAAATAAAAATCAGCAATCACCAATCATCATATCAGGCATTTTTTTTCAACAAACAAATTTTATTTTAAGTAAATGAAGAACAAACAAACAAATATAACACAAATAAATAAATACTTATTATTAAAAACAGTTCATTAATTTTTTTTAAATATAAACATAAAAAAAGGGTGATTTTTTTACCTTACTCGCTAATATTCAAAATTAAATAATTTAACATTATATGTTAAAAAAACAAGTTTATTTACATTGGTGGCATATAAATTACTCCTTTCACTATATATCTGCTACACAATAAAATGTAAAAAATGTAAGAAAATGTAAATATTTTACAAAGTTTCGGTTTCGGCCGTTCGGGCATTTTTTGGCCGGAACTGATACCGAAACCGAAACCACTTATTTGGACCGAAACCGAATATTCAGTCGGACACTATCGTAAAGGGTTAGCAACATTGCTCTTGTGTTGGTTACGTCAATCTTGTTTCCCTTTTTTTAACTTTTATTCAACTTACTTCAACTTTTATTTTCCATCTACCAAATGGCCACCTTAAATCGCCCTTCCATGACCACAGCAAACCAATTCGGCATCGCTGAAGTGCATGCCAAGTGCAAACACTTCATTGCGGTCCGCTGGCAACACTGCCAGCACACATTCGCACTGCGCAATCATGGAAATGTTTCCACTTCAATTAAAGATAAACATCAAACTGTATGCAAAAAATCAAAGGGATTCTAGCAGAGAACATGGATGTTGCTCGCTTGTAAATGAATGCGCTGTAAATAAAAATGAAAAAAAAAATGATAAAATTCACCCACCATGGCCGAATCAGTTTGCATTGTAGGCGTTGCAGGCCGCTCGTGTAAACGTGTACCCGCTGAATTTATTGCTGTGCCCTTTCGCTGCAGTTTTGGTGTGCTCTGTGTGTGTGTGTGTGTGTGTGGTGTAGGTGAAAAACGCCGTTGCCATCGTGCGAATGCGACTCAATATTTGTAGCTGCCGCAGTGTCAACTGCCTACCGCCTATTGCCGTTGCGCAGGTAACTGTACACACAAAGCGCTCAGCCCTCTGGCTGCATTGCAACGTGCGCACTTCCCAGTTGGACAGAAGTGGAGCAAAGCGGCAAGCAGCCGTCGTGTTTATGGCGGCAGACAAGGTAGTGCTTTTAACTTTGGCCTGTTAACACCCGCTGTGGGAGTTATTAAACAGCTTTCGAAGCAACATTCTTGCCGGTTCAACGGTTTTCGGGCGCTCTGCTTTAACTCGGCGCCTTTATCTGCTTTGAGTGCATTCTGTCGTAGTGCCGTTTCGAGTGTTGTCGCTGCGCCATTGCTGCTTTCGGCAGTTGTTTTTGCTTTTATACGTTTTTCAGCCATGGTGTTGGCGGCCGAATGCTCCATTCAGAAGAATTCGCTGTACTTTGGGCGAAAAGCCAATTTTTTTGATTTTTATTTCGGCCTGGTTATTTTTTATGCAGCTATTTTTTGTGCTATTTTTGCATTTAGTCTGCCCTATGCAATGCTCCCGTCGAGCTCGGCCCTTTTAATGTTGAGGGTGTGTGTGTACGGTATTGATTTGCCGCCCTCTTTGCTTGTTTTTCATAACATTTAACCGGCATGCAACAATTTTTAACAGCAACTTTATTGAATACCGATGCTTTGTCTGGCACTCTGAGTGATATTTTTGAAATTTCATATTACATTTTACGAAAATTTGTTAATGAAAAATTTCTAAATAGTCTAAACTATAAAATATTTCTGCCCAAGCATAATTGAGTCATAAAAAATGTACAACAAAAAATACAAGATTTATATTGGACAAACGTAGCTAATATGAAAATTTTAAAAATATATATTTTATTATGAAACGTATATGTACCTAACGAGTGTATTTTATATGTGCAAAATTTTAAAGTTAAATAATATAATGGTGTTACATATTTTCAAACAGAAAATTTACTTTGTAAAAAAAACTTTATGCCATTAGTGTTGAAATATAATTTCGGACATGTGGCACCTGCGGCTAACGCATACGTGACCTAATCTGCAGGTTTTCGACCACTTTCTCAGGCAATGGGGGCCGTATCCCTGAAATGGTTCACATAATGTTATCTTCCAAGGCATTGAACGTTTTCGGTTTGTTCGCATAAACAAATGACTCTATGTAACTTCAGAGAACAATTAATTAGAGTAGTTGCATTGCACGATCTCGGTGAACAATCGGATGGCTTTATCACTGAACAGAATGTTGCAGTAAAACAATGGGTTGACGTCCAGTTAATTTTGTGCCCATTGACCGAATGTACGGCGTGAATGATCAGTGTTGTCAGATCAGGAGATTTCCTCCTAGATTTAGGAGATTCTTGGCATTTTAGGAGATTTTTTAGGAGGAAGAATTGTTTAGCAGAAAGCTTAGAAAATTTATATTTTATGTTAGGGGATTTTTTGGATACTTGGTGGATTTTTAGGAGATTTTTGGATAAGGAAGTATGATGTATTGGGAACACTGGCAAAAAAACATATTTTAGCAACTATTTTAATAGTCAAAACACCCTATTTTGTTAAAAATGTCTAAGCTTACAAAATGTAAACTCGTTCTATCTCGCTCTCACTTATTGCTGTCACAATGAAATCCCGCCAAAAACGGAATTTTTTATTTAATTCATTTGTTATATGTTTTGTTTTTATTAAGTTTTTGTTGTTAAGCTTACGGTGAATAAAAAAATGCTACAATAAAAAAATTATATGTATATATTTTTTATGACAAGTTTAATTCCTTTAAAATTACGCAAATTATAACAAAAAATTAGGAGATTTTTTAACTTTTGGGAGGAAATTTCAGTATTTTTTTTAAGATTTAGGAGAAAGTCATTAGGTACTTGGCAACACTGTGAATGATAGTCATTCGGCTTTAACTTCTGCTCCAGCTGGATTTTATAAGAGCAGGGGCCGAGATCTTTATGTAAAATTTTTCACAAAGTAAATTAAAAAAATGTTTCACACCGGATAAAATCCATATGGGCGTGAAACTAGAGACCAAACATAGTAATACTGCGTACTCAGTTTTTCATTTCTACATCCTTTGCCTTTTTAAAAGGACTTCAAAATTTTGAAGGGGATAAAAAATAAAAAAAATATAAAAAATACTTACTCTGGATAGAATATGGCGATATTTATATCAAATGAAAGAGGAATGACTCAAAAATTTAAATAAAATTTAGTTTTTATCTTTTTGTAAAAAATAGATACGAAAAAAGTCATTTCAAAATTTTAATCCTTTATATCCTTGAAAATTTATATAGATTTTTCTTGAAAAGTAAGTATGTTAAAACACAAAATCTACTTGATCACGTGTCAAAATTTCATAATTCTCGCTTTATTGATTTTGTATCTTTTTATTATTTAAAATAACGATACTCAAATAAATTAGAATTTTTGTACTTCATTAGAATTGCAGCTTCCGCTTTTTTTTAATAACTTTCGAACCAATAAAGTTAGAGTAATGAACTTGACACGTGAGCAAGGAGATTTTAAAGCTTAACACACTTACTTTTCCAGAAAATTCTATATAAATTTTCAAGTATATAAAGGATTACAATTTTCAAAGAACCTTTTTCATATTCTTTTTATACAAATAGATACAAAATCAATTTTATTTAAATTCTTGAGCCTTTCCTCTTTCATTTGATATACATATCGTCATATTCTATCCAGAGTAAGTATTTATTATATTTTTTTTATTTTATATCTCCTTCAAAATTGTGAAGTCCTTTTAAAAGGACAAAAGATGTAAAAATGAAAAACTGAGTACGCAGTATTACTATATTTGGTCTCTAATTTCACGCACATATGAAGTTTTCCCGGTGTGAAAAATGCTGTTGCACGGTGTTATCATTTGGAGTAAAACATTCTTATGTATGTGGTACGAAAGCAATCCACGGTTAGTCGAATTAGTCGCTTGGATGGACGATTTTGTCCATGGATTTTCGAAATAAATTCATACAATTTGCAAGCGTTGTTCTGGCGTTAGTCAATTCATGATGAATTGCCAGATCCGACCAAGTTGTGACCGTTAAATCATTATCGGTAAAAAACTCCTGTTTTCAAACATTTTCTACAGTTGTACACATAAATTTTAGAAATTTTGCAAACAATTGTGTACACTTAAAAGCTTTAAAGTTACTAATTGTTGCAAAATGAGATGGCACGTGTGTTTCCAAATTCTAATTAGCATTGTTTATTTGTCGGTAGTCACTCACCTAATGCGCGAATCGAGCAACTCAATGATGACACACGAGTACATGTCCTTTGCGTTGTTAAATGCGTACATTTTAAATTTGTTGTCATTGTTATTGAGTACTTATATTGGGTTGACGTATTTTTTGCGCTAAGAGTTCTTAAGTGCAAATTCTTATTGTCGGCAATGTCATGCACGGGTATGCCATGTTGTCACTTTCAAAAATAACAAACAAATAAAACACCGTGAGTGAAAGGCAAAACGCGCCGGCACAACATCAGATAAGCAAATTCGTTTCAACTGTAATAAAAGTTGAGTGGGAGTGTATGGGTACTTGAAACTTGAAAATACTTTGCATGATTTAGTCGAATTGGCTGAAAGAAAGTCATTTGTGGTGCATGGAAAAAGTACGTGTTTAGAATTTCTTGCTGTGAAATTGATTTATAGTTTTCGAAAACTGCTACAAAAAATTGTTATTTAGTTTGTAAATTGAAAATTCATATTGAAAAATATTAAAAATGAATAATTAATAATATTAAATTACTATATTTCGCTTTTGTCCGTTCTAGACTCGAATATGCGTCTGGAATATCTCGCCTTGAGCGAGTTCAAAAGGTTTTTATCCGCTTCGCTCTTCGGTCTCTGAATTTTGTCGATCCGATCCCTTCCTATAGTGATCGGTGTAAGCTTTTGAATTTAAATTCGCTTGATAGTAGGAGATCATTTCTATCACTGAAATTCCTGTTTAGTATCATTAATGGACTTGTTGACTGCGCGTCTCTTCTTGAAAGGATAAACTTTAATATTCCAGCAAGATCGTCACGGCGCACCGAGTACTTTAATGTTGGCTTGAGAAAGTCTAACTACGTTCGAAATGCTCCTTTGACAAGAGTACTAATGGAATATAATTATCTCTCAAATTCTTTGGATATTGATCTTGGTCTATCTAAATATGTTTTTTGCAATACTTTGTCTAATTCTAAGTTTCTTAGGTAATTTGAATTGTTATCTTTCTATCAGTTACTTCTGTTAGTCTGTAAGTTGTTAGACTGAAATAAATATATAAATAATTAAATAAATAAATAAATATAAATATTTTTATTAATGTAAAGACATCAAAATAAGAATATTTTTGATTTAATTCGAATTGTTTATTAGAATAATTTTTAAACACATTTAAGTAGAATGATTATGAAACAAAAATACACAAACTCCATATAGGTAATTGATACATTCAAACAAACAAATTTAGAAGATTTTCATTGTTTGTTGACCATCGATTCAATTAAGTTTTATTTATGCACACAATTCTTTGCAATCAATTTGATATACAGGCAATTAGAAAATAACAAAAATAAATGATTGAATAAATTGTGTGTGAGTATAATCTTCAAAACTCTGCTTAAATTATCTACGATTTCATATCCGTTTGCTTATGGTAAAGAAAATCTCGATAACTTGGCAGCACAGCATATCGCTATTTCGTACCAAGTCAAGAACAATCACGGTTGGCCTACTTTCACACGCAAATGTGTATGTAAATGGTCTAGAAAATCAGTGAGTACGACATATCAACAAATAACCACAAATTGTCAACAGAGCTTGTCTGCGGTTGCTTGAGATCTTGTTATCCCTACCATCCTACATATATTAAAAACAAATTGGCTTCGAGAGAATACGCAGCGGTAACAGTTTGTACACATCTTCACCATCGCTTATCTATTTATGAAACCCACCGAAGATGGAGCGACGAGAATTTTGTCGAAATGCGAGTGCTTAAAAATTTAAATTTTCTTCAAAGGCGACAATTCTCACACTTGAAATTTCCTAAAGAGACAGAAATCCTCACACTAGCTTGGCCATTTTGCTGTCATAACGTCGTAAAATGTTAATAATCACATGTACATACAACACACACTACTGCGAGTATATATACGCATCATCAGTAAAGGCAAGCAGCACATGATCTCTATTTATGTTTGTTAGGGTGGTTCGAATTTTTTGAAATGATTGTCTAACGAATCAACCCACAGTTCCAAAAGGTTTTTGGAGCTCTAAAATGATATGTGGTATGTTGAAGCGTACTTGTTGTATTGAGTTGTTCCAATGGCATTGCATCTATTCACGATCTCACTGAGCCGCCTAGTGAAGTACAAATGAGAGATGGTACAGTCAAATCCGCTTAAGTAATATATATATAAATGCAATCTATTTGAGATACTTAAGCAGATGGAGTACTTAAGCGTGCTGAGTATTAAGCGTTCATAGTGTCAAGTGTCCAAAAATGTTTGTTTGATTGTTTGAACGTGGTAGGTACTAAAGCGGTTCTATTTTGTAGGGAGAGTTCAGCATGTGGTAATTTTATGTCAGAAAGACATCATATCCTTGTTTTGTACCCTAGAAACGAAATACCTACTGTGAGTAGTAGCGGTTCTGGGAGGTCATTGACTGTCAGATACTCACGAAAATGACTTTTATCGTACTGCAAAATGAGAAGCAAAATGAGAAAAACTTCCACTAGTGGTAAGTTTTTTCAATGTTTTGGGAAATTTATGCTCAAACGTAAATTTTAACCTTTTAAGCTTTAGGAATAAATGAAATAGGTTCTCCCTGGGGCAGAAAAAATTAGGCCAATATTGTGAAAGCTCTACAAGTGAGTGATACCGTAATACTTAATACAATACTTAACCTTTGCATTACTTATGTATACCCACCCGGTTAATATTTTTGATACTTTATTATTTTATTCTCGCTTCATTGATTTTGTATCTTTTTATTACTCAAAATACTGATGCTCAAATAAATTAGAATTTTTGTACTTCCTTAGAATTGTAGCTTCCGCATTTTTTTTTAATAACTTTTGAACCAATAAAGTTAGAGTAATGAAATTTTGACACGTGATCAAGCAGATTTGGAGTTTTAACATACTTACTTTTCAACGAAATTCTATATAAAGTTTCAAGGATATAAAGGATAAAAATTTTCAAAGGACCTTTTTCACGTCCGTTTTTTTACAAGTAGATAAAAAATCAATTTTATTTAAACTCTTGAGCCTCTCCTCTTTCATTTGGTATACATATCGCCGTATTCTGACCAGGTTTAGTATTTTTTATATTTTTTATCCTTCAAGTTCTTTTAAAAGGACAAAGGATGTAGAAATGAAAAACTAAGTACGCAGTATTACTATATTTGGTCTCTAGTTTCACGCCCATATGGATTTTTCCCGGTGTGAAAAAAGCTGTCGCACGGTGTAATAAGAAACCCCACACTGACAGCAATGCGGACAACTCTTATGCGTAGGAATGTGTGTACATGTGTTATTGGGTATATAGGTAAACAGAAACGACAATTTCAAAACTCCATGCAGAATGCCAACAATAATAGCAACTACATTCAACAAGAAGGAAAAATCGCAGCAACAAATGCCAACAACAATGACGACAAGAACAATAAGCAAGAACTCGGCATCGTGAAGAAAGGGAAAAGCTTGACGAATTTAAACATAGAGACACACACGCACAGAGAGGAAAACACTTAATGGCACATTTATGTAAACGTTTCCGTTTAAACCTGCGTCTGTCTACTGCTTGCGGGAATGTATGTATGGGCATGTGTAAGTCTGCCTACAAGTACCCTACCCGTGGGTGTCTACCCTAAGTGGCTTTTGCGTATATGTAACCGCTTAAATGTACGTACGTACGTACTTAAGTATGTATGCACGAGCGTACATGTCATAAGTAAGCGGGGGCGTACGGGCTGCACTTCAATACAGTCGGTGTAATAACGGTAATTTATTCACTCGCACAATCAGAGTGAAGCAATGACGGAGGCATGGCGGCAAATAAGTGCGACTATTCCACACACACACACACATTCAGATATACATACATACGCATAGATAAGTAAGTACGCTGCTAGTACGTCTGCGTGCTCAGTAGTTGCCAGTAATTGGGAAATCTTCTTATAAACAGGAACGCCGCCCACTGTTGTTGTTGTTGTTGTTCCTCGTTTTGGAGCCCACGCAATTGCTTGTTTATTTTCCACTCTTCTTATGTCTGGCAGCATTAATGTTAATTACATGCTCCAATATTTGCTATAATTAGTCACAAGTCGTGTGCTTGTTGCTGTTGCTGTATGTATGTATGTATGTATATGTTGTAATTGCAATAACATTGTTGTTGTTAACAGCGGCTACATTTACTCATTCAAATGTGTATGTATGTATGAGAGTGTGTAGTGTAATGCTGATGCGATGCTGCGCTTTTACCAATTATCCCCAAATATGCAAAAGTTGTTAAATATTTACAATTGTCTATATTTATGGGGGTGGTGGAATTTCCGAAAATTTGCTTTGCATGTGTGTGTGTGTGTCGGCAGGCATACTTCACACAACAGAAATTTCAATCGTTCTTAAGGCAACTGAGAGGAGTTTATTTATAGATATTTGCATTTCATAAATTTCAAGTGGTTATTCGCCATTCGGAAGCATTGCTCGACTTGAATGTTCATTTGGGCCACATCAGGCATTACGATTTGTGGGCAATTGTCAGCATATATTAAATAAGTGTAGGGAAAAAATTCTAAAGAAATCTTGTGTGATCCTCAGAATTTTATAATTTTTTACGACTCATAAAGTGCAAACTGTGTATCAAACGATTATTGTTGTGGGCCCAAAAAAAAGGTGCTAACATTTTAAGGGACGGCTTCCGTACATCACTTCTGAGCCTAATACCATTTGAAAAGTTATTTGCCACCCAAAATTTTTTGTAACAAACATATCAGAGAAGGTTGATCAACCTTGCATTGATTTGAGTCCAAAAGATGCTGTTTCTGTAGCATAGAACAAAACCAATTTTGCATACTGTAGCAAAGTCCGTATTTGTATAGATTACACCGTGCGACAGCATTTTTCACACCGGGAAAAATCCATATGTGCGTGAAACTAGAGACCAATTATAGTAATACTACGTACTCAACTTTTCATTTCTACATCCTTTGTCCTTTCGAAAGGACTTCAAATTTTGAAGGGGATAGCAAATAAAAAAAATACATAAAATACTTAACATCGTTCAAATATTTCGATATGTACATCAAATAAAAGAGGAAAGGTTCAAGAATTTTAATAAAATTGATTTTTGATCTATTTGTATAAATAGAATATGAAAAAGGTCCTTTGAAAACTTTAATCCTTTATATCCTTGAAAAATTATATAGAATTTTCTCGAAAAGTAACTATGTTCAAATCCAGAACCTCCTTCATAACGTGTCAAAATTTCATTACTCTAGCTTTATTGGTTCAAAAGTTATTAAAAAAAGGCGGACGCTGCAATTTTAATGAAGTACAAAAATTCTAATTTATTGGAGTACCAGTATTTTAAATAAAAAAAAGATACAAAATCAATGAAGAGAGAATAATAAATTTCTGACACGTGATCAAGGAGATTTCGGGTTTTAATATACTTACTTTTCAGAAAAATTCTACATACATTTTCAAGGATATAAAGGATTAAAATTTGCAAAGGACAAAGGATTTACAAATAGATACAAAATTTATTTTATTTAAATTCTTGAGCCTTTCCTCTTTCCTTTGATATACATATCGCCATATTCTAAGATGTTAAGTATTTTTTATATTTTTTCATTTGTTATCCCTTTCAAAATTTTGAAGTCCTTTTAAAAGAACAAAGGATGCAGAAATAGAAAACTGAGTACGCAGTATTACTATGTTTGATCTCTAGTTTCACGTACATATGGATTTTTCCTGATGTGAAATTTTTTTTTAATTTTTGTGGACACATTTTTCTCTATGGTAGACGTCTGACATTTTACTTTATTTCGCAGTCATTTAGTTGTGCGTGCGTACACAATTTTTTTGAGTGAACCAAGCATTTGATTAGGTTAGTTTATGTTTAGGTGGCTGTCTGGGAATGTGAAAATCTTTAATTAAAGTAATGAAAATAAAAATAAATTACTTATTGCCCAACGCGGATGAATGCTACCGTTTTATGTTTGCTTGAAGAAGAAAAAAAGAAAACGAAAAAGAAGAAAATAAAAGAAAATATGGGAGCGAGTTCGAATCAGATTGGCCACGCAATTTCTTTGCTGCCGATGCTATTGCAATGCGATTTAATTTTTGTCACACAGACGCACAACAATGCTCGTACGCACAACCATTGGCGGATTCAGCGGATAGTTTTGGGGGTTGAAACCGCCTCCCCGAAATATTTGGGTCGACTTTAAAACTAAATACAAATTAAAAGGAATTTTTGTTTTTTGAATGGTTTTGAAAAAATATTAAAGAATTACTTTTTAACTCCCTCCGCGCCCAAAAATTTTTCTGAATCCGCCCCTAAGCACAACAATAAACACGCACACACGTTTATCAACTCGCACGGAAATATGCCGTTGACTCTACCGCAGAGCGAAAAACTCTATCAAATAGATTTATTAGAGCGCAAAGCAGATGTAGAGCTCTAGCGCACATGTAGGTTTACACTGTAGAGTTTTTCTGGCGAGAAAACTTTACCATAGAGTGGATTTAAAGCTCTAGCATAGACCATACATTACTTTACGTCGCTCTACACGAGAGTTTTCTCAAGGCCTATGCAAACAACTCCATAGTGGATAGGTAGCTTGATAAATAAACTCGATTTCTACGTAGAAACGGATCCGTACGCATACTCATTTTGCATACCGAATGTCTGAGCACCGCAGACTACGGAAACATGTATCCAATTTTGAACTGAATGTTCTGCTGTGAAAAAGATCACTGAATGTTCTGCTGTGAGAAAGCCATTACTCAGTGTAATGCAATGTCTGGAAGTTAGTCAGTTAGTTTTAGGAAATGCCATCTACCAACCAGATACTCCACTGAATCATTCTTGGTCGAATTGCATTTTCAGCTCGAAACCTATCTTAAGCTAAACTAGAGTTGGTAGTGTGATGCAGGGGCGTAGCCAGAACTTGGTCATGGGGGGCTTTTTAAAATTGTTTTCGCCAGTTTAGTATTACGTGTTTTTTGAAGTTAACTGCACTTTTCAAATAGGGCATTTTGTGGTGGCTTATGTGACTTAATGCATTGGAAATTAAATTTGTCCCGATTTCTAGGAAACATTTAATGAAATTTGGTACACTGGAAGCGAAGTTATTGCATCTGAAGTGAAAGTATGTTTCTGTCATCGTATAAAAATGAGCATCGAACAAAGACCCAATTTAATATTAAAAATGTTAACATTTTAACCGAAGCATTTAAATTTATGAACCAAGTTTATGGTGATGATTTTTTATGCCGTGGTGGAGTTCGTAAGTGGTAAACGCGATTTAAAAACGATTGTCAGGACATAAATGCTGACCAACGTGTTAGCCAACTTAAATCCGCGATCACCGTAGATTCCATAAAAACTGGGCGGTAATTCATAAAAGATTAGCCAAAATCTTCATTGACTATGCTTGCTTTACTTATACCCACCCGAGTGATCTTTTTAATATTCGTGTTTAATATCTGCCAGAGTATTTAGCTATGATTTCGAATAACTGCACAAATTTGAAGGTAATTTTCAATAACATTAACAATTTTTTTTTTTTTAATTTTGTTTATGTTTAAACTTGAATTTCGTAATTTTGTATACAAAATACCTACCCGGGTGATCCCAAGTGCTTTTGCTACCATTTTGAATAAAGCAATAAATTTTTTTTTGCGTATCTCATTATGTGTTAAATAAAACATCTGGAAAGAAATTTTGTAATATTTTCCATAGTTGCAAAATAAATCATTAAAGTTAGGCCTTTTTTCGAAAAACGAACTATCGCCAGAGGAAGATACTAAATACTGAAGTATGAAAAAATTTATAAATTATTATATATTTATTGTGAGTTTTACTCAAAATAGCGGCGGAAGTGCCTGGGATCATCTTTATCTCAATAGCGTAAATTTATTGCATTTTAACTGAATATTTGGCTATCGAAGGATGCCATCCCATCTATTGACTGTTTTTTTTGTTTTCACATGATGTAGCACCGTGCGAATTTTACCCTTTCAAAAAATGCATTTCCCGATGAAAAATAGCGTTTAGAGAACGAGGAAACCATCCAAAAGGCTTGTACCGACATCCTGAAAGATATTCCGGTCGACGAACTAAACTACTCTTTATACATGTTTTTACATCATGCAAATCGCTGTATTGAGCCTAAACGGGACTATTAAAAAAACAAATTAGTTTCGCCCAAAAAATTTTTTACTATTTTTCTTTTAAATGTTTAAAGATGAAAGACCTTTTTGCTAATGTGATTGAATTGATTGGTTGATTGATTGAATCACGCATAGTGATTGAAAATGTTGACAAATTATAGGCTATGGGGGGGGTTCTGACACCCTAAACCCTCCCTTGGCTACGCCCCTGGTGTGATGAATATTTGGTGTGTACTGCAATGCGGCGTCCCGTTCATTCCTTTTCGTCTACTTTTTAAATACATACTATTCAAAATAAGTTTCTCGTTTGGCAATCGCTCAACAGCAGCTTCCAGAATAAAAGGGCATTAAATTATGTCCTGCCTAATTATTCATCAAAAACATGTACCATAAAAACCGATTTGTAAATAGTAAATTTGTTTTATACGAAAAAATGACATGAATACAAGTATGGCAACAATGTAAAGATGGATGAGCCAACATGGCGCAAACGTGCAATACATGTCAAACCCCAGCAATGCATTGCATAAAACTAAGAAAAGGATTTCTTCGTCGCGAACGAACGACATTGGAGGCAAAAATTTAAGGGAAATGTCAGCTTTCTATGCGCAGCCACGCGCTGAAATTGACGAAAAGTTTTAGCAATTTCCGTTCGGTTCAAAAACGTTACTTGAATTTTAATGCGTCAACTCGTTGCTTTTGCATATTTAATTCTATTGATTAGCAGCAATGCTGGAAATATCTCTAAGCTAAATTTAGTAACTTTTCTTTCTTTGTTAGCTACATAAAATAAATTATATATGAATTTAATTAGTTCCCAGAATTGACAGCAAATTTCAACAAGAATTGAAACTTTATGGCCAATAAAGAATTTCACATTTAAGTCTTCAACTTCGACGGTCACAAGAGTGCTGAACTTCCATTCCACTTCCAAACGAGGCGGCAACGGGAGGGCGTATTGCCAATGCAAAAGCTACCGAAATCAACAGTGAACCCTGGAGTTATAATAATTATCACTTTCATTCGCGCATTATCGCATTAATAATTTAAAATAATAATAGACGCCAGTGTTTTGTTGTGCTTTAGCTTGTTTTGTGCTTGGCCGAGAGTAAAAACAATACCAGGAAGTTAAAAGGTACAACAGATGTTGATGAACAAATTTGTGATTTTCTTCTTTCTTTTTCTGTATCCTTCTTATGAACCTAATTTTTTTAATATTTGTTTGAAGTTACCAAAAGGAAAGGAAAAAAACGCATAATTGTGACGCAGAACGAACCAGAGGGGTCACGCTTTAATTGGCAAAATTTGTTTTTTTGATAAATTGCGTTGCAACAGACGAAATAGAAATGAAATACGAACGGGAACGGGAATAAAATTAAAATTCGTTAATGCGTGAATAAGAAAACCAGCAGACGGTTAATAACACTGTGCAAGTCGAAAATTCAGACTGGGGGGGGGGGGGGCTACAGAGCGACTCTCTATAGGTATACTGAGTTGAGATCCACCAGCCGTTTGGCTGGATTGGCTGTAGTTTAAGATAAATCCGACTTTGAAGTTTGGTCATTTTAGTCCAGTTCGTCGCTTAAGGCAGGTTTCTACCTTGTGCGGCCGAGAAAACATGTTTTTTTGAAAAATTGTTGATGGGAAGGTTTTAAAGATAAACACTGGAAAATTTTTTCAGATGTAGGCATATGTTTATTGTACAAGTAAAAAAAGTTTCAAGATAAAATATGCAAAGGGGGGGAGGGGGCCATCGAGCAATGGCGGAAGGACTTTTTGACTCACGGAAGTCCTGCCGCTGTTTGAGATGACTTGAAACACAAAAATGAAATTGTTTCTTATTCTGTATCCTTTTGTCTATGGCAGGAACTAGGATTTTTTAAAAAAAATGAAAAATGAAGAAAATATGCGATTTTGACTAAAAAATTCAATTTTTACCTACTTTTTTCAATACAAATTTCTATTTTCAATGAGAAAAAATTATTATTTCTTGAAGATCCTAGTTCGTGCCATAGCTAAGACCTTGAAAAATGACTGTTTAAAATTTCGTAGCTTTTGCTCAACTTGTGTGGCCTAAATCACTTCCGCAAGGTCAAAAAATGTAGTTTTGAGAAAAACGCGTTCAAAGTTTTGCTTCAGCAGGTCGGCGCGCCCAACACCGCTACCTGTTTCTATAAATTGCTTCCGTAATTCGAAAGATTTCAACTTCAAATTTTGGGAGCGTATTCTACAATCATGTATTAATCCAAAAATGCATGAAAAAAAATTGGATTTTTTTAAACGCACAAGGTAGAAACCCCCCTTAAGTCTTTGAACGTTTAAATGCTAATAGGTCATAAATCGTTCCGAATATCGCTTTACTGTCTTCGGTAAGTTTGTAGATATTTTAACGACCAACAAATTTGCTTAAGACACCAATCCAAAAAAATACATTCAAACTGTGTAATTGCGATATGTGCATTTTTATGCGCAGCGCAACGTGGCGTATGAGTGTCATTTAATGTCAATTGTCTCAATTTTTTAGGGTAAAACACAAAAAAAAATATTATTTCATCAAATGTTGCAGATGGACAAGGGTAGACAATTTCTTCTCTACTCCATTTATTACATTTGGTTACGAACTTGAGTTCAAAAAGTGACAATTTCTAAGTGAATAGCAAGCTGCGAAAACTGTGTACGAAAAGTCTATAGATCAGTGTGGGCCTATAGAACCTCTTGGCTGTAGAACACCATTGTTGTATTATTTTTGGTGCAAGGTAAATGGCTCTAAGAAAGAACTGGGGAAATATGGTGATGTGATATTCTAATATATTTTTAAATATTATATAACATTTTTATATATAATATTTATAAAAATTATAAATATAATATTTATATTATATTATATAATATTTAAAAATATATTATATTATATAAATATTATATATAAAAATATTATATATAAATATTATTTATAAAAAAGTTTTTTTTTTTTGAGTTTAGAAATCACACAGCTACCACTTGAAGTCTATTTAGTTCCTTTCTATTTTTGAAATTCTGCTTGGACCGGAATAAACAGTACCAATTTGTACTATGTAAAAAAAAATAGTAGTATTGAAATTAAATCAACAGAAAGACAAATCTACTGAGTTCTACGACGGTTAATGTGTAGTTTTATTTAAGATGCTGCAATTGGCTATTTGAACTGAACTCTTGCTTCAAATTCTTTTTTACTTTTTTTTAAGAAAATTATAGTTAGTCTTCAAAAAAATTAAAAAAAACGAATGATGATGATTTGTCACTAAATTGAAACAAAGCCAGGACTTTCAGAGCACCAACTTTGCGCAGCATTTTAAATCCTGCACATGTTGCCATAAAGTTATTGCCTACAAAATTAATTCAAAATTATAAAAATAACACTGAATTGCGCTGCTTTGAAGGTTTCAGTATGCGGCATGTTAGAGTTTCAGTTTTTCTCTCCTATTTTTTATCGGTACCAAGTTAAAAGTTTTTTATTTCCAAATACATACTCGTATGTATGTAAGTATATACAACAAATATACAGTTTATCTATACAAAAAACATAAATTGAATGAAACTATTGCTTTCATAAAAAAAAAACAACTTGAAAAGTTTTGATTTATTTTCCTTACTTTCCTTATTTGTACATTTTGCTTATTCAAATTTTGGAAGTTGGAAAAGCGCGTGCACAATTATTGGTATAAATGTTATTGTTGTTTTGTACACTACGGCATCTGTAAAATGAAATTTGGTTTGTTGAAAGACTGAATGCTTTATGACTGGTCTGCGGTGCTTACAAGTTTACAAATTAGTTCATTTTTTAGTGAAAAATTTATGAGTTTTTATAAATGAAATGCTTTCAGTTTCTTCGTATAAAAAGTGAAATTACAATGGTCGGCATATAATGAATCAAATTTGAGGCAATCTCAAGCATCGCGACGGTAATATTTTTGTGGTCAACGCCAAAGCATTACTACAAAAGTCGCCAGCATCAACACCAACACAAATATGCAAACAAAAATGATTTAAACGTCCACTAATGCTGCGGCTAATAGGCCACAAGTGTACAACAACTACAGCGCCGACACAATACAGCAATGCGGAAAACAACGGAAAACATTGAATGCAAAAATAAGACAATCCAACAACAATGACAGCAGTCAAGTTTATTTATTCATGCGCCAAAAGGCGGTCGTAGTCAGCATGACGCGTTGTTGTCCTTCGTCTGTTCGGCCGCCACACATTGCAACAGGACAGGACGCGCGGGCAGCGGCTCGGGCCGGCCCGGCCCGGACAGGTCTGGCATTTCGGTTGCGCCGCTGTTTCCGCTGTTGCGGCCGTCAGGGTCATATTAATATAACGGTTGGCCGTTCGTGCCATTATGCGGGGCGAATGTTGTATTTGGCTCTCGCATTTTTTGCGCCGCAATATGCTTTACGCATATCACTTTGTGCCTTAATTTGGCAGCATTCGACATTCATTCGAGCGCCGAGTTATGCCTTGCATGTCGTTGTCATTGTCAGCTTTAGCCGCAGCTCTTGTTTTTGTCGGTCTTTGGGGAGTTTACACTTTGCGGCGAGCATCAAGCGAGACAAAGACAAGCGACGCGCCAAATTTGATTTTAGTCATTTACTACGTCGTTTAGTTGAGTGGCGCGCAGCATTCGCACCCGAAATATGACAAATGACTTGCGATCTCGGAATGTCTTCACCGCGTTAAATTGTTTGCAAACTGTTTGCCATAATGTTACGTCGTTTGGCAGCTTAAGTGAAATTAATTTTTGTAAATTTGTACACACGCAGCAGCAAAACTAAATAAAATTGTGACATTGCGCTTAAATCACGGCAACAAAAATGCTGATGAGGCTTTTGGGAACAATTTAGCAGAGAAATCAGTTTAAATGTGCAACATTCAAAAAAATATATATTTGTTCTTTGTAAGTTATGCTAAAGTTTTCAGCTCATTTGTAAATACACGAGGGCAGTAAATTAATACATAAAAAAAATGTCTTATCAAGAATTCATTCTGAAGAGGAAATAAACTAATAAATGACAGATTTTTTCATATTTGTACATTAAGCGAAAGTCCTACTAGTCAATAAGACTTTATAACGTTATTCTAATTCGTGTAAAAGGTAAGGAAAAAATTCGTGGACTACAGTGCACGAATAAAGGACTAAGGAAGAACTTTGCTAGGTCTATGGAATGAATGAATGAAAGAACGAATTTTGAACGATATTAAATATTGATGCTAATGTGGATTCCAAAACGTGTAGGGGAATTTTTTGTTAGGTACCACCCCTGCTCGATTTCGACGTTCCAGCAATCCAAGCAAAAAAGTTCCTACCGCAATTTAAGGTATATATGACAACATCAATTTTAACGTGGTTTTTGAGGGAACAGACGCAATAACACAGTCTGGGTAAAAAAAAGTGTCAATTTTGGTTAAGAAAAAACTTAAAAATAAAAACTGCAGGTTTTTCTTGCGGTGAAAAAGTTACCAAAAACTTATAAAAATCTATTTACCTTAGTTTTTTATAAGTTTTTGGTTTTTTCATAATCCGAAATGATATCCGAGCATATCGTAAAAGAAAAAAATGTATACAATGATTTCCAAAATGGCATAAAAATGTAAAGTGCCACCCTTTCTTCTTTGTATGATGCCCCCCCCCCTCTTTTTCATTGTTTTGTGATCCTATATCGGTAAAATGCCTTGTTGTTACTCGAGACCGTCAATTAAATGAATTTAAAGTGTTCTTAGTAAATTTTTCTCTAATCCAATCATGAAAAATAAGGTTCAGTTCAGTTTTGTTTATTAATTTCCATGTAATTACCGTTTTATTCGTTACCATTCAATTTTCATTTTACTTTCAGTCATTATATATTTAATTCAAATTAAATTCAATAATATTTCATACATTTTCTAAATCATGCATTTTTACGTTTTTAGCAGTTTTTTCAGGGGGTGGCACTTTACATTAACACATTTTAGGGTGTCGACTTTGAAGACTTTGGGAAATTGGCTGTAAATTCGTATTTACGAAAAATTCAAATGAAGTGTTACCTTGGATCATAGCTCTTAAAACCCTCTTTCCAACGGTATATTAATATTGGCGATATTTATATTTATATATTTATTTTATTTTATTTTATTTTATTTTATTTGATTTTATTTGATTTTATTTGATTTGATTTGATTTTATTTTATTTGGCACCTTACAAAGAATTCCCCTACAAATTGAGAGAACCAAGACTTTTCGCTTTTCTGGCTAAAAAGAGCTCTGAGGCTAAATTCATTTGCTCTGCACATGTTCTATCAGTCATTCCATTCAAACAAGGACATCAGACCAAGCGAAGTTACAGATGTGCAAAACTTACAGTGGCGCACACACATACAAAAATTGCTGGTTCAAAATATGGTTTCGAATAGAATTGAGCTCAAAAGTTGTACACAAACCCGCCGGCCCCCCAATATGAAATCATGTGCGCGCTGGTGGAAACTTATGTTGCCAACCATATAAGACCACAGATCATGGTTTATTTTCTGTGGGGTTGAAGAAAAATCCGAAGGATTGCAGTCAGTTAAACGCTCTTTTTACAGCCCACTTTCTATGGGTTTAACCAGTGATAAGTGCCATTACATTTGAAGGATTGAATCAGTTTGAGGTCGTGGGAACTGTTGTTCTCAGAAGCACCGACTTTGGCTCTTTAGCATCTTGGTCCCTTACCACTTTTCAAAAATCGGTTGATATGAAACAACTAGAATTTATTACATATGGTTTCACTGAGTCAAAGATAATGTATTGGAATTCTGTGATACCAGTTGAATCTCCTTAAACCATAATGTCACATAATGCCCAAGCAAAGTTCGAATTTCCCAAATGCGCTATCAGACCACATTAGGTTCTTTTTAATCGATGCATTTGAGTTAAAATTTTATAATATTTACCGCAAGTAAACACCATCGTTCTTGGGTTCTTAAAACTTGCTACGTCTAAACGTCGGCTAAAACGTTTTAGTGAACTTGAACAACTTGAAACTTTGCCCTATTAAGGTACAAGAAAACAACCACGAAAAGGCAGAGTTGTAATGAGGCCACATTATCGGTGGGTTTAATGATTTCATCACCGTCGCATGCGTGTCGACATCATGCAGACGGCACTCGTTCTCTGTTCTTTGGCTGATTTAATTAATTTTGTGCTTCGCATATGAATTGTCTCATTTTCGTTGTGCACAATGTTCGGGGCACATGCCAAGAAAAGAATACCAACAACAAACAGTAGCAACCACTGCCAGCCGGGTGAGGATGGTGAAGCGGTTAAGGAAGCCGCCATTTGGCCATTTAAATGCGTGCGTGATCCTACGAAGACATACATACCTATCCACATGTATGTAGATTTGTAATCATGTGTTTTTGTGTTAACACGCGCGGCAAGCACTTAGAATGCGGCCATTTTCATGCGTACCTTTGTGCCTTTTGTAATTTTCTTATTTATTTTTGGTGGTCAAAATGCCTAAAAAAGCACACGCTCACATACATATATGCACACGTGTGTGAAATACGTGTATGTATGTGTGTGCTTGTGCACATTTAAGCGAATTCAACATGTGCAGATTTCAATTAGTACCAACAAAGTGCCACAATAAGAAAATAAGAAGTATTTTTCGTCCTTTTTTTCTATTTTGAGAGTTCTTATTTCGATATGTTGTTGTTTTTGTTGGTATTTTTGGTTTATTTTTTAATGTTTGATTTTTTGCAGATTTCAACCAAAAATGTTCTCCCAGAATGAAATTGGGGTTAGCATTCATTTATTTTTCTCTTCCTTGTTGTTGTTGTTGTTTGTGTTGTTGAAGTAGCTTTTTCGGTTAGGATTTTTACGCTAAACGCTATAAAACTCGTAATTAGAGTGGAAAAACACGCAATTAACATTAAGCGCGTGCACGTTGCATTGAGCATGTTTGTGTGTGTGTTGTGTGTGTGTGTGTGCGTATGTGCTGCACTGCGCTGCTACCAAATACGCAGCCAGGCGCATGGAGCAAACGCTTTAGTGACCCCAATTTCTTTTAGTTTGCCTGCCAGCTGGCAGAGGTCTTTTTCCGCCCTTGTGCCACCCTCCGGCAGTGCGCACTTTGTACGTATTTGCTTGCACACACACACTCACACACATTCACATATGTTTGGTTGGATGTGTGCCGCTTTTAGCTGGACTTTGAATTATAGTTGCTGCGCTCATTGCTGTTGTTTGGCTGCTGCATGCCGTACATGCATGTAATTGTTGTTGCGGGTTGTGTTGTTGCACCAACCGTATAAAATATTTCATATCATTTGTTTAACGATGACGCTGCGAACTGTACACTGCTGCAAAAATTGGATTAAAATTGTCAACGCATTAAATTAATTAAATTGCCGGACTGCCCTCGCCATTCACAATATAATTGTTTAAAATGCAGCGTTCATAAATTATATACTCGTGTGTGTGAGTGTGAAAGTGAGTGTGGGTACGAATCCTTTTCAATTAATGCACACGTGCAGCGCACAGCAATTGATGGAGTGTGGAGCTCGGATGAAAAACAATGAGGCCAACGCCTTCTAAGCAGAGCCAACAGGGAGGCAACCAGGTTAACTAAAACTTTCCAAATAAATTTTAAATCTAAATATTAAAGTCTTTTGTGTACAAAGATAACAATAATTCTTTTTTAAAGTATTTTAAATTAATTTAGTTTAATTTAATTTCATTGCATTTAATTTAATTTAATTTCATTTCTTTTCATTTTATTTCATTTCATTTCATTTCTTTTCATTTTATTTTATTTTATTTTATTTCATTTCATTTCTTTTCATTTTATTTTATTTTATTTTATTTTATTTTATTTTATTTTATTTTATTTTATTTTATTTTATTTTATTTTATTTTATTTTATTTTATTTTATTTTATTTTATTTTATTTTATTTTATTTTATTTTATTTTATTTTATTTTATTTTATCTTATCTTATTTTATTTTATTTTATTTTATTTTATTTTATTTTATTTTATTTTATTTTATTTTGTTTAATTTCATTTCCTTTCATTTTATTTTATTTTATTTTATTTGATTTTATTTTATTTTATTTTATTTTATTTTATTTTATTTTATTTTATTTTATTTTATTTTATTTTATTTTATTTTATTTTATTTTATTTTATTTTATTTCATATCATTTCATTTCATTTTATTTTATTTTATTTTATTTTATTTTCTTTTATTTTATTTTCTTTTCTTTTTTTTTATTTTCTTTTATTTTCTTTTATTTTATTTTATTTTATTTTATTTTATTTTATTTTATTTTATTTTATTTTATTTTATTTTATTTTATTTTATTTTATTTTATTTTATTTTATTTTATTTTATTTTATTTTATTTTATTTTATTTTATTTTATTTTATTTTATTTTATTTTATTTTAACTTTTACACAGTCTCAGAATAAGTAACACCTGACTTGATTGTATACCAGATACAATTTGCATCATCACTCTTTTCAGTTAATAATTCGTAAAACCCATTTAACTGTCTACTTGCCTGCTAATTTATTTGTTGGTGTTCTTGCTTATTTATCTTTATTTTTTGGCACTTGTCTGACTCGATGAGTTACTCGAGCACAAAGCGCGGACTATCTTGATTACAATTTAAACATTCAATCTTGCTTTGAAAAACCAAATGTAATAAAATTAAACCACTAAATTAAATGGCCAACATTTGATTACGTTAGCGAGATATAGTTATCCATTTGTACACAATAGAACATTTGAAAACAAATTGGACAAGTATTTATAATTTTTTGGTTATCTTCGCTATTTTAGGTTAGTATTTATCTAATCGTTTATAATTATGGTTTTTTAAATGGTTAAAAAAAAACAACATTTTGAGTTAAGTTTCCTTGACAAAGCCAAAACCTAAATTCCTGTTCATTTGGGCTGCCCTGTGCTCAGGTTTTGCGCCTCTGTTGCGCTTTGCTGACTGCGTAGTCGTGTCAACACTGCCAGCCATCACATTGCGGTTTTCTGTTCGGCGCAGCTTTTGGATTACTTCGCTTGTAAGACGATCTCACGTTGCATGGTTGCGGATTTTGGGGTCAGCTCAGCCGCAAAATGCTGATGATGCCATTGTGACAGCGCCATAAAAGCAGGAAAAAGGCACATAACACTTGCGCCACGGCACTGCAATTGCATTGTAATTGCCGGACAAGTGCGGTTGGACGCCGCCGCTGTGTTGCTCTGCTTTGTGGACGTGCTATTTTTTGTCGTTTGCTTTGCTCTTTTGTGCAGCCGTCTCGAAAAGGATAATGCCAGGCAACGCTTGTAATAAAGTAAAGCGTAGTCATGGCGTGTGACATCTGAGCAAATGTCCGCAGAGGATGAACGGGCAATGGGTATGTGCCAAAATGTCGTTGTGCTTTTGCACTGTTAGTTGTAAAGCTGTAAGAAGCATTTGCTGTCGAAATCTGTGAACAGCAAAGAATGCACTTCAATTGCATCAACTGCTCAATTTTAAATTTACTTTTCACTCAACAAAGATTGCTTTGAGTTGTTTGAGTTGCAAAAACGTCGGACTACTTGCTGCATTCACCGCCTAAATGTTGCACAAGTAAAATATTTGGTTTTTAGTCCTCTAAAGGAGCCTGGACCCTACCTAATATGCATTAGCCGGCGCACCTGTTTGTCTGTCACTTGAACTGTTTCGGCCGTTCGAGTGGGTCCTTTCGCTCGTACGCAATTCATTTGTTTCTGCAACCCAAACTGGCAGGCAATGAAGCCGTACAAAGTGCTGCCGTCACTCAATTTGTACTGCACACATATTGAATTGGGTGCACCTGTCCTATCGTTGGCCAATTCAACTGCAGTCACTCCGTTTGGGTGTAATGCTGTGCAAAATTATTTCAATTGCTAGTTAAACAATTGACAGCGCTTTTCCAGGCACTTGTACGTTTTCAAAAAATGTGAATATGCATAGCTGACTGAGGGCTGGAGGGTTTTAGGGTGAGTAGGTATGAAGGAGTATTGACCGAATGTCAATAAAGGCTGGCGTTGAAATTGCATAGTCGAAATAGTAACAAAGTTCAACTTTTTTAGTGTGAACCAGCGAGTAACTACTTACAGCATGAAAATGCTGCTCCTCTTAACATTTGTATGCTGCATTGACCAGACAAAAAGAAACGAAGCATGTTTCCTATGTTCAGAAGTCAACAGCATTAAAATTACATTTTTCAGTCTATATGGGATAAGTTTTTTATATTTATATATACATAGAATCAGTGGCGCACGCAGGATTTTGTTTAGGAGGGAGGGGGGTTTGTGTAACTTTTTTGAGAACTTTGAAATAGAAAAAAATTTAGATGTATGAATCTACGTTTTCCCTACCTGACATATTTTGGTCCTGAAAGTTCAAAATAGAGAATTTAGTTACAAGGAGACAATTTTTCTCTTTCATTTGATACCCATATATTCATCATTGCACAACCGCAAATATTTAAAAAAATATTTGAAATGTGTATGTCCTTAAAATTTTAAAGTTCTTTAAAAGGACTTTGGGTCAGAAAATGAAAAACTGACTATGCCAGGATACTATGAATGACCTCTACTTTCACGCCTATATCAACATTAGGATGGGTCTCGGCAAAAAAAAATTTTTTTCGCATGGTGTAGTAAATGTAAAGTTGGTGTTTTCACTCAGTGCAACAAAACTTTATCATTTTTCTTTCAATTCTACTGATGTTAGACTTAATATTTGCACAATTAACATATCTTTCGTTTTAGATTTTAAAACCAAAGGAGATAATTTATTTTATCTATAAAAAAACATTCGAAAGTTTATGATTTTTGAAAAAGGGTCGAAAAATTCACTTTTTTACAACTTTCACCGTCAGTAATTTCTTCAAATCTCATCTGATTTAGACAATCTGTATATCTCTGGAAAGGCTAAGGTATTATGTTTTGACCAACGGACAGTTTGTGTTAGTCGAATGATTCGTTTACGAGATATGTGCTCAAAACTGAAACAACAAGGGGAAAACTGGTTTTTCGAAGATTTTTCGAAAACGCAAAAATTACAAAAATTAAAAAAATTTGTTGATCTCCACTTTCATGTTCAGCAGCCCAAAGTTAGTCTAGAAAACACTTTTATTTTGAGGTGCATTTTTTGTGTCGAGTATTGTTATTGATGATTGAATATTGATGATTGAATATGTATGCGACGGTTATAAAATTAAATTTCTGTACTAACTTAAAGATATTGCGGGGGTGGTTTAAACTGCAAAAACCCTCCCCTGTGTGTGCCACTGCTTATAATATACATACAATCTTGTAAGCAGTCTCGTTTTAAACAGAAAGTAAAGCTATGTTCAGAGGCTTCATTGAAAAGACTATATTGAGGAAGCCCTGTCAACTATTCTTGGACAAATAAAAAAACCAATAAAAAATCGGCGTGCGAAGCCTGCAGAATGGTCAACCTGATAACGAGTTATCTTGACCAGATAAGTCAGAGTAAGGTGTTTCCAAGAGGGAAGATTGGAATATGTTATTAGATGTTAAACGCCTTCCGAGAAACTACAAATCTGTAGCCTCTAGTCAGAATTTATATACAATAGTAGTTGAAAGTGAAAAAGCTCTCAACCTGCCGTTCGGAACCGGCATAAAACTGTACGTCCCTTCCACCCGCGTACAAATTCACACGCACAACACGGGTGGTTGCGGGAAGCTAGGCCTCTTAGTCTCGCGTAAGCGGGCTGTCGTGCCAGTAAATTAATTAATTAGTAGTTGAAAGTTATGTCAAGAAATCAAATGCAATTTAATGCCATTATTCTCAAATTGTTTGGGAAAAGGGTAAAATAATGATTTGAAACGATCCTTGATTGTCATTACTTTCCCAGAGAAATACAAGGCCAGTAAGGCTTATCATACTCAATGATTGATGTGTATTTGAATGTTTGTTGTAGGTCATGCATTCAATATCACAGAGCAACAAAATCGACACTTTTTTTTTTTTCTAAAATCAAACTATACTTTTCTAAAGGATTTTTGGACGCTGATCGCAACTGCGTACTTAGTTTTTTGATTGTTTGAGCGGCTTAGGAAATATTGATGGTTTTCCGCGGAGGGCATTTTCCATGTTTTTTGACCATTATACGCATGCAGTTCCTACAAACCTGAAGTCTTAAATGTCATTTCTTTAACATAGATTAACAATACTCTAACTATGTATTTAAAATTTAAAACATTAAAATCGGTTCAAATTTGCAAGAGTTATTCATTTGCAAAGTCAAATTTTCAGTTACTTTGCAAGATTGCGAATACAGAAAAGAATTTTGCTTCCAAAAAATATATATTACCATACAGTGAAAGAAGAATGTTGGGGCTTTCAATTAAAAAATAAATTTTTGAAATACGATGTTTGTAATAGAGTATATGTTCAAATATGTAAGTTCTCCATTCAGAAATTCAGCAACAAAAGCAAGGATTTACTTTTGAGCTATAATATCGGAGCACAATTTTAGGCAGCAGTATGAAAATGCTCCCATTCAACAAATGCCCTCAATTCATAAAATTTTCAGCTTTCGAATTTTGAATTTTTTGTCCCTAAAAATATGTCGCAATGAAATATGGAAAAACAGCAAGTAGTTTGCTAAGTGTGTGTGGTTGAAATTTTTACTTGTGTGATGCAACTCTTTTTAGAATAGCTCCTACAGTAATGAACCAATTCAAATTTTGTTAATGCCCTTGAAAAGACAAATATTGACGCTTGCGAAAATATTTTAGATACTTTCGTCAATGACGCGAAGAGCATTAGAAGATTTCAATACAAACACGTGTTCAGAAGGTGAAGTCGCATTTACACTCTAATGAGCATAGGCCGAGAATGGCACATGCAACACAAAAAATCTGTTCTATAAGTTTAAGTTACAACCTTACACTATACATTGCAAACTAACTCCTAGTTGAAAATTGCAACCCCGAATTTAAATGAATTTTTATAAAAAATTTGCGAAAATTGAACTTTGAGGAGCCATAGCCGTGTTAACCCTTGACCAATCGAAATCGACTATGGTCAAAATTATAGCTTGAGGATTCGTTATTGTGTCATAAAAAAATTATCGTGTTTTTAAACATATTATAAAAGCAATAAAAATTCAAAGATGAAAAATCGTGAAAAAAACCCCCTAGCAAAAACCACCAATAACTTACAAACCGCTCAAACAATCAAAACACGAAGTACGCAGTTGTGATCAGCGTCCAAAAATCCTTTAGAAAAGGTTTACTAGAACTCGGAAAAATGTTGGCTGTTGCTCAGTGTATTCAGTCATCATCCCTTGTCGGTGACAAATGACGCGAATGCTCGATGAATCATGTGTCTTTCGCACACAGTTGCCATGTGAATCGCCAAGTTGATATCGTGTGTAAGCTATGACAAGGAGTATTCAATTAATTGCTACTCAGTGCAAAATGCTGTAATCATATTTTTGTACTTAACCTAGAAAACTGCCGCATCCTTCTCAGCACTTGAAACCGCACAACCGAGTAACTTACCTGCAATTAAAAATAAGAATAACGAGCACATTAAACATTTTCATATGGAAACGTGTTGAATTGAAAATAACGTGCCAGACACACACACAAATTAATATAAAATGCATAATAAATTAATTCCCAGCGCGCAGTCAGCGCGTGTCGTCCTTGGCCAATAGTCATACCAAGAAATAAAAACAAAAAACTGCCACACATTTATACTATACACGTGGCATACGAGAGTTTGTAGTCATGAATGTGCATATGTAAGGATGTATGTACTGTGTACTGTGCAATATATTGTGTCATCTTTCATTGAGTGAAAATTTGAGATGGAATTCCGCCATGAATGACAGCCGCGCCCGGCAACCAGCCTCGCGATCCGGCAGTTCGTTAAATTATCCTATTGTTGTAGGGACTTTATTTTATTCGCAACAGCAATGTTGCTTTATGTAATATTTTTTCGCAAACAAATTGTGAGCGAAAAATCCGCCATCAATCGTGACGCAGCGCATAAATCGTTGTCAAAAGTGCATCGACAAGTAAAAGCTGGGCAGGAGCGCGAGGCAACGCAGAGCACATATTTACATACATGCAACAACAAAGTGTTGTTTATATTTTGCTGTCAGTTGGGTGTATTTACAGCAAAAGCCAACTGCCGCCGAGCCCAGCTTCAATTGGCCAGTGGCCATAGTCGGCCGGCAGCGATGCTGCTTGTGGCGTTTTTCATTTAAAAAAGCGCGCCCACTGCGGTTCATTAAATTTAAGCTTAATTTGTATGTTTCCTTTCATTGCGCCGTATTACTTTGCCTTCGCTTCTTTTGTACTTCAATTATGTATGCGTAATTGCCACATTTTTGCCGCCACGCTCCGTTCTTGATTATATTTCATTAAGTTCAATGCAATATTTCGAATGAAACGAACGTCCAGATGGAAAGCAAAAATGCACAGAAAAAATTAATTTTATTTATTTATTTCAACGTACATACATGCATACATTGCTACGGCAAGTATTTGCAGACAACTTTGTATTACTTGTACAGTGAGCAGTCGAGTGAACCCGCTGAGTGCCAAGGACACAGGACCAGCTTTTGTCACATGAAAACGCAGTCAATTGGGGGCATACAATAGTACAAAATCAATTTAACTCGATATTTCCCAATAATTTCCCAACCTGAGGCATTGATAGTGTGCTTCAGGCAAACAATTCGCTTAACGGAGAAAGTACAGCACCGCGATTGGTTTAATTAAATTTCAGTTTAACAACAAGGCAAAATGGCTGTCAATATAATATTAAAAATTAAAAATTTAAATTTATATTAAAAATGTATTAAAGCCTTCGAAATATATATATATTCCTGAATTCTGGTTCAGGCTTCAGGATCTTCATAAATTTAAAACGTTTAATGGTCTCGATTTATTTGTAGAAGAACTTAAAATAAAACTTAATAATTAAAAAAATACTTGAGTATTGTATTGTATTGAAATATGTAGTTCAGTGCACATAAAGACTTAGTTTGGAATCTATTATTGTATATTTAATATGGAATTAATATTTAAGAATAATAAATAAAATTTCTACATAGAAGCACCAAATCCCAAATATTACAATTGTTAAATCGATCTTAATTAAAAAAAAAAAAAACAAATGAAAGAAAGGAGAAATGAATCAGTTTTTTGCTTAACTACTTGGAATGGAGTCAAAACCATATGAAATAAATCTAATATTTCCACCATAGTGTAATTGGTCTGCGTGGTTCAAGAATTAGTGCGGTGAATCATGTCAGATGGTTATCGTGTCTTATCGGGCTTTTGGCATGTGCTCTCTTAGCGGAAAATATTATATAAAATAAAATATATCTCTTTGAATGAAATTATTGCCTTTGGCAAGTTTGCATTCGTTGGGAGTACATATAGAATTGCAATAGAAAAGCCATGCGTTGAGTATGTGGAAATGATTATTGCTTACTGATAAGAAGTGGTTGTCAGTTTTGTAGTTAATTTCAGTACTCATAATATACGTTTTTGCTTTATGTGACTGTCATTCTTTTTTCTTCTAGTTTCTACTTTTCCGCTCCTACTCTTACTCCCATTCCCACTCCATCTCCAACAAAAACTCCTACTTTATGCTTTGCTTCTTATATTTGTTCGACCCTATTCCTCATTCCAACAACAGCTCATGCTCTCCAATTGCTTAATTCTATTCCCACTTCACCACTCTACTCCGTTCCACTTACAATTCGCATTGTAATTTCCGTTCTTGTCAAATAAAAGCCGCAAGAAAGTTCGCAGTCGAATTGACATAACATGCTACGTTTGTTCCCATTTCCACACTGAAATATTTGACTTGTAAAGTTTTCTTTTCTGATTCTTACTCTAAAAAAATATTTTAACTGTGAGATAATAATTTATTGTTATCCTTCATATAATAAAATAAAATAAAATAAAATATAATAAAATAAAATAAAATAAAATAAAATAAAATAAAATAAAATAAAATAAAATAAAATAAAATAAAATTAAATTAAAATAAAATAAAATAAAATAAAATAAACTAAAATGAAATAAAATTAAATTAAATGAAATGAAATGAAATAAAATAAAATAAAATAAAATACAATAAAATAAAGTAAAGTAAAATAAAATAAAATGAAATGAAATAAAATAAAATAAAACAAAATAAAATAAAATAAAATAAAATAAAATAAAATAAAATAAAATAAAATAACATAACATAAAATAAAATAAAATAAATTAAAATAAAAAAAATTAATAAATAAAAAATAAAAAAATATTATTTATTTGAAATTAACCCATTAATGCCCACAGCGATCTAGCAGTGCTAGGGGCTTGAAATTTAGAGACGTATGCTTTATGATGCACAGGAACATAAATAAGAAAACAAAATTTTGGTACCTTGTATGGATTGGGCTGTGAAAGCCGTTACATATATGTAACAGTGGGCTATTTCCAGTACTTTTTGGTGGAACAAATTTTATTTATTTTTAATGACAATGTTACAGCTAGTACTTAAAAATACATGAAAACTTTGTATACATTGAACTGTGAATGTAAAGGTGAATGAAACACATATGTGGTTGATACAATAAATTATGGAATTGTAGCATAATGGTACTTTTCGAAGCATTTGATGCACAAACCAACATTACACTTTTTGCACATAGAAGTGGGATGCGATTTGCAGTTCATTCCAGCGCAGCGGCGCCTTTTTTATCTATTGTTTCTACAATAAAATGCCCAATGCAGTCATAGCGGCTTGAGAAGTCGGTCTCAGCCGCAGTTGTTCGATGAAAAAACCTCTGAGGTGGTCTTATTGTGCCAAGAGTTGGCAATGGCTCTGCGGAAATCAAGTTGCGTCATACTGCTTCCTCCTTTACGATGCAAGATCCACGTATTTTGCATCGACACGTCAATGAGCTTTGAAAAAATGGAAAACCACCACTTCTTTCCACGAGCGCTAATCCTGTATGCGTTTACATTTTGGTCCATTCTGTCGGTTCCCCCCACATGCCGATTATATTGCAGTACCGAATTTTGTAATGGTACCATGATTTTTTTACGTTCTATTCGGGAATATTTTCCAATTTTAGTGATTGAAAGTTTTCCATGTAAAGTAGAAGCCGACGAAAGTTCACTAGGCTCCAATGGCTCTTCTTCTGAAGGTTTATAAAACATAGGCAGTGAAATGGCTCCTCCACAAGATGGCGACCCAAAAGACGTTGATGATGTAGTACCTGGTGACTCTATAAGATCTGTATTTAAGTTTGCGAAGGAATTATTTATCACGTCTTCAAGAGCTTGCTGTAGTACGATGTTTTCGTCGTCGTCGATTTCAACCTTTGTTGTCAATTGCCGCACAATAACCTCACACGGTTGCATTAATTGTGTTCTCGGCAAATTTGTTGTCACTCCACCGCCATCTTCTTCCACAGAATCCTCTTCAGATCCCAAAATATGGCCACTAGGCGGCTTAATTGTCAACTTTTCCACTGCATTATCTTCTTCCTCATCACTTGCAATCTCTTGCAAATATATGGTGGCCTCATCCAGTGCCAAATATCCGTATCTAAGCATACAAAAATCTTTATTTTATATTTGAACTTATGTTAAAAAAGTACTGAGAATAGCCCACTGTTACGTATGTGTAACTTAAACCAAAAACACAAAAGTACTGAGAATGGCCCACAGTTACATATACGTAACAGTGCAATTGCAGGCTGCTCAGAAAAGCCCACGGGCACTAAAAGTTTAATTTAACATTTTTTAATAAAACTGTAGATATTTAATAACCACTTTTCACAAAAAGTTTCTCACAAATTACTTTCACTAAATTGATATAAATTTTTCTTACCGTTTGCGTGCCACCATATCGCAATTTTTACTAATTTGAAATATACCTCATTACAAAACTTATACTCGCGACGAAAATAAAAGAGTTACTGACCTAATTTGAATTTAACAGCATTCGCTAAACTATTTTCAATGTCATATGAGGTATAAACATGAATAGGCATGTACATGCAACCTGTAAATAACATTTTAAATTATCGTTGCTGCCGTTACGTATATGTAACTGTGGGCATTAATGGGTTAAGTTGAACTAATTGAATTTTCTGTTCTTTCTAAAATAAAATAAAATAAAATAAAATAAAATAAAATAAAATAAAATAAAATAAAATAAAATAAAATAAAATTAATAGGTAAATAAAAAAATATGATTTATTTGAAATTAAGTCGAATTAATTGAATTTTTTGTTCTTTCCTGGCTGAAGCCATAGGAAAATTTAAATGGTCATAATTGAGAAACAACTAACTACTTCCTCCTTTCATGGTTTTTTTTTAGTTTGGGGAACAGAAAAACGTTGCAGTAGCAAAGTTCGGTGAATACGGTGGCTGAGGTGTAATTACTGATTTTCTGAATAGCAAAAAATCGTTAAAGACACCAAAACACGTCTATGCTAACATTTGTCAAAAGCAAACTAAATATGCAAAATGGCTGATAACTTCAACATTAGGTCTGTCTTTATGTCAGAAGATTGATGCTATTTGAAGCTCAATGCAAAAGTATCCTAACTCAAATTGTGACCCTTTTGACGAAATACATTTTTGTTGAAGTAATTTTTAAGCAAAGTTCTGACAATATTTGATAATATTTTTTTATTATATTTTCATTCGACTTTTTAACTGTAATTTATAATTATAAAACTCAGCAAAAGTGACATAACTTAAAATAATTCCGTAATTATTGAATTAAAATATCATCAAAACAGTCACAACTAAAAATTTTGGATTTTCTAGTGTAAAATAAAAAAAAACTCTTGTAACTTATCCTAAAGCATAATCTATAAGGATTTTCTACTGAACGGTATATACGTTATTTTCAAAAAAAATGTTTATTTACCTCAAAAACAGTTTTTTGCGTTTCCTGAAAAATCAAAAATTTTGAGTTGTGTCACTTTTGTAGTGCGTGTGCGATATGTTGGGGACATGTGTATTAACATAACAAAAAAAAACCGCATGTAAAATAAATCATATTATATCATACAAACAAAGAAATGGCGTTATATGTAAGGAATAAACAAATAAACATTAGATTAAAAAATTATCAAAAGAAAAAAATTTCAGTACATCAACAACTCCACTTGTCTCTATTTGCTGGGGTAGGCAACTTATCGTGTGGAATTTGTGACTAAATATAAATGTAAATTTATATAAAAATTGTTCTCTCCCTTTCTCCTTGTGTATGTATGTTTGACAACATTGCCACCCACAACAAAGCTCTGGCAAATTATTCGGCATATTTCCATCAAACACTTTTTTATGTCTAATTGAATGAGTTTGCGTTCGTAACACCAACACCAACCGAGCGGCTGCGTTAATGTCAATTCATTACGTAAATAAACGCACAAGTGTCATGCATTTGACATAAATGTGCGGATCATCATTACCCAAAGGCAACGCTATCATCATCATCAGCGCGTCCATCGGCAACGCCATCAGTGGACGCTCATCACATGTTTAATGAGTGCCCTGGGCGCAACACGTACGCTCTCAGGTCGTTCGTTCCATGCCGTTTCGGCCTAATGCTCGGTTCGGTTCGGTTCAGCTGGATTGCGGGGATTATAATTCGCTGAAAACTCAGTGGCTAGTCATATAAAAAATGCCTCGTCGCCGCCCACAGAATGTCGCCTACGGTATGTGTCGTCGTTGCCGTTTATGATTCGGCCGCTAGCACACAACAAATCTAATTTTATCGCCGATGGACGTGTTTGTGTCGATTGCATGCGTGTACACTGTACAGCTTCATCATTGTCAGCTACAGGCCATCATTATCGTCAGCGTTAGCGTCATTCGCATCGTCATTATCATCGACGTTGCCTTCGCTTTTAAGTGCCTATTAATAATGGGGTTCTTTTTCCTGTTTTTGAAGCTCATCAATTCGCTCCCGCCGGTAAAATCTATTTCGCTGTGTATTTTCACAGAGCGGGCAAGATGTGTCTCGAGCGTGCTTATGTGGCGACTTGGATAAGCATTTTTCATTTCACTGACGTGGCGGTGTTTTTCATCCACACCACGGCGAGCGACTGTTCCGCCGCTTCGGACGCGTGCTGGAGGCGTTACAAATGCGGACGCAGCAGATTGAGAGCGTTGCGGCGCAAGTGACTGATCGCATTTCGTGTGCCTCAAAAGCCGCTGGCAACACTCTAAATCAGCTGTTTATGATGTGTTAATATTAAAAAACAAAACGGCCCAACTGACAGCTCGAAAGGAATATCTTAAAATTTCACGAATCAGATCGATTTTATGCCGGCCATGGTGTCAGAGTGTATGAGTGAGGGGGAATGGAAGAGGAGTGAGTAGAGTATTCTTTGTGAGAGCATAAAATTGGAAAAGTGATTTGTCGTATGTTTTACTACGTGTGAACGATGTCGTAGGTGCGGCGGTGGCGTTACGCATTTACGCGTTCAAATACTCACATTAAATAAATGTCATTCGTTTCACATTCATTTATATTGTGATAATTTTGTCGTCTTAAATTGTTTTTCTATTTCGAAATGCGCGTAATTTATGGGGGAATGGTAAATGCTAAGATGGGGCTATAAATATAAATATCTGAATAATTGTTTTTGATGCTAGAAGCAAAATAGGCATTTTAATTGGCTTTTCTAAAATTTTAAAATTTAAAAATTTTTAAATAATCTCACTGGCACATTGTGACAAAGATTTGTTAACCAAAACAGCCATAAGGCGATTAATATCAACTTGTATATCATAAAGCTCGATGTTGTGGTGACGAAAATCTAAGCTCTGAGGCTGTCAACAGCTGTAAAAGGTGAATAGGTAAAACGTAAATAGGAAATAGGAAAGTCTTAGTATCCAAAATGTTTTTTTTTGTTTGTGAATTTTACAATCTGAGTGCGTTTTTTTAAGAGCTGACACCCAAACCGAATCCTTTTTCTTACCGATGCCTGAGCTCATATAGATCTGTGGACAGATCGATTTTTTATAATATAATAATTACGATTTCTTATACATTCAGAACATGTCTAATCCGGAAAACATTTTTTTAGAATTAAGTACTAAATTTTATTGGACTGTTCAAAAGCTTGAAAGATAAGCTTTCGAGAAATCTGGTCAGTTAAAAACTTCTTTTGATTATTTACAGAATAAAAGTGTGGTAGAAAATTCCATTTCCTAAATTAGCAGTTTTCTTTGTCAGGCAAAAATTATGAAAGGCTGGTTGGTATGGTTCTGATACGTCTTTCACATACTCCTCAGATATTCGACTGATATTTGCAGTAGAGGCATTTAAAAATCCTTGGTCAAAATTTAAACATGGCAACAACTTGCAAAACTCCATGAGAAACTCGATGGAATTACAATATTCTCTACAAAAAATTTAAAGTTGGTTCAACTATATCGAACACTAAATACGAAAGAGTCAAAACTCAAAATTTTCCAAAATTAAAATTTTTTTCATAAAACAGTTCATAATACATATCTCTAATTACTTCAAAAATTTCATTCTAATTACTAACTTCTTTAACTTTAAGCAAAAATCTGCTTCTGTCTGTTTTAATGCCTGCGTTGCTTTTGGAGGATCAACAGTTTTTTGCCTCTCCTGGAAATTTTCGATTTTTGAGTTGTGGGTCTTTTATATTTCGTATGCGACAAGAGCGGAGCCAAGGGATGGGGAAGTATCAGAACGCCCCTCATAATTATTATAGGAATTATTCAACATTTTCAATCACTATGCATGGTTGCCATATAAGCAAAAAAGGTCTTTAAAAATGATAACACATTTTTTTTTGGCAAAACGGTTTTTTTTTTTAAATAGTCCCTTTCAGGTTCAATACAGCGATTTGCATGATCTAAAAGCTTGCCTAACGAGCGTTTTAGATTGTCGGGCGGTATGTTGTTCCGAATGTCAAACCTTTTGAATGGCTTCTACGTCCTCAATGGCTTTTTTTATTAGGAAATGCAATCAAAATGAAAAAGTGAAAGTTGCGTGGTGCCGTATTCGACTTAAATAAAATAAAAAAATCACTCACAAGTGTCGATCAATGAGATGGCGTCTTTCGATAAAAAAATCCGTTTTTTATTTATAAAAAAACATTTTTTCGCTTAAAAATTTTTATTAGTACGTTTTATGTATCTAATGTTGCACATCAAAAGAAAGGTATGAAAAATACCTTTCGTTTGATACCCATATCGTGTAAATCAGTTGGAGATTAATTGAGTTTTTTTTAATAAAAACTTTGAACTTTGACCCCGGGCCACGCCTTTTGTGGGCGTTTCCCAGGCAAAATTTTTAGTTTGTTAGATTCAGGAGCCAACCCTGTATATAAAAGCATACTCATTTATTTTTTCACGAGGGTTCGCTATACTGCATTTATGCCATAATTTGTGTCCTGACAATCCTGTTTAAATTGCGTGTACCACTCATGAACTCTGCCACGGGATAAACGATCATCACCACAAATTTGGTTCATCAATTCAAATTTTTCGATTAAAGCTATATTAATTTTAAATGAAAACTTAGTATTGGCTCTTTGTTCGATGTTCTTTTTTGTATCGATGACACGAACATACTTTCACTTCAAACGCAATAACTTCGCTTCCAGAGAATCAAATTTCATGAAAATTGAACTAAAAAATCAATTTGAATTAATCAATTTGAACTAATAATTATCCTAGGTGGGAAGAAAGGTAGGAATACGTCCAGGAGGGAAGGTAGAAAAAAACCAATGACTGGAAGAGTAAGAAAGAAAGAATGCCGAAGACGCCCGGCCCTAACTAGACCAAGTTCTGATCTAAAATTATTAGCTTAAGAATAAATAAACAAAAATCCTTTTTTAACAACGATTTATTATACAATATTGGATTATGAAATCGATATCAAAGTTCATTACAAGGATTCTAATAAGAAGCAAATGAACGTGGAAGTGTACTTCGACTTCCCGTTTTCAATCTAATTACCGATGCCGTGTGTCACTCTGAGTAGGGACACCAACTGTCATTGACGCCGTCATCCCAGTCACACATTAATTTGCTACCAAATTCAGTCATTAGTTGCCGAAGACAAAAAAATGCCCAAAAATAATAAGAAATTTCTATGATTTGTATTGATTTTGAGTAATTTATTCAAATCAGATAACTAACTACAAGCTGCCTGACATGTCACGGCCTGGTTGGCGCAAAATTGCTAACATATTCAGTAATTCGACCGTAAACATAAATTTCAATGTTGCCCCAAACATACAAATTAAATATTTAAAAACATCGTCCCTGTATTTATGTAAAATGCACACCTTGGCCATGCACTACGTCGTGATATGTCATTATTGTGTCAACCACAATTGGTGTGTGACAACTGATTGCCGTACAATAACCAAAATTAATTAACATGAAATATTCAACAAGCAATCGATCTGTTTGTTTTCTTCAATTTCAAATACCCATGTCCGTGTCGGCAAAACAATTTTTCGGTCCGAAAGAGTGAGTGGGCAAGCATATCGAACTTTTTTGGAACATGCACGCAGTGTTATCAATCAAATGACACTTTTGTTAATATGATTCGAGCATATGTGGTGAATGTCAATTGCGCCGGAATTTAGTCTAAATTAATAATTAAAAACAGATTAATTTTGGTGCATTCTAGTAGTTAAGGCAGTAATTACTTTCGCTTGGTTAACGTCAGGCAAACAATTCCCGATATTGCGAATACATTTTCATAAACGGAAATGGTTCCTCCTCCAAAAACAGTCGATATAACATATACACAGCACTTTGACAATCCGAAACACATTTGCATACACATCAACACTGGCAGTTGTTGCCTTACACGTGGCATTGATCCAGGGGACCAAAGAACATTTTAATTACCCTCTGATGCGTTTGACATATGCTCTACCATCAATTACAAATGTTTCCCCGTTCATTTTAATGCCATAATGAATTCCCTTTGTTGAATTTTTGATTACGTTTTATTTCGGTGACAATTTTTTAGCATGACTGCTTCTTTCCTACTTTTATTTAATTCACAACACTTTGAGACTGTAACCTTTCATCTTGCTCTCTCCATCGCTCTCGGGCGACGCCATGCGTGGTGGCCTCATGGATGGCACAACAAATGTATTTATATACATATACACATACAAGTGTGTTGTTGTTGTGCACACTTTCATCAGAAATTGGGCCCACACACTTTGTGAGCGCTATTCAATACGAACAAAAAAATGAACACGCTCGAAAAATGTTTATGGAATTTAATAAATTTTTAAACAATATTGTTTTTTGTTGCATACTCGTAAACTTGTAGGCCGGAAAAAATGCTGTTAGACTGAATAAAACCATATTCAAGGCAATTATACGTAAATGGAAATCGGTTAGAATTCGCATTAAACTTATTGCAATTCTTTTACACCAAAACTGATTTTCGTTGTATTTGATTTCAATTAATATTATTTTCCTTGTATGAGTTGACATTTTGTGAATGATACATAAGTTACATTGTCGTTTATAGTTAACTATTCGTTAAAAAAAAAACAATTTATCCCTTTTGAAGATTTCGCTTGAACGTTATCGATCACAGACGATTTCAGAGAATCGGATGTTCAAGCATATCAAGCATCCCAAGCAATCGGGCAAAAAATATTAAACGAATAAAATTATTCCTATAAGCACTTTCCCCCTAACGTTAACCCTTTCAGTCACAATGTCCAATATATTGGACTACAGCCCATACAATTCATACAGAACGGGTTTATTTTCATGTCGGAAAGGGTTAAGTGTCTTAAATACTTTTAAATGATTGCTTACTGACATACGTTTCATTGGTAGAAAGTTTAGTCAAAAAGATTTACTTAATAGATTCAAGCTTCAATCGTTAATAAGGTCGGTTAAAAATATGTGGCATCCGTGTTTGAAAATAAACGTATTATTAAAAATATGCAAATACAAAAATACAAAATGGATATATTTAGAAATTATATTTCAGTTTAGTTTAATTAAATTAAAAATAAAAAAATTAAAAAAAAAATTAAAAATAAAATATAAATTTCATATAACACGTTTAAAATTTAACAAGAAAAAAATACAGAAAATGTGTGCAGTTTTGTCATAATTGATAGCATTTAGTGATGAAATATAATAAACCGAGAGGTTAAGTTTGAGTCAAATGTAGGTCACATGACATGTGCATTTTTTTTTTCGTTTGTGTACTAATTAATAGCTGTTGTCAATGATCAAATATTAACAATTTTTAATGAGAATCTAAAAGTTCGTAAGAATTTTATTTACAATTGTTTGAGTGAAACCGAGTTGTTTTATATTTCCATGTTGTCTGGTACATGGAACAATCTTTTTCCATCATTTCAAATACGCTTTGATATTTTTTAAGTATCGTTAAATTTTGACCCATTTTTAAATAGCTGAAGAATTCTACTATTTAAATATACGGCTATATGGTTTAGGAGTTACTGGCAGTTGAATGATTCCATTTAAATTTTTGAAATTTAAAGTCAGTTAACATTGAATTTTTAATGTTTTCTTTAGGATACTAATGCTACTACTAATTTCATTTCCTTTCCTTTCCTTTCCTTTCCTTTCCTTTCCTTTCCTTTCCTTTCCTTTCCTTTCCTTTCCTTTCCTTTCCTTCCTTTCCTTTCCTTTCCTTTCCTTTCCTTTCCTTTCCTTTCCTTTCCTTTCTTTCCTTTTCCTTTCCTTTCCTTTCCTTTCCTTTCCTTTCCTTTCCTTTCCTTTCCTTTCCTTTCCTTTCTTTCCTTTCCTTTCCTTTCCTTTCCTTTCCTTTCCTTTCCTTTCCTTTCTTTCCTTTCCTTTCCTTTCCTTTCCTTCCTTTCCTTTCCTTTCCTTTCCTTTCCTTTCCTTTCCTTTCCTTTCCTTTCTCCTTTCCTTTCCTTTCCTTTCCTTTCCTTTCCTTTCTTTCCTTTCCTTTTCCTTTCCTTTCCTTTCCTTTCCTTTCCTTTCCTTTCCTTCCTTTCCTTTCCTTTCCTTTCCTTTCCTTTCCTTTCCTTTCCTTTCCTCCTTTCCTTTCCTTTCCTTTCCTTTCCTTTCCTTTCCTTTCCCTTTCCTTTCCTTTCCTTTCCTTTCTTTCCTTTCCTTTCCTTTCCTTTCTTTCCTTTCCTTTCCTTTCCTTTCCTTTCCTTTCCTTTCCTTTTCCTTTCCTTTCCTTTCCTTTCCTTTCCTTTCCTTTCCTTTCCTTTCCTTTCCTTCTTCCTTTCCTTTCCTTTCCTTTCCTTTCCTTTCCTTTCTTTCCTTTCCTTTCCTTTCCTTTTCCTTTCTTTCCTTTCCTTTCCTTTCCTTTCCTTTCCTTTCCTTTCCTTTCCTTTCCTT